>CAJNSZ010000167.1:0-121622 GCA_905329745.1 Rotaria sp. Silwood2 | reverse complement strand
TGGCGCCGACATTAGTTTAATTTTTTTTTTTCAATTATTGACATATTTTTAAGAGTAATTTAATACAACCAGATGTGTTCCAATTCATGTAACCAATCAGATTTACCATGTGTGCCTCTATAATGGTGTCCATACTTTCCACTAAACGGTTGTTTCCCTTAAACGGTGCCCAGAACACCTGATACTGTAGTGCTCTCTATTTATTGCATGTTATAAATGAAAGGTTTTTTATATGCTGCAGAAAATGATGTTTCATTTCATTTCATAAGTACAAAGTAATTCACTTCAACGGTGTAACTTTTTTTTCTAGATTTTGAAAGTAAAACTAAAGAATAATGATTATACCAATTCGGTGTTTTTCTTGTGGCAAAGTAATTGGAAATAAATGGGAAACATATATTGATTTATTACAACACGAATATTCAGAAGGTGATGCGCTTGATGCACTTCGTCTAACACGATATTGTTGTCGTCGTATGCTTCTATCACATGTTGATCTTATTGAAAAATTATTAAATTATACACCATTGGAGAAAACGAACTAAAGATATTAAGTTTCGTTTTTTGTTGCTATTGTTCTTTTGTGTTCAACGAAAAGACAAGATTATTGTGAATAAATAAGACTTATAGTAATTATTTAAAAATATCTTTACAAAAAGAAAAAAAAATATCTGCAAATACATGTTCATATTAACAAAACCAAATAAAGACAACAGTTAGTTTATGATTTATTTACTCATCAATACCATTAGTTAAAAGTTGGACGAGTTTTTTTGTTTAAAAATTATTGACATGAATTATATTTGAATAGATTATATTAAGATTATTTTGGCATAAATTCGAAAAAATTTTTGATTTAGTTTTCATAATTATCATATGATGAATAAATAAATTAAGTAGATTATTTTACTCATTTGTCGTTTCTATTGAACTGATGAAAATATATTAGATATGTTAGATTGACTGAAAGTGTAAAATTTATTATAAAACAAATACATAGATTTCAATAAACATGTATTCAAGTCAAACTACCAAAGTAATATTCAAAATAAAATACTGTTTTACTATTTAGAACATAAGACAGAGCACGAGGTTATTCAAATTATGACTTAATATTATATAGATTAAGAATAGATGATCTCATAATTATATAGAACTGATGTCTATTACTTCTTTGCAAATAATTAGTACGTCGTAGTAATTCTTTAGTAGTACTTTTCAGTTACAAATATTGTATCCAGTTACTTTATAATTTAAAACAGTATTGAGGGACCTTTTCTCTGGTTAAAAATAATTATTTTGACTCCGATTGGTAATCTTATTGAAATTTCTTGTGGGTAATAATCAAAGAAAAATAAAAGCTGTTTATGTCAATTCTCCTAGTCGACATATATGACTATAAAACATTTTTTTTTCTTTTTTGTTTCGTTTTTGATCTCACGTGTCATAATTTTCTTTGTCATTCTGTGGGTATTTTTTTCATTTCCTTACGAATATGGTTCCTATTTATTTGCGAATGACTGAAATCCAACGAATTCTTTTTTTTACTTTAAATCGATGGGCAATTGCTCAAAAACAACTAATATATTGAACAAAATCATTTCGATTTTTCTTAGTACACAAGTTCTTACTTTAAAAGATTCTGACGTTAGTCTTTCACTTATTGGTCAAGGTTAGAGTCTTGCAGGATAAAATTTTTTCGTGTCTTATATCCTATCCTGTGATTTTTTTGTTTTGCTAGCTGTCAATTTTTATTTTCTTTCTTAATGTCAATTAATTGCACACAGTATTCCGGTACCAGCTACTGAATTATTCTTTAGCTATTTGTCAGATTCGATAAAAGAGACAATGCAGAAAGTACACCAACATTCAAAACACCATACTTTCAGCCTGCATCAATAAATATTTGGCATTAAAGGCTGTAACCAAGTCGAATTTGACCTGAAGGGTGAGGCATTTTTTGAAAGGTTTCGTTTACTCTTAAAGACGTTCTCAGTAGAAGCCATCGTGATTCTCTGGTTGGTAGGGATAACACAGAAGTGATTTCTCATCAGTCAATTAGTCGCTACCTGTTCGTGATAGACTGAAACATAGTCGAGTCAGAGTTCTTTTTTTTTATTTGTTTCAGTCTTTGCTTGGCATAACTATAAAAGTCATCGCCATTCACTCTACTAAATGAATGCTTGTCAAACGCGCAGTGACTGAAACAAGCGAGTGTTATCATTGGTTTACAATCGGATGATAGAACCGCATCATTTTCAAATACTTTTCGATTGACATTACCGATGGTGAAGCCGCCGGTCTCTGAAGACACTTTTGGGCATGTTGACGAAGAGAGTGCACTGCATTTTTTTCAATTTGTATGTCAAGATTTGTTAGTATTTGTAACATTGAATGAAAGCTTCAAATGTCCATGCACATCTTTTTCTTCTGATCGATAATTTGTCGAGATGATTTGGCAGGCATTGCTCTACACATACACCGATTTTGAATCGATAGAAGGTGTGTGTGTGTCGATGAAGAAAAATGCACACATACAATCTTCTTTGGACGATAAACTGAAAGTTTTGGTAGAACTTTATGCTTTTATGTCAGAAAAAAGTGGTGACAATAATATCATTTTTTATCAACAAAAAACTTTATCTTTCGCTATATGAAATTTGTCTAAAATAGTTGTCCCTGCTGACTACATCATCAATTCATATGAAAAGGATATTGTTTCAAAACAGTTTTGTAATGTATCCACATCGCGCATTGTCAATCTAAAAAAATATATGTGTGCTCATTTCTCTTAAATGTAATAAGATTTTGGTGTAGGTTGATTGCTTGAAACTTCATATTAAATAAAATAATAATAACAACATTTCGATCTCAAAATTCATACATCATTTATAAAGATACAAAATAAATTTTCTGTAATGAGATCTTATGAAACTCACCCTTACGTGTTCATACTCGAGAAAGCCTATACTTGCTCAATTTGGTCAGAACACCTTCAAATGCTCTATATCTGATCAGAGTGTAACTTTTTTCAAATATAAGATATTATTGAGTGTCTACATTTTCGGCTATGTTTCACAAGCAGTAATCAAGTCAAAACAAGTGTTACTATAGAATGCTTTCTATTTGGTCGTCGCTTTTTCATTTGAAAAAGTGAAGAATAATTAAAGAAACGAAAACTGCATTTCATAAGTCATTTCAGCTGACAAAGGTCTCTACACATGACCAATAAAATATCTCTGATTTTGGTATTTTGTTTTATAAGTTTAATAAAAAGTTTTTGTTGTTATTCAATAATAGAGTCAAATATCGAACAGTCACATAGATGAATGTTGTCCGAAACTGATTTATTATTTTACTTTAATCGTTCCACTAAAGTTAAATTTAGAAAAAAAAGACAACTTACTTCGAGTAATATCCTTTCTAGCTATAATGAAGTTGAGATAACCGTTTTCTTTAATAAAAATGAATGTCATCTATCAATGTCAGTAATTCTTCATCGATCGAAAGTTTCTACCGAATAAAAAATTCACGTCCTCTGTAACTTGCAATAATCTAACACATAACCAATAAGTCCATTTTCATTATCATCTTGGCGTGATCCTCAACGGATAGTAATGGAATCTCATTTTATCATTAATGTACTTATAAGACCCATAGATGGTGATGAAGAGCAAGTAGAAAAACCACTTTTCATTCTTTCAAAAGCCTGTTATAAGTTGAAATTTTCATTGTGATATATGATTTAATTGACAACTTGCGCTCTATGTACTTTTATTGTTCCATATATAATTAGCAAAAGAATTAAAAACTGCATGAAATATTCTATTTGAATAGATATTTCATGTTAGAAAATTGTTTTTGCTGTCTTCTATGTATACATCGATCATAGATAGACTTTGTTAGAATGTTTTGTTCATAAATCAAAGAAAGCAGAATTTGTTTTAACAGTGCCGATTGGTGAGGAGTCTTTTTCTGTACAAAATTCTTATATTGGAAATCATATCACTTAAGTTATATACCTTTGTTATGCTATGAATAGCAGGAATAGAAAGCTTACAGCAGTCCTAGCAACAAACTAGATGCGGCTCTCACTAATCGATACATATCCACACTATTGTTGAAACTACACTAAGTTTGTTTTTACTCCAACTATTTATAGCGTAACAAGCGTAAAGAGCTTCCCTACAAATCCATTATCTTGTTCAATGCGGGAATAAGATAGTACAAGAATGTCTATCTGCGCATTTTCTGACTCTCCGTTCTCGAGATCATCGCAACAGAAACCAATTTTTGGCAATAAGATTTCAAGTAGAGTTGATCCGGTCCTGTCGAAAGTTTACATAATTTCTCATGCGCGCCGCAGCTAACTGGGAATTATCTCAACAATTTTTATTATCTGGGATAAACGGTGCAGGCCGAAACGTCAAAACTTACTGAAGACGAACGAAAACTCATATTGAAGATTCAAAAATGTTTTCATCATCTTGAGACATCGATCTTCCTGACAAAGTTCGAAAGAATTTCTATCGATTTACCATTCTCTAAAACATTGTAACACAAACTATAGATGTTGCTACAGTAGAAGACATCGAATGCGCACATGACTGACTACATAAATGTTGTGCTTTGCACTGCATTAATTTTCAACAAATACGTTTTTAATGATTTCGAAGTTGCAAAAGATTTTTCGACAATAATTATGGTTCTTCTCAAGTCGCATATCTTTTTTTTTTATGACTATTGCATTTAATTCATTGTAATTAAAGATTCTGATGTTGATAAGCCAAAATGTTTTCAAAATAGCGCAAGAATTCAAAACTATCTAAATACTTTTCTTTTCTTAAGATGTTGAATATGCAGAATTAGTTTATGTTATAATCGCATAAAACAAGAACTGAGATTTTTGAAAATATTTTGTTGTATCAAAAACCGGATTATGAGTTCGTAACGTGACATCCAGAAAAAAAGGAAAAGGGACAGCTAACCAGAACTAGACTATTTCAGATAGAAATGAGAGGGATTTAAACACATATGGGCGTGCAGACACTTGTTACAATTATATCCCCTGAATTTTGACGTTAAGTAAGTTTTAACTGCGTGCTTAAAGTAATGAACATAGAACTGTTATAGTATTTCAATTATAAATGAATAAACAATATGAATCGTAAAATTTGTGTTACATTTATTTGTGTATGATGCAATGTTCTGTCACCCAGCGGTCGACCTAGTCCGGAGTGTAGCTTCGTGTATGACACCATGTCGGAATTTGACTCGGCGATTAATAAGATCTCGACACTTCAAAATACTTTTGCTTTTTCAAACCGTTATTTATATAAAAGCATAGGAATGAATACTGGTTCAATCATGATTGAACAATTTATTGTACTTGAGAACAGGCCACAGAAATAGTCTTTTACTAAATAAATTCGTTTTGAATGAAAATTCATCTACAAAAGATAACGAACTTTATGATGAAGTAACTAAACATATAGAGAGAAAAATAAAGTATGAAAAAAAAATGAACATGCAACACCTAGAAACCAACCTAAACGTTGATTAATGAATGGTCTCCAATAAAAGAGTTGGAACAAACTTATACTGTGGCGCTCTCTATTCATTGGTTGTTGCAAATAAAAAGTTATTTTATTCATGGTAGAACATGATGTTACACTACACAATTAATAAGCAGTTCACTTCAATAGACTAACTTATTTTTTTAGATCTTAAAAGTGAAACTAAAGAACAATGATTATACCAATTCGGTGTTTTTCTTGTGGCAAAGTAATTGGCAATAAATGGGAAGCATATATTGAATTATTACGATGTGAATATACAGAAGGTGATGCACTTGATGTGCTTGGTCTTAAACGATATTGTTGTCGTCGTATGCTTCTATCACATGTTGATCTTATTGAAAAATTATTAAACTATACACCATTAGAAAAATAAACTGAAGATATTAAAGTTGTGTTTTTTGTTGTTGTTATTATTCTTTTCGGTTCAATAAAAAGAAAAGATTATTGTGAATAAGACTAATGGTGACTATTTAAAAATATCTTTACAAAAGAAAAAAGAAACATCAAAAGATATATGTTCATATTAATAAAACAAAATCAAGAAAAGTGTTAATTTTTGATTTGCTTACAAATACGATTGATTGGGTAAAAGTTGGATGAATTTGTTTTTGTATAAAACCTATCGACATAAATTATATCTCATTTTTATTTATAGATATTTCATGTACATCATACACAGAGTATAGCGAGAATATTTTACTCAGTTTTTATAATTATCATATGATGAATAAATAAATTAAATAGATTATTTTATTCATCTGTCATTTTTATTGAACAGGTGAAAATATATCATAACAATCAGACAGATTGCAAGTGTGAAACTTATTGAATAAGAAATGAGAAAATTTTTAAGGGTTTAAATTGAAGTGTATTGAAATTTATCATAAAACAAATACATAGATGTTAATAAACATTTACTCACGCAAGAAATAATTAATATTGAAAATTTTTAAAAATAACTGTTGTAACATTTAGAATGTAGAATAGATGAATAGATTATTTAATTATATTCAATATTCAAGAGCTTTTTCTCTGGTCAAAAATTACTATTTTAACTCGTATTGATAACCTTATTCGAATTTGTTGTTAATGATGACAAAAGAAAAGATTATTTAAATGAAACATAAAGAAAAATAGAAATTCTCTATCTAAATTCTCTTTGTTAACATACGATGGATACAAAACTTTTTTCTTTCTCTTCTTTTATTTTTATCCCACGTGCCGATTTTTTTTTGTCATTCTGTGGGTTTTTTTCAGGTCCTTACACATGATATTTATTTATCAATAACTGAAAGTTAATGAATTTTTTTTTTTCAGTTTAATTCAATATGTGATTGCTTAAAAATGACTAATTTATCGAACGATATCATTTCGGTTTTTCTTAATAAACAAGTTCTTAGTTTAAAAGATTCTAATATTAGTCTATCGCTTATTGCTCAAGGTATTCAATGTTATACAGAAGAAGTTCGTCATCATGTTCAATCACTGAGTCCGACATTATTTCAATTATCATTCAATAAAGATAATACAATGATAATTCGTGTTGATCCACAAGTAATTTATTTTATTTTATTAATTAATTTTTTTACTTAACCTTTGTTTTCTCATAGATTGATATTTGTGAAGCATTTCTTACTGGTCATTGTCATAATATAGTAAAGGCATGTGATAAACTTCATATATGTCGTGAATTTGGTCATTGCAAAATTCGAGATTGTCGTTATCCACATAATTTTACTCATGGTCAAAATCGAAAAATTGTTCAACAAATGAATTGTGAAAATATAAATTGTATATTACTTGTTCGATTAATACAAATGACAAAAACATTGAATAATTCAGAAAGTTTATCAAATACTCGATATATAAATAATTCAAATAAAAATTTATTAGAAAAAGATGATATAAATAAACAAATTGATATAAGTTATCCATCAAGAAATCTTGCACAACAAATTGATATGGAAATAATTGAAATGAAATTAAAAGTTAAAAATATAATAATTGAAAAAAAATTTCAAGAAAGTGAAAATGAATATTTTCGTCGAAGAATTATTCAATTAGAACAAATTAATGGTATTGAATTTTATTTTATTTTTCTTATAATATTAAAATATTTTTATGTTTTAGATATTGAAAAATTACTGTCTTCACCAATTCTTACTTTTGAAAATATTGATATTAAATTTAAACGTACAAAACAAATTATTAATCGAACAAGTTTTCTATTAAAAATATTAATTAATAATCAACAAGATAAAATAACTGAAGGTCGAATTAAATTATATATTTCTTTACTTGTTGGAAATTCTATTTCATATACAATTATCGATCTTTCAACAATAAATGAACAAATTTGTCTTATTCAATGTAATAATGATCTAGGTGAAAAACTTTTTTTATTTTGCTAAGATTTTAAATTAAAATTCTTTTTTTAATTTAAATAGACTTTGATAAAGTTCGTCAACAATATCAATCAAAACCACAATTACAAGGCAAAGATTTATCATTAATACAAATATATGAATGTGATACTGTTAGTATTTGTTTTATTGATGAACATAAAATTATGAAATATGATGATATTGAAAATATTATACAATCTGTTAGAAAAAATATTTTTACTTTTCAATTAGTTAATGAATATTGTGCAGAAGTTGAATTTATAAATGCTAATGGTAAGATAGAGTCAATAAGTTTATTAGAATATTTTTAATAAATAGAGATTTAATGTGAAATATTTTCAAATGAAAATTTAAATTTATTCTAACTCTTTGATTACGAAATTTTTGCAAAGATGGCGAATAAATGTCGGTTTGTTTATCGAAGTCTGTAAATGGATACACACATAAAAAGAAAAAAAGCTAAATTCGTTAGGCTTTAATAAACATCATAACATTCAATATTTCTACAGTCGAATAGAGTTATTCAAAATCTTGTAGAATTCTTCGCATAGCCCTATGAATAATCCTGTGATTTCAGATCATAATATAGAATTAATAAAATTCAATGTTTGATCTTCTGTAAGATTAGAGTTTCAGCAGTAATCATAACTTTCTAGGACAACAGGGACTCTAAGAGCCTACAGAATTTTACAGATTTCTGTTTAGCTTCCCAGAACTTTGAACAATTTTCATGGGTTTGGTGAAATGTGTAGAAAAGAAATTAGATATCAATAGAAAACTTCTATCCTTTTGAATTTTGAAAAAAGTAAATATTAAATTTAGCTTTCTATACACAAATCTGAATCTATTTACATTTGCTAGTTTTGCTATGAATAAAGACTCATTATGTGTAGATGTGCAGTACTACTTCAAATTATAAGAACAATGTGATTTTGATAGCCAATGAAGCTGTCTATAAAATGCACCATACAACAAAGTTTCATAGTTTTCAGCAACCCCATCCGAAAGGTTACAAGCATCACAAAAAGCAAAAAAAGGGGCGTTTTTAGTGATTTTGATAAATTTTGCTTTTTTGTTTTGTTTTACTCGTAGTATTGTTGTAATGGAAGATCGCAACTCCTCATTTTGTGCTTTTTCAGATGAGACTTAGAAAACTTTCTCACATAATCGAAATATGAAATCTTGATATATAGTGTATGTGATAGAGAACTTTATTAGCTATTCAAATTACTATTTAGATTTTAGTTAGATACTTGGTATTCCCAATAAAAATAACCTTGTTCTTATAATTTTCAGCAGTATTAAATATATATGTGTATATGGACTCAAAAGAAAAATGTTTGATTATTTTGGAAAAGTCATTTTTGTATTCGTGCATGTGTTTTTTTTTGCAATCATCAATGTGAAATATAAACAGTCATTTACAATTGAGAAAAATATGTGTGCGTATATTTTTTATTTTAGCTTTTAAAGAATGGATGTCAATTGTTGAAAAAGTAAAGACAAAATTTCACATTACAGTTACACCAATAATTAACGAAATCGATGATGAAAATGCTGAGCAAAGTATTCCTAATTCAACAGAAAACATTCCATTTACTGTTAATAAACCTAATCCAGTTACAATTACACTTCGTCGTGAATGGTCTATGGTTGTTGCTCATCCTATATTTAAAGTGGAATATAAAGATTATATTCGTAATTATTATTAATTTTCATTTATTTGATATAATCTATTCATTTTAAGGTAATGAACTTGGTGGTGAAATTGAAATAAATGGTAATGACGTAACTTATGCAGGTAATTTTCCATGTTTACCACGTTGTCCAAGCAATCAAGCAATTCTTGCTAATAAAACAAATAATTACATGCAAAAATTAAAATATCAAACACTTCATGATCTGAAACAATATCATGTAAACATTCTTCGAGCTAATTCAACTACTGTTGCATTTAATCGTATTCAAAGAAATGATTATATGATAGCAGGAAAACCAAATGATATATTTGAATTAAGAAATAAACTTTTCCAGAAAACTCATCAAACTGAGCGTACATATTCAGCCAGAAATTCTCAATTTAATGATAGGTAAGTTATGTTAGAAATCGAATTATTTTCTATTAGATTTTATTACTAAGATAATGTAGTTGATCAAGTCATGATCGAATGAAAGATGTAGATGGTATTTAAATTTTTAGAGAAACTATAGTTTAATAAGAACATTAAGGTGGTGAAAAAAAGTTTAACAAAAACGTATCTTTATAAAAAGTTCAGCAATTAGATCAAATATGGATAAATTTCGTTTTCTCTATGACTTTTGTAATACTTTTAAATTTTTAAGGGACGATCATAAAAAGTACGACAACTCTTCATTTTGTACTCTTTAAAATGGCATTGTTAAAAAATAGTCTTCTAAACATGAAAATTACCGTGTTCAGTTTTTTAGAAACTTCACTACAAAATCCATTAGATAGAAAACTATATTGGCTATTAAAATTACAATCTAGACTCAAGCTACATGCTTAAAATTTTAAATAAAAGCAAACATTGTTGTGAAATTTTTTCTTTATTGTATAAAACTAACGTCGATCAGGACTTCAGTGATTTCATATTGATGTGAAAGATATGATGTCTATTTTTTTTAAAGAAGAAAAAACGGATCTGGAAGACTCAGATTCTAGTGTGCTTCGATGAATTTCTCTATATTCTGATGGTTTCTATGCTTTTCAGGATCCATGTTTTCTATATTGGTTTCAAGTCTGAATGTTGAATTCTTAGTAGATTGTAGTAAGTTATGACAGCTTTCGTGAAGATCCAAGGATGCAGAAATTTTGTGCCACTAGTCAAGGAATTGGGATTCGATATTTCTTCGTAGTCAAAAAGTTGTCAGAAGTTACCGTAATCTACTAAAAATTCAATATTCAAACCTAAAATCAATATAGAAAACATGGATCCTGTTTAATCATAAAATACGATATCCTCAGTAAAGTAAAAATCGACTTTCAATCAAACAGATGATATTTATGTATAAATACGGATTNTTATGACCAAAGATTGATTATTTTGTAATCGAACACATACAGATCGACGCAGAAGTGTTCATTCAATTAAAGAAAAACTAAAAATCAGTTCTGTACAATGATTATTAGTCGAATTATGGATCTATTACTGCGAGGCAACACTTCTCGTGGTCACCTAACTGTACCAAGACAGAACAAACTCATTTTTCACAATATAATATGACCATCCTTCGTCCTTAATTGCAATCAAATTCGAATTAATATTTTGCGTATCGTTGTCTTTTGCAAGCGTCATTATAATAGACTCGAAAACACTCTTGATAGTTTATTCCTTAAGAAATTTTTTGTCTGCCATCCCGACAGCTGAGTTTGCCCCCTCGGAGTGAAAAACCTAGATAAAACACTGAAAACATGGATCCTGTTTAATCATAAAATACGATATCCTCAGTAAAGTAAAAATCGACTTTCAATCAAACAGATGATATTTATGTATAAATACGGATTCATCCCAAAATCTAAAATACATATCTATTCAGTATTTATATTTACAGATCACCACCAACTCCTCTATTAAAACAAGAGACAATCGAACCGTACGGTTTCAATAGATTTAACCTATACTATAAATTGATATTTATTTTGATTTAGATCTACTAGTCTTTCTACTGTACCACCAGTTAGTCATACTTCTATTTATCCGGTTACAACAACAGAAGGTATAAGTATGTTTTCAATAAATACATTTGAAGATCGTTTACAACAACATTTAAAAGAAACATTTAATGTAAAAGTAATTATTGAACGAAATCAAACTCATGATAAAATCAAAGGAGAAAAAATTCATATTATTATTCAATTAACTGGTCAAATGAATGATGTTAAAAGTGCACTTAATGATTTAATAAATTTATTTTCATCATTACATACACGAAAATTTGATGATAAAACTGGTAAGATAAAACAAATTTTCTTTTAAAAATTCTTCCAAAAAATTATTTTTTTTTTTTTTTTTTAAAGATGGAAATTGGACAAAGATTGATGCAGCAATTGATGTTATACAACATCATTTTACATTAAATAATCTTCTTTGTATATGTCAAAAAATGTCATCAACATGTGTTTATGTTAATTATTTTGATTTAACAAATCCACAATTTGGTATTGATGAACAAAAAATAGAAGATTTAATTAATAATCAATTTAGTTTAGCTACTATTATTTTTAATCCACAATCAACATTATCAAAATTTACTAAAGAATGGACAAATTTAGAAGATATTATTCGTAAAAGAGATGATTTTAAAAAAGATATTTGTTTTTATAATGAAACTAATACTTTATATTTATTTGGTTTAACAAAATTAGTCAAAGAATTTCGTCAAACATTTGAACAAATCAAAAATAAATATGTTCCACAACCATGTAAAATTACACTTTCAGATGAACAGGTTTGAATTATGAATTATTTAGAGAGAGAAAAAAAAAAGAACTAGTATTCATCGAAATTTAATCATGTCTTATTTTAATTTATAAGTTTTTAATGAGTTTACAATTTATTTTGAAGCTTGAAGACATTATTCGATAAAAATCAATGTTCTTTTCAAATCCCATAGCTTTTCTTTATGTCTTTTGCATTTGATTCATTGTAAATAAAGATCCGGATTTCAATAAAACAAGAAAAATCTGAAATTTTTTTTAAAACAATAAGTGAGTTTTTTTGAAAATTTTTGATCGCATAAAATGACTTAGGGTTATCAACACAAGATATAGTTAACGCTTTAGGTACAGATTATTCTCATTGTATAATTTTCGAATACCGAAGTTGAAGTTCATAATTAGTGTTTAATTCTTGCCATGTATAAGTTCTCTGAGACAAATTTTTTGTAGTTTTTTTTTTTTCAAAACAAATTTCACGATATTGGACTAACTAATTCTAAAATCTTTATCTTTCTAACAAACATTTCTATTTAATATATATTTCATTATTGAAGTTCTTTTTGTTTTGTTTTAGCTTAATTTTCTAAGATATGTAGGTAAAAATGATTTAAATAAACTTGAAAAACAATATAAAGCTGATGGATGTGATTTAAATTTATCTCGTCTTCAACAACATGGCCATTTTCTTGCACCACTTGATTTACATACACAAATTAAAGAAAGTCTTGAAGCATTAGCACAAATTAGTAAAATTAAATTTGAAATTAAGAGTACTGCTTTTGCTGTACTTATTAACAATGAACCCGAACGTCTCTTGTCTCTAGTCAAATCAAAATGTTATCTTGAGAAAAAAATTCAAACACATCGTAGTTATATTTCAGTACCAATAGCACAAATAATTGATACTGATGATAGATCACAACAATCTCAAAGTGCTCAGAAAACAAATTCAACAAGTATTAATATTGATAAATCGACAATTACGATTGCAATTGGGGATTTAACAACACAAGCAGTAAGTTTTCTTTTTCATGAATAAATAATAAGATTTGTATTGAAATTAATATAATTTTTTTCGATACTTTTTAAAAATCATTCACCTTAAAAAATTAAACATAAATTTTAGTAAAACAAATTAATGCAATAGTATTAGTAAGCTTTAATCTTTTCCGGCTATAGAAGGGTTTTTCACGATTTATTTGTCACAGAAGCACTTTGAGAGAAAAATGAAGTTATTTTTCGAATTAGCATAAAATAAGGGATTTTTTGTAGTCAATTGAAGCCATTAGTTGTTCAATCAATGATTAGATTACCGAACAAACTACTCGGCAACCCACAATATTAAAGGTAAGATAACATCAGTATATTCTCATACTCGACGGACTACGTCATCTTGCTGAGCACTAAGGAATGCACTGATTATTCATAGGAATAAGGTAAACTTGAATCTGTTCCTATCCAAAATTCATGTTACCCGAGCTTTATCATAGTGTGTTTACTTTCGAACATCTATCGTACATGCAGAAACTTTTATTCTTAATTCTTTGCAATTAAAAGAAATTTCTTGTTAAACTATATTAATTTCTAATCCTAATTGTGCTTATTTTATTTTATTTTTTATAAAGGTCGATGTCATTATTGTTTGTTCTACATCAGACGTTCTTCGAAAATCAATTATTACTATAGCTGGTCCTCAAGTACAAGCTGAATATGATGCATCGCATAAAAATAGTCAACAAACAGCCGTAACATCGAATGGTACATTACCCTGCAAAAGAATTCTATTTATTCCATGGAAATCAAACTCACCAAATCCAACTTCTTTAAAAACATCTCTAAGTGAATTTGTTTCTATAGCAATTACTTATGTTTTTACTAATGGATTTAAAACTCTTGGTTAGTTTTTAAAAATAATATTTAATTCTATTGAATAATGTATTTAAAAATATTTTTTAGCATTTCCAAGTGTTGGTTGTGGAAAATTCGGTTTTGATCCATCTATTATTGCTAAACATATGATTGATGAAACAGTAATACAATTAGTAAGTAATACATATAATATAGATGTATCATTTATACTTTTATCAAATCAACAAAATGTTTATGATGCATTTGTTACATATCTTAATACAATTCAAACACATCCTAAAAATCTACCAAAACAAAATCCAAAAAATACCACGAATCATCATTCAAAGATTCCATATGAAGAAAAAAGTAAAATATGATTTTTTTAAAATTCGAATTTTACCATTTTTTCTCTTTTTCTATAGTTATTGAAATAACTTTAATTAGTTCAAATAATAATTATTTAACTGAATGTAAAAGGGATATATTAGAATTATCTCATTTATATTTATTTAAAACTCGATTAACTGATAAACATGATATGATTGATTGGTCACAAAATACAATTAATCAATATTATGATTATTGTTTAAAACAACATGTTATACCAACACTTGATTTTCATACACTTACACTTGAATTAATTGGACCAAAAGATTCGGTAATTTATCAATAGATTAATTTTTTATTTATGCAGTTTTTCTTTAGGTTCTTGAAGCAGAAAAACATTTTTATGAATTAACAACTGAAACATTTAAACAAGCACGTATTCATGCTGTATCACGTGGTGTTATTTGGTCAGTTGAAATAACATCAAATTCAGAAACTTGGGAACAATATTCATTTAAGCTTAATGGAGTTATTGAAGATGCTTATTTGAAAAAAATTTCACATGTATGTCAACGAGTAGACTAGGCCGGAGTCTTTCTACCATAATTAAGACTACAATTTTTGCAAGATCGTAGGGCTTTGCCTTATCGTTTACAATCTTCTGATTACACTATTAATAGAGACTTTTGTGAAACACGATCTTAAAGGAATGTTGAAGTTTACTTCAACATTCCTTTAAGATCGTGTTTCACAATTTAATCTTTTAGGAATTGCACGAACAGTTTTTTTTATTTCTTTTGAAGGTTGATTTTGTTAACGATAAACAAGAAAAATGTCGAGTAGTTTTTTCGAATATGCAAGAACATTATGAAACTAATATACGACGTATACGACGAAAAGTTGTCGATTCATTATTACCAGATGTAAGTCAATAAATAAAAGTTTCAGTTTTTCGTTTAATTATAAATTTTAGACTTGGGAACCGTCAAATCAAAATTGTAAACGAGTTTTATTACAATCATCATCAAAAGAATATCAAGATGTATTACAAAAATTTAATACGACAATGAATAATCAATATACACGAATTATTAAAATAGAACGTATTCAAAATGAAAGGTGGTTTAAACAGGTACAAGCTTTCTAACAAAAAAAAAGAAAAGGAGACATTTCTTTATAAGAAAATAATCCTGGTCATGAGTTGCCTGTAAGACATCTATGAACGATAAGATTTTTGGTACGATATTTAATATTTAGCTAATTTTGTGGAAGACAATCTCGACCTTTATGCAGTGCAAAAAATCGCTAATAGAACACATACAATAAGAGACATCATTACTGAGAAGGAAGTCTTATTATCGAGATGCTAATTCAAGAAAATTCAAAATGTCATGCAATCAAGAAAAAAGCAAGTGAGAATCAATGAAACAGGAGACGGTCACATTGCCCGTCTTAGAATCAATTAATGATATCGGCACATTATTTTCAGGTCATTCAAAGAATAATAGAAACCATTGCGAAGACTATTTTATTTCTATTCTATGATAGATCATTATATACTTCGAGCATTTTTCAATTCAGATTGTTGAAACACTTCTTAGTTTTAGAATGAAATTAATTTTAAAATTTTATTTTTTAGTATGCTGCTCATCGTGATGAATACAAACAACGTTATGGGCAATTAGACGAACGATTACTTTTTCATGGTTGTCTTGAAACTTCAGCTAATCAAATTGTTCAAGAATGTTTTAATCGATCATTTGCTGGTGTCAATGGTATGAAATTTATTTCAAAAACTATCTGATAATAAATCATATTTAATAGGTGTTGCATATGGTTGTGGTGTATATTTTCATTCGCATGCTAATTATAGTCATTCATATGCAAAGCCGAGTGGTTCGGGAGAACGTACTATGTTCTTAGCACGTGTTCTCATCGGTAAAACCTGTCATGGTAATTCGTCAATGAAAGTACCACCAGCAGGTTACGACACAACTACAGATGGACAAAATATTTTTGTTGTATATCATGATGCCGGTGCTTATGCTGATCATCTTATCACATACCAATAAAAAGTATATTAATGACTTGCTTTTAATTGTGTGTCATAATTCGAGAATACTCTTATTTCAAGACTTTTACTTTTAAAGGATGTCTTACTCAATTCATTGATTTTATTAACTTTTATATGTTTGCGAATTATGCAAAGAATTGTGTTTAAATCAGAATAAAATGATTATCATTGAAAAGATAATTCTTGTTTAAAGTCTTGCTTTTGAAGATAAAACGATCAGTTGAATTATAATGAAGTTAATCAAACTTTAAAGACTAGCATTGGATCTACTTTAACTAACAATGAAATGTATTCATTTGTTAGTTTTGTTTTCGCTTTCAACTACTACTATTCAATTGGTCATGATGAATAGTGGCCAAGTCTATTTTGATTTTATTTTTGTGATTTTAGGTGTGACAAAGGCCTTAAAGTCAATAGACAATTCGTAAAGTTCGAGATAGAGCATACAGATTCCTGCTAAGATACTTACACTTTAAAGAAATATCTGTTTTGAAGTGTAAGCTGTTGCTAGTGATTAAACAACCTATCTCTGGACAAAATATCAACTCGAAATACGATCTTTCAGATTTTCAGTGATTCTATGCTTCTAAGAGAAAAATAGAATAAAAATGTCACTCCTTGATAAGCAAAGGTCAGGAAATCAAACTAAAACAGATTATTTCTACTATTCATCATAACCGATTGAATCAGAGCTACAAACAGGCCACTGTTTTTTTTCCAGTCTGGCCTGGCCTGCAAGCTATTGGGAGTACATAATAGAAAAAATTGCACAATTTGCATCACATATTTTTCTTATTTTCTTACTGTAGTCTCAATTATATATTTCGTTCTTCAGAATTCAGATGATGAAAGTAAAAACTCTTCCAATAAATGGAAAATCAAAAAATAGAGAATTGGACGATAATTAAAATATTCTCCAAATAAAGAACTGTGCACTCAAAGCAGTTCTAATTCCATCAATGCTGATTCATGGCCTTAAAAATATGCGTCGTCAGCAAGAAACCATAGAAATAGAAAAATAGAAAGTATTATTACTGTCCGAATGCGTTGACCTTAGCTCATTAGAGGTCTCTTGATCGATCTCTCAGATGCAATATGCTCATTGCAACTCTTAGAACGGCGGGTGTTCGTTTGAATTCACATAAAAGCCGACTATTTGTAGAACAGTATATTCATGCTTTTGAACTATGATTCTGTTTTCAATTATTCTATCGCTATTCATTTGCATTCTACATTCGCGACTAGAACTATTTTATATATGATTTTTTTTTACTATTTTTCATGTATTCGCTTTCGTCTGTTTATTGTATATGATTGGTTTTCTCTTGTTTTTTACTCTTTTACTAGGTAATGATGAGATTCAAGATAACAAAGTATATAAGAAAAATAAAAGAAAACATTATTAATGTTAGTGAGAAATATTTGCTTGTTATCTTCGTCTACTAAATCATATCAAGTTCTATTTCTGTCATGTATTTATTTTTCTTGTCTATTAAGGTGCACTCTAACTCAGTTATAAGTTCATGTAAAACTACAAACAAAATGAAATTAATTAAAAAGAATCATCTATCAATCAAGAGTAGATGTAGCCTTTTGATTTCGCTTAAACTCCAAAAGTTGAATGTCACTATGAACACTTTGATCAATACATAAAAAATTTGAGTAAGTATCATCCAGGTCAAGTCGACAACTCTCGATTGAATGGCAATGGTTGCAAGCAAAAAGCAATTTAAAATTCGGAGATATTCCCTCAAGAGATATTTTAGAGTCATTCATTTAGATCTAACTAAACAAAAGAATTTAACTTTCCTTTTAGCTAACCGTCTATGAAATAACTATTATTATGTCAATATTTTTGTTTTGAAAAAGTTCAAAGAAATCCGTTGATGTAGCACAAAAAAGACTTGGAGAAGTCGAATATGTAGTTTGTTTTTCACTCTCAGGTCAAGAAACATCGAAAACCAATAGAACTTGAAAACAGTAATCCGCACTGGAAGGTGTCCAAGTTTTTTCGATCAATTTCCTATTCTGTACGGTAAAAAAAACGGATGGAAATCACAGAAAAAAAATTCGAAGACTCTCTGGCTTCTCTACATTGATTTTCAACAGCATAAACATTCTTCGCAGTATTTAATTGAGTTTTTTTTACTTCTGACGACAAAGTGAGATCTTTATTTTGATGCCAAAAAAAATATTTACTGAGAATGTGAACCAAAAGAAAGTGTTGTAGAGCTTCTACGGAACGGATGACTTCAGAATGAAATCTTCTAATCTATTATTACTTTTCGTAATGAAGAACAGCAGACTTTATTGATATTACAAATGTTATTATCATAATAATTCATTGATTTTATGCTTCAGACTCGAAACTATTGATTTAAACGGATCACATATTTCTTAACTCATCAATACCTTTTAACGACATCTATTAATATCACAATATAAAAATTGAAAGAAAGATGAAGTTTGTGTTTTTTATTGGTTCATTTTTCAGATAATATTTCTCAACATTTTTACTAATTTCATTCAGTTTTACTTATTTCTGTTAAAGGAAATTTATTTGTTCTTTTAGTTTGATTCTATTTGATACAATGCCTAAATATTATTGTGATTATTGTGATACATATTTAACACACGATTCGCCATCCGTACGTAAAACTCATTGTCAAGGTAGAAAACACAAAGAAAATGTTCGTGATTATTATCAAAAATGGATGGAAGAACAAGCACAAAAATTAGTATGTGTTTTTTCTTTGTATTCATGTCATTCTTTTTAAGTATAAGTTTCTTCTTTCTTAGATTGATCAAACAACAGCTGCATATAAATCTGGAAAATTAATCAATCCACCTTTTCCAATGGGAGCACCTCGTCTTATTAATCCAAATATTGCACCACCACGACCTGGCATGCCAACCATTGTACCACCATGGGCATTTACTTTACCACCTGGAATGCCGCCTTTAGGACCGCCTCCTAATCCAGCTGCGATGACTGCATTAATGACTTTACGACCTCCACCTGGAATATTGCCACCTGGAGTGCCACCACCCATTGGTATACCTCCTGCTGTTGTTCCAAAATCTTCTACTGAATAATATGATCAAAATTTAGAGTGAATATTACTTTTTTTTGTTTGTACATTTCATCATAAGTTAATGTGAGCTAGTAAAATTATCTTGCTCTTAAATATTTGTTTTTTTTTTGTTTTAATAACATATTGTATTAAGATTATAGATCATGTTAGTTCAAACTAAAATTCAATGTATAGCTTCAGATAAGGTATCATTAATGTACCCAGTGAATTTGATATTACCTTTTTTAAGTAAGAGAATTAATAAAAATATTACTTTTTAATATAAAGTTTTTATTGAATGTCTTATAGAAAAATTGTTGACTTCTTCTTTTGAATTTCTAAAGAGTAAAAGAGAAAAGTTTTCATTGTAGTTTCTCTTTTTTTCTATGAAATTGCTCATAATTTGTACAACAACGAAATCCTTTACAGAAAGAGTTTCAATGGAACAAATATTATGTATTCATAAATCTAATGAATTTAATTTTTTATTTCGAAAAACAAAATTATGAATGTTCTTTATAGTCTGGTGGTGGTTGACACTGATTAGTTTCCATATAAATTGGTGGTAAATCTTGTGTTTGTATAATTAATGGTTGCAAAAAGTCAATGTCATTTTTAATACCCACAATATCTTGTTCATCAATATTATGAATTTTAAGAAGAACTGCTGTTGTTGTTGTTTGTGATGGATGATTAATTATTTCATTATACATTGAATTAAATTGTCTTTGTCTTAGATAATATTTTAAAAGTCGAATGAGTGTATAGATAAGAAAACTAACACAAATAATATAACATCCGATTAAAAAATAAAAGAAAAAAATATAATTATTATTTTCAGTCGATATTGATGGTATTTTTGATTGAAGTAAAAAAGGCATATAGGAGGAAAAAAACGAATTTAAATGAATAAAAGAAGAAAAAATTGAATATGTCAATGGCGCTTTAAATCATGTTCTAGATTTTAAAATTAACATCAATATTGAGAAGATAATATTAAGCTGTCTTCAAACATTTAGTTTTTCTTAGGTATTTATAGTAGGAAAAAAAAACGATAAAGCCACGACTGTGGATTTATTGAATGTTAATCATCTTTTACTTAAGTAAGACATTTTAACCATAGGTTTTTTCTTCAGACGCGGAAATAATTTAAATGTCATCATGACAAAATTATTGGTCAAAATGCAGTTTTTCTTTCGTTCACCAATAGAAGACAATTTACTGTTCGATGGGTAAGATTTTAGGTAATTTTTTTTTTCATTTATTGCCCTTGGATGTTTTACTTTTTGAATAAATAATTCTATTGACATAGTAATAAGCCATTTATCAAAAACGACACATTGACAAAATAGCTTGAACAATGTTATGTCAATAACTACAAATTTAAATTCAAATGATATTCCGAACAGTGATCGAACGAGAAGTCAGGTATATAATGTGATAAGCTTTTCTTTTTATCATATATGTCAATCAAAATGTTCCTTTCCTTTTTTTTTCTTCTTATGTACAGAATCTATTTGGATTTAATGTCAGATATACAAAATAGAGAACTGTCATATGATTTTACTTCTTTTCATGTATAATATGGGCGTGGTTAAGTTCATTTTATGTTATAAAAAATTTAACATGCTTTTAAAAAAACATGTGATGATTGAGACCAATGTTAACAGATGTATGGCAGCTTATTTTTTTATTCATTCCCCTCCTCTTCATCCATTTTTTCCTTCGTTTCGCTTTTTGCGTGTTCGGATTTTTTTTGCTTGTCGTTGCTTTCATTCGGCACTTTTTACCTTTCGCTCTCTCTACCTTATTCATCTTACCTATTCATTCTCATATTATAATCAACGTCACTATTAATCGAACACAAGAGAAACTTTAGGTGTTTTCGTCGATCATTTTTACGATTATTTTGAAAAAAATTTCGACAGATAGAGAATGTCTCGTACAAATATAAGTCCGTTGATAAAAGCTCAGGTAATTTTGAAAAAAAACAACAACTTTTCTTTGAAGTATTTTTATCTGTTACATATTCATTAGTTAGAAAAATTGACCGCTGCTGGTATTGATATTAGTTCCGGACATCGACCAATACATTCATCACCACCAATAATCATTCCAAAAAAGCCGACTCATTCGAACGTAAGCACGTATTATTTGTTTCATTAATAGTTGTCTCTATTTGAAAACGTGTATATATATATATAATAGAGAACGAGAAAAAGACGAACAATATAATGATTATATGATGACTAATAATTTTCGTTCGTATTTTCGTTTTTTCAAAATGTTATTTTTATTAGACATCATCGCAAAGCTCTTCATACGCATCTATACCTGATCAAATGTCTTCATCGGGCGTAAGAGTATACTTTTATTTTTATCTACGAAGAAAACAAACTTTTTTTTTTTTTTTATAGGAAACTTCATTACAATCATACCGAGAATTAGATGATGGTAAAATAATTGACATTTAATATAAATGTATATGAATATTGAATATATTAATTTAGCATCAAATACTTTACTACCCACGCTATCATCCACTTGTCAACGTTTAGAACATTTAGCAGCACGAGATCGTATCGCAGTAAAAAATAAACGACAACAACCAATTAAATATAAAGTAAGTACATAATAATTTTTTTTTTTTTTTCATTCAATGAAATATTGATTTTATTTTTGATTATAGCTAAGTATTCTAAGAGAAAATAATGATAACCAATTTGACTTATTCTCATCAAGATTTGATGATGAACAAGAAAATTTTCCACCACATATTCAAGTATAAAATTCAAGGATAAAAATATTGAAATAGCAAAACTTTTTCTTTTCTATTAGTCAAAACTTCAATCAAAATCGGTTATTGATCTTTCGAAATTGGATAAAGAACAAGATTATTTTCATACATCTCTTCGTTCGCGAGATCATTCAGCTGATAATATACTTTCAACACCATATACTTCATCTGTTCAACGGTCGATAAGTTTTAAACGACCACAAGAAATTAAACAAACAACATTTATTAATCGATCAATATTTACAACAAAAAAAAAAGAAGAAGAAGAAGAAGAAAATAAACATGAAACAAAATTAGAAGATATCAATGCAAATAATTCATATTCAATACAATCAATTACATATTCATCATCTAAAGAACATATTTATGATAACTCAAATTTATTTCAACGTCATAAAACAAATATGACACCTGATATATTACCATATGAAAATGAATCATCAATAAATAACATTGTTAGAACAAGAGAACGACCTATACCAATGACAAATCGTATAAGACCTATTACTGTCCATATACCAACGAATAATGATAAACAAACAATAAATGAATATGAAAATGTTCTTAATCAAATAAAAAAACATGGTTTAATTAAAAAAGTTCAGCTTAAAGAAGAAACAATACCAATATCAGTTTCAGAAGAATCAATACAATCACCTTCACCATCTATTCATATAGAAGAAACATCTACAATTTTTTCAACTGAATATGAACCAATAGCTCCAGTTGTTATTCCAACAAATAAACTAGTAGAAAAATCTTCAATATCACAACCACCAAATCGACGAAAAACAGTTGGCGGTGTAAATCTACCAACGAATAATAAAGTTACTACGGATGATAATAAAGCAACACCATCATGGATTGATATTGCTAAACAAAAACAAAATAAATTGTAAGTTTTATATTCTATAGAATATTTTTAAAAGTTCTAGAATAAAAAATTTTATTTTATCATAATTAATTAGTTTTTCAGTGAGAACGTTAAAACTTCTCTTCATTGCAAAACTTACTAAAAGATTTTATTTTAAAATAAAATTAATTTCAACTCGTGTAATACAAAATTCAGTATCGTTTCTTTTTTCTGTATTTCATAGAGAATAATGTTTTTTACTCTTGCTTTTGTATAGAATCTAACAAACAAAGAAATGTTCCAAAGAATGGATTAGAAGTGATAGACTTCGACGAAATTGCTTAAATGAGGATCTCCAGCGAACTAGATTTCTGGCTTTCGTTCAAAGCTTTTATTTGATGGAGCAAGATGAGAAATCTTCGATTTCTTCATGACTTTTCTTCATCGAACTGTATTCGGTTTGCAGAAGCCTTTTTCTCTCTTCCTCAGTGGCGTACGCAGAAATTTTTCAAGGGGGGGGGCCCAACTTCGTAAGGGGGGGGGGGGCCCCCCCTTAAAACAAAAAAATTTTATCACGCGGAAAAGATTTTTCCCGTATCCCCCCTTCAGGACTTTTTCGTCTCAAGGAGGGGGGCCCTCGGCCCCCCCTGCGTACGCCACTGCTCTTCCTTTTAATAAAAATTTCGATATTTTTGCCTTATTTGACACTTTCGAGTT
Source organism: Rotaria sp. Silwood2 (assembly GCA_905329745.1). Classification (NCBI taxonomy): domain Eukaryota; kingdom Metazoa; phylum Rotifera; class Eurotatoria; order Philodinida; family Philodinidae; genus Rotaria; species Rotaria sp. Silwood2. Next base: position 97,486 of record CAJNSZ010000167.1, on the reverse strand, counting down.
TTCTGTAAATTAAATTCAGTTCGATGAAAGAAGGTTATGAAGAGGTTGAACATGCATTATCTTGCTCTGTTCCATAAAAGTTTTAAATCGAACTTAAAAAACTGGTTTTTCATGGACTATGATTCAAGCAGTTTCGCTGTACTATCTAATAGAGAATCCTTTCAATTCCATAAAAGCTTTTTTCAGATTCTTGATAGCTCTTATCATCGAGAAGAAAACTTAAAAATACAACAGCACTAAACTTTTACGTCTACAACTCATTATAATCTATATTTAATGTTCTACTAAATAAACGTATGTAATTTATTATTTTTTAGTCGAGCTGCATTGATCGAAAAAAGTCATAATGAAGAATCTGAACAAAAACAAATAACACCTATGGAAGCAGAAATAATATCTAAAAAACAAGTTATTATCCCATCTAAGCCAGTAGCAACAGTCAAAGAAACTACATATGATGATACACCAACATTTAATCCTACTATTATACGACGATTATCATCACGAATACCACAAACAAATACACATGTAGTTGAACGAGTAAGTTTAAATTATTTTTAATCAATTTAAATTGTTATTTTATTTATCAATAGGATTCTATACGAGCATTAAAAGCTAACAATCCAAATCGTATAAATAACTTAATTCAATTGTTTGATAAATAAATTTTATCTTTTATGTATCCTTTTCGAAATATAACAGTGTGTTTGTGTGTGGTTTTTAAATGTTCGAAATTTCTCTTCTTCTTTTGTACAGAAAATAAATCTATTATTTGTAATATATCGATAAAGTATTTGTCTAAAAAAGAATAATTATTGCTTTTAGATATTATAGAATGAATCTTGCAGGAAATTCTAGTCAAGGTATAGCTGATGCTCAATTAGCATCATTTATTGAACAAGAAAATCAAAAACAACATTTTCAATCAATCGTACATACATTAACGGATAAATGTTGGGATTTATGTTCACTAAATATATCATCAAGACTTGATGGTAAAAGTGAAAGATGTTTAACTGATTGTATTGAACGCTTTCTTGATACAAGTAATTATATTATTAATAAAATTAGTCAAGAAGGTACTGCAACTAGTACAACAATGAATGCAAATGAATTTAGTTCATCAACAGATTTTTCATTAGGTGCACCTGATATTGGTCTTCATACACCAGAGTTTTCAACAGATGATTATAATCCATCATTTTCATCAAATCAACAAGAAAAAAAGAGTCATTCGAAATTTTGGTAGACTAATTTTTGTTTTCACAAATTTACTTTAGTAATGTTTAGTTTCGAATAAAATTCCCATTTTAATTTTTTTAGATAAATAAATATCGAATAAATGGTTGAATCAATAATTGGTATACGTGGAAAAGATTTTGTCTTATTAGCTCAAGATGCTAATACAACAAAATATGGTATACTTAATATGAAATTTGATACAAATCGTTTATTTAAATTCAGTGAACATTGTGCTATGCTTGCTGGTAAGACTAATATAATAAAAAAAAAGAAAATTTCAATAGAGACAAACAATTTTCTAAAGTCAAAAATTGTTTTTGTTTTCTCTTATCTATAAGCTGGTGAACCTGGTGATGTTGTTCAATTTGCTGAATATGTTGGTAAAAATATTCAATTATATAAAATGATCAATGGTATTGAATTATCACCATATGCATGTGCAAATTTTACACGCCATGAAATGGCAACATCACTTCGTTCACGTAATTCATTTTTAGCTAATCTTATTGTTGCTGGTTATTCAACAAATGAACGTGATCAACAACATGCACAACTTTATTCAATTGATTATTTAGGTGCTATGATTTCATCTAATGTTGTTGCTCATGGTTTTTGTCAATTTTTTGCATTAGCTATTGGTGATCGTTTATGGAAAGAAGATTTAACTATTGAAGAAGCATTATCTATGTTACAAATTATTGTTAATGAACTTGGTAAACGTATGGCGGCATATCCACATTGTATATTTGTACGACTTATTGATGCACAAGGTATACATGTACTTGATAATATGTATCCAGAAAATGTTATTGTAAGCAAACCAAGTGAACTGGAGTTGCAAACAAGTGCTGATATGATGGATATTCATGCATAGGTTTTATTTGCTTTTTACTAAGTATACATTATATTAAAAAAATAACTATAAATTGTCAAAATTCTTCTTTCTTTTTGTTTGAGCCAGTTTTTATGATCGTTTATTTATGTTTCGTTTGTATGTGTTTTTTGTTGTTGTTGTCGATGCTCTCGCAATTAAACATTTATTATACCTGTCTGGCATAAAATGAAACAGAGGATGGATGTATCTATGATTATAAATATTTTTTCAAGTGTATGCCAACATTGTAGAATCCTCAAGATTTTTTTCTTTCTTTGCAACAAGTCAAGTAGATTCAGATGTAATAATAAAATCAAATTTGGCTACAAAATATCAGAATTTCAATATATTGATTCTATTAAATTTGAATAGAATTTTACAAGCATCTATTTAAATAAATCTTTTTTACAAGATAATACTACTCGAATTTGTCTTATTAAATTCATGACGATAATTCGAAAATTCATGTCAATGAAAAAATTTAAAAACAAAATAGTTTTGTTGATTTTTAGATTATGTCATCGATTGACTCTCAATTATATGAATGGTGGTTATATGAAGAAGCATCTTTAGAACATGATAAACGTAATGTTGATTTATTTTGTCATCATAGACGTGTACAACTTATGTTACTTGATACATGGAGACATGTTACACAGTATGATTATTTCTAAAGTTTCTTTTCGTCTCCATTTTCATTGAGTTTTCTTTAACTTAGACTTCCTATACAAGTCATGAATCAATTAGCTGATCCATTTATTCAATCTTATTGGGATACAAGACCATTTAATAAAAATGCCATTAAACACACAGATAAAGCTCATCATAGTGAGTTACTAACAAGAAAATTCTATTCAAACACAATTTTTTTTCCTAGTTTCTTTTTCACAATGTCTTAATTGGTCTCAAATAAATGAGAAAAATAGTCGTCAAAAAATGGTAAAGTATAATTTTTACGTTTTCTTTTTTTCATTGATTATCTTCTTACAGATGAGTGATAAAATTCGACCATTATTTAAAGGTCATAGTGACGGACGAAATCCTTTATGTGGTCAAATTAATTTACTTTCGATAAAAGCACCAAAAATTTCATCATCAATTGATCATCAACCACAAGCAATAAATAAAGTAAATAAAAATCAAAGAAAAATATTTTCATCTTACTAAATTCTTCTCGTCAATTAGAAACGTCCAGCTCCAGCAAGTTTTTCTGATGATACAATGGATACAAGTACTAGTCATCATTATCGACCACCATTTGGTAAACAACAACAACAACAACAACAACAACAACAAACTCCACAAGAATCATTATCATTTCGTACAGCACGTGATCAATTAGAAATCGATGAAGCACGTACGAAAGCAAATGGTGCGGTTGTTAAAAAATCCCTTGGTATGCATTCATCAGCCAAGTAAGTTCAATTGATTATATGATCGAAAGAAACTTTTTCGTTTTCAATAGACGTTCAATATATAATCGTTATGTTGATCCAACTGTTGGAAGACAAACACAAGGAGATTGTAATCGACAAATGATGCTACTTCCACCACCATCATCGGCACCTGTTATACAAACAAATCAATCAAATAATACTGAACCTTCAAATAATAAATTGGAAGAAAGTGGTGGTGCTAAACATATTGATCCTAAATTAATCGAAATGATTACTAGTGAGGTAATATGAAATTAATTTCGTAAGGGTTTTAAAAATCAATAGATAATATAACTTTCATTTGTGAATTCTAATATATTAGTGTATAGCCTATGAGAAGATATAGACTAGTAAGTACTTCATAAGTATGTTAAAGCTATCCTTTTACAACTACTTAGCTATGTCAAACTTAGTATCAACATATGTTGCGAGCATATCAGTTTGAATTCATTTTATATAACTATGTATGACACTTCTGAAGTATGATGTAGTATTTGAACTTTATTGCTACATAGGTTTATATTAAATAGATTTTTCTTGGAGTAAGCTGAAATACGGGTGAAGTCAGGTGTGTAAGCAAATCTGGAAAATAAATTTGGGATTTGATTTGTATTTGAAACATGGTTTTGCTTTGGACCAAATCTGTGTAAATATTTTGCAGTTTGCCGATCGTTATCCAAAAGTCCAAGATCAAATGCAAATCCCAGTACTAAGGACTTGGTCCCAAGTCGCAAAGTCTTTTTCTTAGTGTGTTTCACTTTTAGTAAACTAAATCGTTACTGATGTCAGCTTATCTTAACAAATCCTTTAAAGTTTGGGTTTAGTGCACTTCTAGGTAAAGAACGGAGTTTTCGCTTTTTTTCATCTTGCTTGCATATAGCAGATCTCTATCAATTATTTCAGTTAGAGAATGAGAACAAACAAAAAAAAACACAGAAAGGGAAAAGGTCAAAAACGAAAAGCCTCGAATAATTTATATTATAGATAAACAAGATTTATCAAGTAAAGAAAAAAAAAGGATCATTCAAATATACATATAGACAAGAATGTTACTCAACCTAAGATGATAGATATGAGTCTGGATCAAAGCAAATTACGATAGACAAATGTTTCACTTTTTGTACAGTAAATAAAAAACAGTTTCTCTCGTATAGATCATGGAATTAAATTTAACAACAACATGGAGTGATATTGCTGGTTTGAATGAAGCTAAAAGATCTATAACAGAAATTGTTGTTTGGCCAATGCAACGACCTGATATTTTTACTGGATTAAGAAGACCACCGAAAGGTTTACTACTTTTCGGTCCACCAGGTATTTTTTTGTAGGTAATGTTTTTTCGTCTTTTATATAGTTGATTATTTTCATAGGTACTGGAAAAACTCTTATTGGTAAATGCATTGCTAGTCAATCGAAAGCAACATTTTTTTGTGTTTCTTCATCATCACTTACTTCAAAATGGCATGGTGAAAGTGAAAAATTAGTTCGAGCATTATTTGCAGTAGCTCGTTCACGTCAACCAGCTGTCATATTTATTGATGAAGTTGATTCATTGCTTCAAGAAAGATCTGAAAATGAAGATGAATGTACACGTCGTATTAAAACAGAATTTCTTGTACAAATTGTATGTTCAAAATTTTCACTGTTTATTTTGTGCTTTTTTCTTGTTTACAAATTTCATTCTTTTAGGATGGAGCAAGTACACAAGGTGAAGAACGAATTTTATTAATTGGTGCTACTAATCGGTAAAAAAATAAATAATTTTTTTTATTTTTTATAATTTTTCAATATGTTATATAGACCACAAGAACTTGATTCAGCAGCTCGTCGACGTTTTGTTAAACGTATTTATATTCCATTACCTGATTTACCAGCACGAAAAGCTATCATCTCAAATTTACTTAAAGATCAAAAACATACTTTAACTGATAATGATATGGAACATATATGTACACTTGCTGATGGTTTTAGTGGGGCTGATATGCATAGTCTTTGTCATGATGCAGCTTTAGGACCTATTCGAGATATACATGATATTGAATTACTCTCGAGTGAAGAAGTAAATAATGTTTTCATTTTTTAGAATTCATGTACATTTTCGAAGAAAATAATAGCCATATAATGAATGTGTACAACAGACTTATTTGTCCATTCAATCAATAATTAGACAAATAATAATGAACTATAAAAATGAAATGTACAAAAAAATCTGTTCGAACCATTTTTTTGTATTAGTATAATGAATCTAAATAAGAAATATGAGTTCTTCATTTCAGTCCAAAACGGCGTTAACAAGTGTTTTATTTTCTATATTAAATAGGTACGTGGTATTTCAGCTGACGATTTTATTAAATCACTTAAAGCTATTCGACCAAGTGTATCCGAAAGTGATTTAAAACAATATGAAGGTAAAATCATAAAATATTAAATTAAAAACTAATTCTTTGTNAACTTCAGATTCGGATTCTCGGCCCTCAATAACCTATAGCGAAGTTTCATCAAAACACCGAAAACCCTTAAAAAAAAAATTTGAGGGTGGATGTTTTTTTGACCTTGACACAAACAAACGAACGTACACAGCCACAAACTATTTTTTTCATTATTGAAGTATCTGATAAAACCCTTGTTCTGCGAAAACAAAACAATTATACTAGTGAATCAACGGGAAGAACAATTTTATGTTTCTTCAAAGCTTTTTTCTTTGAAGAATGAAGTATCGAAAAGTAACATAGAAGAAATGAATATTGATGAGAATATTCATTCATTAATTTACATGAGTTGTACAAAGTGCGTTTGCTTTAGTAACATTTGTCATGAGATCTCATTTCATTCTCAAGGCAATATTGTTCTTTTTATCATTTCAATACAAAGATAAGCTACTCTGTTCATGTATACAACTGACTTTTTCCAAAATATCTTTTAATAGAATTGGATGAACAGTCTGTGAGTAGAAAAAAGTCTAATTGAAACTAAAGAGGAGTTAAAACACAGACATTCTATTATATTTACTATAGGCTCACTTGCTATTATAGAGAAACTTTATACGTTATCCAATAATAATCTGTATGTTATTACCATGCATTCTTGTCTCATTCGATGAGATGAGAGAATTCTTATAGCAATAGTGAGAAATACGATGTCATTTCAGATATAAAATTCTAACAACGAGTATGACATTACTACAAATTGTCATTAGTACTATCTTAATATTATCTTATTCAAGTACACAACAACATGGCTACAATCTTTACCATACAGATATAATCAATTATGATTTGTCACATGATTGCATTTATTACATGGTAAATCAAAGACAATCTGTGGATAGCAAAATCTCTGCTACTCAGCAGCTTATTGAATATTGTATTAGACCATCTTCGAAGGAAGAAAAGGATATCATCAAAGGACCAATATCTTCGATATTAAGTTTCGATCAGTTAAAGAAAGCAAATGTAACAGTTGAAAGTCTTATAAAATGGTCAAGCCCTATTGATATTATAGAACATTATCAAAATTATCTACAAACGAATATTTCTTTATCAATGAAAAGTTTTTATAATTGCACTGTTCCATGGTTTGGGCCATTCTGTCAATACAAATTTGGTATCAACCGTTCGTTTTTGGATATTGTTGACATAATATTTGATTTGAAAAGAGGACGAACTTCTGAGGCACGATTCGCTTGTTATATGCATATGAAATGTGATCGCGGTTCGTCCCTACTATGTCTCGATTGGCGTGAGATATGTGATGGCAAAATCGACTGTCTCGATGGAGGTGAACACGAAAAATATTGTCTTGAGCTTTATATGAATCAATGTGGTGATAATGAATATCAATGTCGCAATGGAATGTGTATCAATGAGAAATTTTTGATAGAAGCCAATATTAATGGTATAGGTGGTCAAGAGTGTTTGGATCGATCAGATGAGCGAAATTACAAATATTCAGGTTCCTTATGTATGTCTTCTTCAATGTTTTGGTGTACAGAGAATACTTGTCGACTTCCTCATCAATTCGCCTGTGGTGATGGTCAATGCGTACCCTGGCCTCTACTTAGAAATACAAATTACTGTTTTAATAACCGAGATAAAATGTTTAATTACAAGTTTGACTGGAACAGTCAAGAGTCTAGAACATTTCCTGTTTGTTTTAAGATTGCAGTTTGTGCATCAAACATCTTATTAAACAATGAATTTGCTGTTTATTGTAAGACATTATGTGGGAATATCGAAGAATGTAAAAGTAATCTTCAATATTGTCCATCTTATTTCTTTGCACCTAATTTTCCTATATGGGATGGACATGTAAGATTAGGCTACTTTTCCAATCAAACTATCGTCATGGATATTTTTCTAATACCACATTTTGTCTGTTTTGATAAATATAAATGTCCATTTCTTATACCAACATTCGAAATCGATAATTACACGTGTCTACATAGTCATAACCTAAATTTTTCATCTAACGCAGATTTTTACATGATATTTCTTGGATGCACTCGTATGTATGAAAGTGTCAACGATATCCCTTGTCGTCTTCAATCATCTATGTTACATTGTCCTGCTTCGAACAAATGTATTCCAAATCGTTACGTCATGGACACAATTCCTGATTGTTATGGTGCTTTTGACGAGTCACTTTCAGTTAATTCATGTTCATTGAACGATAAGTATCGTTTTCATTGCACATCTGAAAAGAAATGTCTTTTAACAACCGCAGTAAATAACGGTATACGACAATGCAGTGGTGGAGAAGATGAATTGGGTATGAATGGACTAGTGATAAATATTCAGACACTTGCTTTTTCTGCTATATGCGACGGTAGAAGAGAAGTATTTGCTTCAACAAACGAAACCGACGAGACTCACTGTGAGGAATGGTCATGTGTAAATCAATATACACAGTGTGATGGATTATGGCAATGTCCGAAAGGAATTGACGAAATCAATTGTCTGTCGAAAATTAATTGTCCTACTGATCATCATCCGTGTGTATTTCCAAGCAATCAAACAATTGGTTGTTTGCATCTAAATCGCATTGACGATGGCATTGTGGATTGTCTTGGAGCAACAGATGAGAGGACACACTGTCGCCTATCATATCCAACTGATGGTTTGAGACGTTATCGATGTTGGAACGATACTTTATGTGTGTTTTATGGGTTCCGTTGCCATGAGTGCAATAAAGTCGATGGCATAGATGAACTATGTCAAGCAGATAATGATAAAAATTCAGATATTCTTAAGTACTTCGACGACATGTTGGAAGTTTATCATGCCAGAAAATTACCATTTTCTCCTCAGTCATCTGATCCATTCCCTAGAAAACAATCGCTGCCATCGACTAAAAATATCATAGAATATCAGAAGAGAGAAATAGAAGAATCGACGAACACTCAGCAGTTAGACATGCGGCAAGTCTGGTTATGTCATCAAGGTACATTAATTTATGTCGGTGAAAATGAAAGCGAGCAATGTTTGTGTCCGCCCAATTATTATGGTGATCGTTGTCAATATCAAAATCAACGTGTTAGTCTTACTCTTCGAATACAAAATGAAAATTTGGGAAAATTTATTGTCATTGGTATTATTGCCAGTTTAGTTGATAATACTGGTCTCATTCATTCATATGAGCAATTCACTTATGTTCCTGTTCGTGATTGCAATACTAAATTTGATATTTATCTACTCTATCGAGACCGACCAAAAGATATGACGAAGAACTACACAATTAATATTGAAGCTTATGATAAACTCAGTTTTCGTTATCTTAGCACTTGGACATTTCCAGTAAAATTTAATTTTATGCCTGTAAATCGTGAAAGTGCTATATTAACAATTCCAGCATCGCAAAACTGTCACAAAACATGTAACTCAAAGTATCGCGAGCAATTTAAAAGTAATAAAATCGAATCTTGCCGATGCAAATCGAATCACTCTGAAATAGTTTATATTAATCAAGATCAATGTAACTGCTCACCAGATTCCATTTGCGTCGGTATTGCAAATAACAGATCGATTTGTCTTTGTCCTTTAACGAAGATATCACCTCGATGTCTTCTTAACTCAATCTGTCAAACAGATGTCTGTTCGAATCGAGGTGTTTGCGTACCAGACGACGATCGAATTTCTTTGACAAATTTTACATGTATCTGTCAAGATGGATTCTCTGGGCCAAGATGTGAAGAAAAAGATGTCGAAATTGATATTTCATTTTCTGATGTGCCTATTCCTCAATCGCTTCTTGTTCATTTTATTACAGCGCAAGACTATAGTGTTAAAAGTGAGAATCCAATACCAACGAGAGCGACCATGTTCAAAAAAATTGGATTTGATCAAGATGCGGTCACTTTTTATATGTCATTGCCATTTCATCTAGTCTTCGCTCAGATTGAAATTAAATTTTATCTTATTGTTCTTCAACACGAACATACACCTTCAATTAACATTTCCACTGAAATAACTCGATCTCGACATTGTCCATATATTCGAGAACTGTTCGATCAACAAACTATCGATTATCAAATTCTTCGTCGAGTTAAATTCTATCATCTTCCATGTAAGACAAATCTGAATCTAATTTGTTTTCATGACAATGAAACATTCATCTGTCTTTGTACAAAAGAAAGAAATGCTAATTGTTTTCATTTCGATTTCAATATGACTTACAATTGTATGGGTTGGAACGATTGTCAAAATGGAGGACAATGCTTTCAAGATCATCCAACATGCCCAACAAAAACCATGTGTATCTGCCAAGCGTGCTTTTATGGTACAAAATGTCAGTTCAGTACGAAACAGTTTGGCCTTTCGCTCGATGTTATTTTGGGCTATAAAATCCTTCCTCATATACGCATTACTCAACAATCTTTATATGTTATAGGTAGTATTGTCCTGGCTACCATAATGCTTGTTGTTGGCCTAATTTCTGGAATTCTATGTATTTGGACCTTTCAATCGAAGTCATGCCTGAGAGTGGGTAGTGGTTTATATTTACTTGCATCATCAATCACTTCTATTTTGATTCTTATTACTTTAAATCTAAAATTATGGTTTCTTGTTTTCTCTCAAATGTCTACTATTACTTCGCTATCTTTTCTCTCATTCAGTTGCATTTCAATTGAATTCATTCTTCGATCATTATTAGCCATCACGGATTGGTTCCATGCCAGTGTCGCTGTCGAACGACTTTTTACTGTCATTCTCGGTGTTAATTTTAACCTAACGAAAAGCAAAAATATTGGAAAATGGAATATTTCTTTTATTTGTCTAATTACAATGATTTCTCTTCTACATGAACCTATATATCGTCGTCTAATCGATGATGAAGAAGAAAAACGAACTTGGTGTCTAGTTCGTTTTACACCAAAGGTCGAAAGCTACAATTCATTTATTAATATTTTTCATTTCGTTATTCCTTTTTCAATTAAATTCATATCAATAATTGCTATGATCATTTTTTTGTCAAGAAGACGTGCATCTGTAAAAAAACAAGATACGTACATGGAACATTTTAGAAAACAATTACATACTCACAAATATCTTATTCTTAGTTCTCTTCTCTCACTTATCTTAGCTTTGCCTCGTTTAGTCATAGCCTTCATATTTGGATGCATGACATCAGCAAGAGAACCTTTAATACCCTTGACTGGTTATTTTGTTTCGTTCATACCGTCACTACTTACATTTTTTATTTTTGTATTAACATCGACAGCATATAAAAAGCAATTCAACACAGTTGTCACACGAAAATGGGAAGTAATGCGACGTTGGTTTCAACGACAATGACCTTTGGCACTTCTATCGATACTTACTATTGAATCTGAGCTTTTTGCTTTTAACAGTTGTGCTTATATATGTTGTCTGTTTTTCATTTAAGCAATAAAGTGTAATTTAATATTCAAAAATACTTTTTATTGAATGGATTTACAGTTTAAATGCAAATAATAATTATTATTGAAATGTATTCCACTTAGTGGTAATGATCGAAAATTTTACAAATTAATTCGCTACTAGATGAAATATGAAATTTTTATAAGCTATGTACAATGAATAGTAAATGTTATTCTTGAAAGAGAAACATTCTAATCGTTCCTGAATGATTTACTATCAGTCAGGCGTATTCTCGAACAACTTGTACCTATTGAAGTCTCATTATTCTTAAATTTTATACTATGTAGAACATCACAGGTACATTTAACTATAAATGTATATGTACATAATTCAGATAGTTGAAAGAAAACATCAAGACAAAACGGATCAACACACAACGTTCTTCTTTTCGTCTTATTATGTGTTATAGTAATAAGAAAACAAAGCAATATTCGATTGGTAATCGAGAATTGAACATTGTTCTTTTTTGAATTCATAATTAGCGTTTCTTCTCTGGCTTTTTAATATTTTTATACATCATCCATTATGATGCTGTAGTTCTAAAAAATACAATTGTTAAAGCTATTATCTTTTGAAGGTAAAAGACGCATTCTCCAATAAATCAAATGTTGCATAAGCACGTATTTATTATTTGTTATAGCTGCAGCAGTGACACTATATTTAGTGATGAGATACACTTAACTATATCTTTTTCATCATTCGTCATTCTACACGATAGAAGTCAGCCACGCTTGAACTTATCCTTATCCTTTTCTTTACAATAATATATACAGTAGTGGCCAAAATTATAAGAACAAAGTTTTTTTTTATGTGTCAATGTATTTTCATCTCCTCTTTCCTTGCGTAGGTTGGTCTATCAGTTGGTGTATATACATTCGAGTATTCGTATTTATATACANCATTTTGTTCAGCTTTCGATGCTCTATCTTCTGGTATATTACATTAATAATTTTATTGATTTATTGTTATTTAAAAAGACTCAACTTTTTAGGTACGATTTTCGACAATATTTTGCAAATACCCTTGTCAGTGCTAAAAAGTCGAATCAGGCTAACTTTTCACCAGCTCAACCAAATGCGCTAAAAATTTGGATTTAGAGGTTTTAGATAATGCTGAATAAGATGAGAATATCAAATCAGAAAACTAAATTTTGACGAGTGCTTCGATATCTAGCACCATGCTCGATGGGCTCATGGGTGCTCTCTTAATTATTAAGCTTGACGTTGTTGCCATGTTTTCTGTTCCTCTCCGATGAAATGAGAGAACTCTTATAACAATAGTGGGAAATAGTTTCTCATTTAAGAAATAGACTTTCGACGACGAGTATGGCGTTACTACAGGTCATCATCAGTGTTATCTTAACATTATCTTCTTCAAACACACCACATCATCACTACAATCTCTACAATACAGATCGAATAAATGGTGATTTTTCACACGATTGTCTTTATCATATGATAAATGACCAACGAGAGATGAATGCCAAAATGTACAATAGTCGGCAGCTTATTGAGTATTGCATTAGATCATCTTCGATAGAGAACAATGATGCCGTCATAGGATCAATATCCTCAACATTAACCTTCGAGCAACTGAAAAAAGCAAATGTAAAAATTGAAAATCTTATAAAGTGGTCGAGCCCTACTGATCTTATCGAACGTTATCAGAACTTTTTACAAATAAATAATTCCTCATCAATGGAAAAATTTTATAATTGTACTATACCATGGTTTGGGCCATTGTGTCAATACAAATTTCCTATTAATCGTTACTTTTCGAACATTGTTGACATAACATTCGCTTTGAAATTTGAATCGAGTTCTCATGCAAAATTCACTTGTTATATGCACATGAAATGTGATCGCGGCTCCTCTCTCATATGTCTCGATTGGCGTGAGATATGTGATGGGAAAATCGATTGTCTTGATGGAGGTGAAGACGAAAAATACTGTCTGGAACTTCACATGAATCAATGTTCCGATAATACATATCAATGTCGAAATGGAATGTGTATCAATGAAGCATTTTTGGTTGAAACCGGTATAGATGGAGCAGCCGGTTACGAATGTTTGGATCGATCGGACGAGCCCATTTATATGGGAATGCGATTTACTTGTGCAGATCGACCAAACTTTTACTGTGAGGAAGCTACATGTCCATTTCCTCATTATTTCAACTGTGGTGATGGTCGCTGTATACCGTGGCCTTTGCTAACAAATACAAGCGACTGTGCCAATTATCGAGATCAAGTGTTTAACTACCGGTTTGACTGGAACTCGGAAGAGTCTGCAAGATTTCCTCATTGTTTTAAGATTGCAATTTGTGCGTCAAACATTTTCTTAACAGACGACTTCGACATTTATTGTAAGAAATTATGTGAAAATGTTCAAGAATGTAAAATGAATCTTAAATATTGTCCATCTTATTTCTTTGCACCTGGTTTTCCTGTGTGGGATGGACATATCAGATTAGGTTACTTTTCCAATCAAACAATCATCGAACGTCATTTTCTAATACCACATTTCGTCTGTTTTGATAAAGAGAAGTGTTCATTTCTCATTCCAACATTCGAAATCGATAGTTACACGTGTCTACATAGTCATAAACTGAACTTTTCATCTAGCATAGATTTTTATACGATATTTCTTGCCTGTACTCGTCTCTATCAAAGTATCAATGACATTCCTTGTCTGCAGTCCTCTATGTTACATTGCGTTGGAACGAACAAATGTATTCCAAAGCATCACATCATGGACACAATTCCAGATTGTTACAATGCTTTCGACGAATCACTTTCAGCTAATTCATGTTCATTAAATGATAAATATCGTTTTAATTGTATATCCGAGAAAAAATGTCCGTTACTTACAATGGTAAATAACAATGTAAAACAATGTATTGGCGGTGAAGATGAACCCGATTCTGATGGACAGATAACGGATATTCAGAAACTTCCTTTCTCTGCTTTATGTGATGGCAGGAGAGACATATTTTCTTCGCCAGACGAAACCGACGAAACTCATTGTGAGCAATGGCCATGTGTCAATCAATATACAGAATGCAATGACATATGGCAATGTCCAAAAGGAATTGACGAAATCAATTGTCCTTCGAAATTCCACTGCCCTACTGATCATCATCCTTGTGTATTTTCAAAGAACCAGACAATCGGCTGTTTGCATCTAAATCGCACTGAAGATGGAATTGTGGATTGTCTTGGAGCAACAGATGAGAGACCATTTTGTCGTCTATTTTACCCAACTGATAAGCTTAGACGTTATCGGTGCTGGAACGACACTTCATGTGTTTTTTACCCGTTCCGTTGTCGTGAATGCAATAAATTAGATGGTATCGATGAACTTTGCCAACAAAATCACGATAAAATTCCAGATATGCTCCAATACTTTCATGATATGCTGGACATTTATCTTATCACAAGATTACCATTTTCTCTTGAGTCTTCACGTCCATTTCCCTTGAAACAATCGCTGCCATTGGTTAACAAACTCATACAATATCAGATGAAAGAAATAGAAGAATCAAAAGGCGAGAATGAGTTGGACATGCAGCAAGTATGGTTATGTAATCGAGGTATATTAATTTACGTCGGTCAAAATGAAAGTGAACAATGTCTATGCCCACCAAGTTATTATGGTGATCGCTGTCAATATCAAAATCAACGTGTTAGTCTTACTCTTCGACTGCGGAACGAAAATTTAGAAAAAATTAATGTCATTGCTATTATTGTCACTTTAGTTGATGATACTGATTTCATTCATTCATATGAGCAATTCACCTATATCTCTGTTCGTGATTGCAATACTAAATTCAATACTTATCTACTCTATCAAGATCGACCGAAAAATATGACGAAGAACTACACAATCCATATTGATGCTTATGATAAAACCGATCTTCTTTATCTTACAAGTTGGAAATTGCCAGTTAGATTTCCTTTTATGCCTGTCAATCGTGAGAGTGCCCTACTGGTAATTCCAGCATTACATAACTGTTACCGAACATGTAACTCAAAGTATCATGAACAAAAGAGAAATAGTAATATCGAATCTTGTCGATGTAAATCGAATCACTCTAGGTTGATTTCTATTAATCAAGATCAATGCAATTGCTCACCAGATTCCATTTGTGTTGGTCTTGTAAATAATAGATCGATTTGTCTTTGTCCTTTAACAAAAGCATCACCACGATGTTTTCTTAACTCGATCTGTCAAGTGAATGTATGTTTAAATCAAGGTGTTTGCGTCCCAGAAAATGATCGAATTTCTTTGACAAATTTCACATGTATCTGTCAAGATGCATTTACTGGACAACGATGTGAAGAAAATGATGCCAAAATTGATATCTCATTTTCTGATGTGTCGATTCCTCAATCGCTTCTAGTTCACTTTATTACAGTGCATAAATATGACGCCAGAACTCAGAATCCAATGCCAACTCGAGCGACTATGTTCAAAAGGATTGATTTCGATCAAGATACAGTCACTTTCTACATGTCATTGCCATTTCATCTTGTCTTCGCTCAAATTCAAACAAAATTTTATCTTATTGTTGTTCAATCTAACTATACACGTTCAGCTAATATTTCTACAGAAGTTGCTCGATCACAACATTGTCCACACATTCGAGAACTCTTTGATCAACAAATTCTTGATTATCCAATTCTTCATCGAGTTAAATACTATCATCTTCCATGCATGCAAGATTCTCATCTTTTTTGTTTTCATGATAATGAATCATTTATGTGTCTTTGTACAGAAAAAAGGCATGCCAATTGTTTTCATTTCGATTTCAATATGACTTACAACTGTATGGGTTGGAATGATTGTCAGAATGAAGGACAATGTTTTCAAGATCATCCAACATGCCCAACAAAGACAATGTGTGTCTGTCGGGAATGTTTTTATGGTACGAAATGTCATTTCAATACGAAACAATTCGGCCTCTCACTGGATGCTATGTTGGGTTATCAAATTCGTCCTCGTCTACCAATTACGAGACAATCTATGTATGTCAAAAGTAGTATTGCTGTTGCCACAATAATGCTTGCTGTTGTTCTAATTTTTGGAACTCTATCTATTTTAACTTTTCAATCGAAGTCATGCCAAAAAGTGGGTACTGGTTTTTACCTTCTTGCATCAGCGATTACATCGCTTCTGATCATTATTATTTTGAATCTAAAATTGTGGTTTCTTATTCTTTCTCAAATGTCTATTATTACTTCGCCATCCTTTCTCTTGTTCAGTTGCATTTCAATTGAATTCGTTCTTCGGTCTCTATTAGCCATCACTGATTGGTTACATGCCTGTGTGACTCTTGAACGACTTTTCACGGTCATTCTCGGTGTTAATTTTAACATGGCAAAAAGCAAAAAAATGGGAAAATTAATTATTTCTCTTATTTTTCTATTCACAGTAGTCTCTCTTCTGCATGATCCTATACATCGTCGTCTAATTGAGGATGAAGAAGAAAAACGAACTTGGTGTCTGATTCGTTTTACGTCAACTGTTGAAAACTACAATTCATTTATTAATATTTTTCATTTCATTATGCCCTTTTCAATTAAAGTTGGCTCCATTACTGGCATCATCATTTTTCTTTCAAAAACACGCGCATCAGCAAGGAAACACAAATCTTACGTAGAACATCTGAAAGAGCAATTTCACATTCATAAACATCTTAGTATTAGTTCTGGTCTCTCGGTTATCTTAGCTTTACCTCGTTTAATCATTTCTTTCATGTTTGGATGCATGAAATCAACAAGAGAACCGTTGCTGTACTTGATTGGTTACTTTGTTTCTTTTATTCCATCGCTACTCACATTTTTTATTTTCGTTTCAACATCGAAAACATATACAAGAGAGTTCAAAATAGTGATGAAAGGAAAATGGAAAACAATTTGACGTTGTTTACAGCTATATTAGTGCAGGACACAAAATCTTAAAACTAACTGACTTTTCCAGATGTCGACTATTGAATAATTAGCTATTTATTTTAAAAGTACTGCTTATAAATATCGTCTGCTCTTCATTTAAGAAATAAAAAGTAGTTAGACATGCAGTGTGGATGTGGGTGTGGATGTGGGTGTGTGGGCGTGAGTGTGGACTGTGGGTGAGTGTGGGTGTGCGTGGGTGTGGGTGTGGGCGTGCGTGTGGGTAGATGTGGAGTGTGGGTGTGGATGTTGATTAATCATCTTCATTTACATCCACACCGACACTCACACCCCGCATTATAGAAAAGATCAAAAAAACAGCTGTTCTTATATTGTCGTCTAGTATTGTATCAAAACAATTTCAACATCTTAACCCTTTTAGGACCGGCTTATTTTGATCAAAAATTTACAAATTTTTCAACTTTTCAAAAATGATTTATTTTTCTCAGATTTATCAAAATGTGTTATTCTTTGAAACAATTGGGATTACATAGTGAAACGTCACAATCTGGGCAATAAAACCTTTTATCGCTTCGTTTCTTTTCTCGTTTGTTTGTATGAATGCAGACGAAACAGCGTTTCTTGACATTATTTCTGGGGATAAAAGCGATGAAATGACGAACAGTGTGAGGCATAGTGGACAATCACTTGATGATCTGTCTTTCATTTGTGGCCGCTTTGATCTGTATTCTTCAATGAGGTCTCGAGCAAGTTGCAGACGAAACTCTAAAAGTTCGGAATTTTTCTCGTTTTTCATCTTGTACATGGCATAGGAGTTCTGCACAGTGATATCAAATAAATGGAAAAACAACTTCTTGTACCACTTTATTATTTTTCTTAGACATTCCGAGAAACTGTTTTGCATATCTACTTGATCCATTGCTCCCATATTTTTTTGACAATAAGAGAAAAGAAGGTGAATGTAAATTCATTTATATAATCGTATAGATAGCGAAAAAAATCCTTATGATCGCATCTGAAGAAGATGCTTGTCATAACATGAACGTGTAAAAAAAAGTAGTCGCAATGTTTACTACGAAGAGACGCGAAAAAAATTCCAATTTTCACCCGTTAGATCACGTAAACTTTCAATGACGTTTTAAAACGGGTGTGGGTATGGGTGTGGGTGTGGGTGTGGGTGTGGGTGTGGGCGTAGGTGTGTGGGTGTGGGTGTGCGTGTGGGTGTGGGGTGTGGGTGTGTGGGGTGTGAGTGTGGGTGTGGGTGGGTGTGGGTGGCTGGACGTGGGGTTCGTGTGGCTCTTAACTTAAACTCACAATCACACCCACACCCGCACCAACACCCACACCCATACCCACACACGCACATCCACACCCACCCACACTACCCCACACCCACACCCACACCCACATCCACATCTACACCCACAGCCACACCCACACACCCACATCCACACCCACACCCACACCCACATCCTCACCCAACCCACACGCACACCCACACCCACACCCACACCCGCACCCACACCCACACCCACACTCACACCCACACCCACACCCACACCCCCACACCCACACCCTGAATTCAATTTGGTTTTCAGCGAGATAAATATCGTGCTGAATGGTGAGGACGGGTGTGAATGTAGGTTTTCACCTTCAAAACAATGGCATTTTTACAGAATCTGAATTGATAGGAAGATTCCTTGACGTTTCGTACACATTTACTGAACTCAAAGTCGGCTGGTAGGAAATTTACAGAACTTTATAAGGTTTCGTAAATCCGTAAGAAACTTCAAAATGTCTTCCACTTCCCCTCGTTGATACGAATTGGGTAAAGAACTTCTATTTTTAGAGTATGATACATTACGCCTGCATCCAGATCCATGCCCTCTGCCTTTAGTGAGCACCTTCATTGCTATGGCCCGTAATAGGAAGCAACATGATGAGCCGTTAAAACAATTCGATTTAAAACTTACACCTACTATTGTCTTTAGAAATATATGTGACTTCCACAAAACAAGTTTTGTGTGGTTGCATACACTCCTTTCTGTTCTTTCACGATTAATATTTACCCTCTCGAAAAAAACGCATTGAATCATCATCATATAGACTTGGTTAGACATACTCTCTATCGACAGGTGGGAAGTCTGCATCTTGGCGAAGTAAAACTATCTTGACGATTTAATACGATTCAGATAATAAAGGATGTTAGTGGTTCGTCGAAATAGTTCTATGGTTAAAATACTGCACAGAATAAGAAGTAACCATATAATTGTGCGATTCTCGCACGAAGCGTAACAGGGTGAGGGTGTGGATTTACACTATAAAAGAATAAGTTCTCTACAGCGTCTGTATCGGCAGGAAGATCGTTCGAGCTATTGTACTAATTTATCTGACTACAAAACCATTTGCTAGAAATCCAGAGTACTTTTTAAAATTCAGTGAATAAGTTCTGAACCTTAAAAGAGCTGCCTCCAGATATAGATTCGGTGAAAAACCGTTTGTCTTAAAATGTAATGGACTACACCCCAAGAGCGGAGTGGGCAGGGAAGCGGAGAGGAAGTGAGACTTCAGGAGTATGTACTTGGCTCATGAGTGTGGGTGTCGGTGTGAATAAACACCCACATCCACACATCTACACACACACTTTACCGTAGAAGATCAGAAAAACGAAACGAATCAGAACAATTCTCTACTTTCTTGTCTGAACCAATTTTGTAAAAAGCCAGGGTACAATGCGAAAGGATGAGGCTTTGTCGCTGATTCAAAGGTGAAGATAGCGATAAGAATAAAAATAGATGATTACAAAAGAAAAACCGAGACAAATTGAAAACAGTTGTTTTTTCCGAATTTTTTTCATTCAGGCAAAAAATAGGTTGCAAATGATCGTAAGTTTTACCATAACGACGATACCGATTGAAAAAAGCTGAAGCCAATGTTCAGCAGTTCGAAAAAGATATCATCCAATACATACTTATCTGTCAAGAATGATGCGTCTACAGATGCATCAAGAAGTGCCGGAAAACTTCCCATAATACAGAACTTCTTTGTTGTTTGGCGCGAACCGCAAATTGATGAATCAGTGGATGACTTCCACAATTCGCTTATTAGACTGAGTTCTGTCGCCAAATCGATTAATACGTTTACTAATGCTGATCAGTGTATTCAACACCTGAAAAAAGCGGGTGACAATGGAATGTTCTTGATCATTGCAGGTCCCATTGAAGAAAAGGTCGTACCTCAAATTCATGCTTTGTCTCAATCGGAGTCGATGTTTGTCTTTTGTCCCAAAAGAGAATATTATGAACAATGGGCAAAAGATTGGTCAAAAATACGTGGTGTTTATACAAAAATCAGTCCTTTATGTCAAGCGATGCAAGAAGAATGCCAAAAATGTTTCCATACCACCACTGCAATGACTTTTGACACACCGAATGCTCTGCAGAAAAAATCATCGACAGCTGGTCTACCACAATCAATGACTAATATTAATAATACGAGCAAGCTCGAACAACCGCTCTTGAATTCTCGTTGGAGAGCCAGTCAAAACAACCAACAAACTGAGTGGAATCTATACGATATAGGGGCTTGCATGTACCTCCAGATAATTCAGCGTGAACTTTACTCAGTTAGTGAGAATGCTATACAGATAGCTATAGAAGCAATGAGAAAAGCCGATGATCTAAAGAATCTCATGCAGGATGTTTGGAAATTATTGGAAGCAGCCGAAAAGAAAAACGACATTACGTATTTCATTCATGCTTACACTCATGAAGGTAATTTTTATAAATTGCTGAATCGTAAATTGGCTCAACAAGATGTTGAAGCTTTCAGCGGTGCAAGCATGGAAGACCAATTGCAGCAAGTTGTTGGAAGTATTTTTCGGAATTTAAAAATCGCCGTCAATATAGCAAAGACAGCACAAGCAGGATAGTAAGTGTTGCCTCAAGCTAACAACGAAACAAACTGGGCCAAGCTGTATTTAAGATCAGTTTATGGACTTCTGTTGACTCCGAACCCAAATGTTCGATTCCAGGGTACCACATATCGTGGCATGTGAATTTCGCAAGATGAGTTGCAACAGTATTATGATGCACAGTTCATCTGCTACAAAGCTGCTGCTTCAACTTCGGCAGCCCGCAAAATCACCCAAGGTTTTATTGATAATGCAAATGATATATTGGAAAACATGGTATCTGCCATGTTCATATATGAAGTTAATTCGATTAGTTCACTCTACGCACTTAAAATAAGCGAGTTTTTCAAGTTTCCTCATGAAGAGGAAGTACTTCTGTTGCCTGGAATCCTCTTTAGCATTGTCGACGTACGTTCTATCTCTAAAAGCGCAGTAAAAATTGAGCTACGATGTTCACTCGAAGACTTAGAGAGCATGATATCAAACGGTTTTGCCTCGCTTCTGGCTCTTGATCCATAAAAACAACGAATAAAATGAATTATTTATTCGAATCTGAAATAATTCATATCACCATATTTATCAAAAATATAATAACCAATCGCAGACTAAAATCGCAAATTACTTATTTTTTTAGAATTATACAGATGGTAACTATTGAAATGTGTCCCTGATTTTGAATGTTATTAAATTCTTCTGCGGACGACAGAATTGAGCTAAGGGCGTAGACATGGTAAACATGCTTGTATATGGGATGTATATACTAATGTAGATAAGTGACTAAGCGTATTTTTCAATATGCCTACTGCTAACTTTGAGTCTTTAACTCAAACAAGTACGTAACTCTGTTTTAGCCGCTGTTTGTTTGTGCTGATAAGAACTCTTTTGAATTTTGCTTTGAAAGCTACCCGTCAATAATCAAAAGGAAGCTTTTCAGTGCAGCCGTATTCAACTGAAATATTGAACTCAAATATTCTCTCATAGATCATCCAATTATATTGTAGAAGGTGTGCTAACTAGACGGCACTCGTAAACTACTCTGGGGTGGGTGCGGATGAAGGTTTTCTTGTGGATTCGTGAATGTCAAAGCAGTAGATGAGAACGCCCGCGCCCACATTCACCACCCACACCCTCTCGTGATCTATAAGTAATCGGCACTACTGATCATGAATATCATATTCATTTTGCTTTAAAATGCTCGAAGTGGCCAAAAAGCTGTCAAAAAAGTTAGTTTCTGAGATTCACTGTTTTCGACCCTTTTTAGTTTTTGATCGATTTGGATCCAAAAAACTGCTTTGAGAACAATTAACATATTGTTCTGACTCATAAAATTAATTGCTCTACTCGAATCATGCCAAATAAGACCTTAGAAAAACAATTTTCGAGCTTTTTTTTAGTTCGAACTGGAAAAAAAAATATTGTCAAGTTTTTTTGCTAGAGGGATATTTTTTCTTATTATTAAGTATCCATTTCATGAATTATATACATGATTCGATACAGTTTTTTGTGTTCTTTCCAAATATGACCTCAAAAATGAGGAAAAAAGGGTGTGTGTGTGTGCTAAGATACATAGAGACACCTACACCACCACCCCCATCCACCACACTCACATTTATTCACACCCTCAAGATAGGCTTGAGTTCACCAAAATATTAATGAAAATTTTAAACGTCTTAGCAGGATATATTCTCCTCGAATACCGTGAACAAATTTGACTTTTGTAAATAAAGATAATGAAATCCAATGTCAGCGCTCAGATAGACTAACGACTATGGAAAACTGAGTGGATATATTAGGGTCTTGTCTTCACTCGTACCTACTCGCACTCTTACAAGTGAAACACGTATTCTTATAAAAGAAGGATGCGATGATTGCCCAGAAAATTGTAGATTATATGTACAATGACAGGTCAAGGCAAAATACATCGAAACGACGAAACTATTCTCGAACAGGATGCTCATAGCGGTTTAATTAGCTGGTTAGACAGATGTGATGATTCATCGGAAGGAAAATAGTTTGTGTATCAGTGTGGGCAACGAAAAAAATCCACCCCACACTGATCCTATGTTTCTGTGTGCCGAATATTGAACGGTCCTCCTCGATTCTTTGATATAACAAGTATTTGAAGTTTGAAGATAATAAACTTATTTATCTCTGTATCCAAGATCTGTTATCTGAACAGTTGCTACCGTATATTAATATCAATGTTTGGAAGCGAATCTTGATAGTGGTTTTTAGACAAATCTAAGAATTATTTTTCAACACACTAAATGATCTATTTTCTCAATCAACTGATCATTTTAATAATGCATTCGATAAGAAAGCATGGAGCTAAAAAAACAAGATCTTTTAGTGATATTTCTGAATCTCGAAATAAGTACACATCATTAACTATATGATTTTTGTTCTCATAATAACACCGATAAAAATCGATTAATTTCAACTTCAAATTCCTTATTTACTAATACTATTCGATTTTTTCTCATTCTCGCAATATATTGCGTTTTTCATCTCATCAATGGGACTTGAAGACTACTGAATTTTGCTAATGAAACGTAATTCTAATTTACCGTTCTCGAGAACCATGTTAATGAGTTCACCTATTTGAGCTTTTATGTTTACTGAACTGATATACAGTGAATCATAGTTTTAACAATAAATCAAAGAGAAAAAGAAATGTTACACGAAAATCAGCATGATATGTTCAAGATAATATTAGAAATAGCTAATACTCTAGCTATTGGCCAACACCAAGTAAATTCTCATAGTTGCTCAATCAAGTTTTTTGTATCATTAGACTGAGCCAGAGTTGAAAATTCGGACTCATTTAATTTTCTTGAATAAAACGTAAAATCATCAATTTCTCCATACATCTTTGTATAATTAAATATTGGAAGTCTTGCAAAGCATTTCATCTGTTCAAAATTAACAGGCTTGTTCGGTGTAGAATCATCCAAGTATGCGCCACCAATGGTTACAGAAAATCGTGGATCACCAGATATGATCGATCCATAGCGTTGATTCGTGTCTTTATAAATCAGTTTGCCATTTTCATAAAATAAATATGTGTCTGGGCTCTCAAATGCCACACCAATATGAACCCAAGTATTGTTTCCTATGAATGAATTGTTCACATCAGTGATTTTAAAGAATCCGGGAAAAAAATATCCCAAAGTCTGATTATCTTGGTAAACATGCATACTCATGATGCATGTATAGCTGTCTGTTGACAGTCCAGCAATCAATGATGTTAACTGTAAGACAGCTATAGCACTATTCGCTTTCTCCGGTTTCTGTATTACCAAACGGAGCCAGAATGATATCGAATATTCATAATCATTTGAGTTCATTAGAGTGAATCCACTCGATTGGAAATACGAGTCACTGTCATTGAAAAGAAGACTACTCTTATTGTTCGACCACAATCGATAGACATGTTGACTACGTGCTCGAATATTATTCGGACCCCAACCATCATTGATATCTTCACTATCAAATGTGTAGTGGCAAACTGTAGTTGCTTCATAGAGAATTACACTGGCATTTTTCACTGCATACAAAACAGACAATTGATCAATGAGACCATAGAATGGCTGCGCATTCGTCACTGCATTCAATCCAATATAGGTCGCTTTCGCTTTGTTTGGTTGTGACAAGGTTGCAACAGTCATATTCAAATATTTCTCTCCAATTTGCATGCCATTGAAATAGAAAATAGTCGATCCAGTTTGATGATTAAATGAGAATGCTACATGCATCCAACAAGCTTGACAACCATAGTTCTGCAAAGAAACAAATGCTGTCTGAATGATAGTCGCATTATCCCAATTTGAAATATCAATGTTCATAGTAGTTTCAGTGATCAAAAATGTTATACATATCGGATTGAAACTATTACAATCACTTAAAATAGTTTTTGTCAAATAGCCAGCACTCAAAAGCCAGGAAGTCACTGTAAAACTTGTATTGAGTGTTAGATTCAATGAACGAGGAAGTATGATATATTGATTTTGTTTCCTATCCAAATTTAATGCCTTGCCTTGCCCAGAATAGTCAGGTGAAATAGTCACAGCTCCATTTACAGCAGTACCATTGTACAAACCGGTCAAATCTTCTCGAGTATCACCACAATCAAAGGACCACAGATAATCAACCATCAGGTTTGTTTTTCGAGGTACACATACTAAATATATGAGCAATTATTATCGAATAACAGAAAATAAGACAAGAATACACGTTTTTTTTTATTTTTAATTTCTCAATTATCATGGAAAATCTCCAAGAAATTTCGATAGATGGAGGATATGTTCCTTTTACAGAAATTGTTTTTTCTAAAGTTGTTATGACATCAAAGATTGTCTGCTCATAGTCCGATGAAAAAGATTTCCGATCAAAATATTGACGTATTCTATTCATGTAGCACTATGTTAGACTCAATGGTAAATCCAAAAGGTTTTCTTGCAATAGTTCCACTTGTAACAGTGAATACTAAACTAGTAGATATAGAATATATTCAGAAATAATCAATTATCTTTAGTAAAATCCAATAAAACTAGCAAGTGTGTTGGCATCATAGATTCTCCATTATGTGTGATTATTTTCAAAGAAGCTCGGAAGAGTTCATTAATTGCTAAGTAATATCTGCTCAAAGAGGATGACATTTTTTTGAATGAATCACTCATGGAAAGTTTCGAAATAGATTTATGGTGAGATGATATATCAATTAGTTATGAGCTTGGTAACATGCGTCAAGTTCTCTACTTTCTGCTCGCTCAGCTTGACAACGCAAGAAAAACATTTTTGATATGAAAACTGATGCAACATACTGGGAGGTGGAGGCGTACGTCTCGAACCAAATACTGCACCAACAATAATGCCAGTGATACACACAATAATAACCAAAGTCAATTCAAACATTGTTCGTTTCTTCTTGTACCAAGGTAGTTTCTTCTTCTCAGGTGGATAGACATGAGCACCTAAAACAAACGAATTCAAATATTTGTTCTTACTTTTCATGCTCTGTTAAGCTTGCCTTCAAATGGAGGTTCGAGAAGAGTCTCGGTCGGTTTTATCTGTTTTAAATGAATGATATGGAGATCAGGTGCCGGGCTAAACATTGATTGAACTTCCATTTGTGTACCAGGTAAAAGAAGAATTTCATCTTCGGTAACGAAATGTGAGTGAGCTCGTACTGTGCGACCATTGATCGCTTCAACGGAGAAAAGAGTTCTCTCGCCACTCGTACCTAGATACATGTTGTTTTCTAATACGGTCAATTCATGAGTGCACGATGAAAATGCCCACCATGTTACGAGAGCACCTGGTGGAAAATCAGCGCTGAAATTTTTGGTTACACCTCGCCAAACCGTTAACGGTGGAACACAAGGTATTTTAACGAGAGCAGTCAAAAACAACTTGAGATACTTGAAATAAGGTCGAAGTTCTTCACGTGACGCCATCTTGAGAGTATGGTTCAGCATTGAATAGAGACTTCGATGCGGTTTTTCCCATTCAATAGTATAGAGACGAATAGCAGCACTCTCGTCTACAGTCAGCCCACCGGGTGGCTCCTGTGGCGTTGCATTGAGTGCCAATTCTACGTAAAATGATAGGTTGTAGAGAATGTCAACCAATGGAAAGCATGCTTCATGAAGTGGTAACAATGGTTCTGCAGCATATCCTACCACAGAATTGAGATTATCGTTGATGCCGGTGATACCACCACTTGCAATCAGTCGATTATTTCTTTCTACGGTCTCATCAGTAATTTCATTGTGATCTTCCGTTTTGACAGCCACGTCTAACTCATGAATGGTACTTTCTTCATTCGAATTTGTATTTTGGTTATCACATTTGCTCATTGAATCAATTTCAACATGGATATCTAATCTCTCCACCGGCTGCTGATGATCTCTTTCATCTACATTGAGTGGGGCTATCGTGTCGTAACTTTGATCACTGACGTTTTTCTTTGCCTTTCGTCTCTTTTTTTTGTAGTTGTTTTGCTTCTTTATTCTGCGTGATTGGCGACACTTAAAGAAAAAAAAAGCAGGACATAATATTCTAACATTTCTTTTCAGAAACAATCAATATTAGCAGTGTTTGACAATGAAGAATTACGAACAAACAATAATTTATATTGCGAATACAGATGAAAATATATGATTCGCTGAGACGAACTATGCTTATCACCTTTTGAAATCTTCTTATGGGAAAAAATGTTTTAGCGAAGTTAGATTGATTTCGATCAATGTAAGTCCACGTGGTTGTAATCAAGAAATATCTATTCGTATTGTGTCACTATTCGACAAACAGTCAGTCTAGATAAGATATGTTTTTCGGTCAAAATGATAAAGTTATATTATCAAACACTAATAGAATGACGAAAATATAAATCGATATTTGAATCAGCGCAGAAAACTCGTTTCTAAAGAGTTTTTCATAAGTAACGACCGCATTTTTATTTCGTTTGTATCTTTGTCGTACTCAAAATTGGAGAGATATTGGATAATTATATGTATATATGAAGAGTAGCATCTAATCTATTATTCAACAGAAATCGCATTTGATTTGCATCAACCATTAAAAAGTGAAACATTGGTAAAAATATTGGAAAAATTTTATCAAAGTCATCTTTTACTTATTTTCTGTAAAGAATTAGCCATACCATATTTTGTGAATGTCTCTGCCAGTTTTTTATGCTTTAACTTGATTTTATTCAAAAAGATAATCTGTGCAATATTTTACAAAGTTCAAGAACAACAGCTTTTCAAAGAACAACTTAAAATGGTCTGAAACCTGTTTAGTTAACAGAATTGAAATAATTTGATTTGTAAAAAAGAAGTGTATGTGATAGTGGATCTTTTTGGAGTGTAATACTACTGATCAGATATGGTTTTTCGATTATCCTTTTCAAGAGCTATTTTCTTTTAAATTTTGTAGTGAATCAGACAAGCTATATTTTTGAAAAAACTCAAGTCGAAGCATCAAAAATTGACAGAGATATTCACTAAATACAGTGGGTAATTCTGTAAAGAAAAGAAGTAAAAGACATGACGTCGATAAATTCTTTTCAAAATTTTAACCAACTTGTCACTTTCTTATGGTTAATGTGAATTGAGCACAATTTCTGTTGAATAACAGCTTAAATGTTATTCTTCAAATATATATATATACATATTCAATACCTCTCCACCTTTGAGTATGACAATGATTAAAAAAAATAAAAATAAAAACCGGTGGTTACTTATGAAACATTCGTTATCTGGCTATATTGACTATTTCTTTTACCGCATTAGTCTCTCAAATATTTTAGTTCAAAATTAATAGTAACTTAAATGTACGATGAATTCGAACTGAATAAAATTTTCTTCATAGACCAGGATATTAATACATACCAAACCATCTGCAGATGAATTTTCAACGTAAGTCAAATCAACTTTGTTAATATCGTTAGCATTTTCATGTATCTCCATTTGATTCATATTTATATTACCATTGGGTGACTTATTGCGATGTTCTCTTATATTAAATACATTTGCAACGGACATATTGCTTTTATGCTTGTATATATACAAACACCGTTTTATTTGTTTTCTACTGTTGACAATACGTTTATCTTGTGTTATACTTGAATGCTTCAGCATGATTCATCCATTCAAAAAATATCACAATAATTATGTGTGCATGATTCACTTTGTTTTTCAGCTACTGGTCTGATAATGTGCTTTTGCAATCAAAAAATGCAAACAAAAATATTTACATCACAAACATGGGGTAATACGTATCTCAAGAATCGAAGAAATGTTTGCAATAATCATTTCCCCGTGAGAACCAACGCTTTGGACTCATCGTAACATTCATTCATTTTCTTTTATTTTTATTTATTCCAGTTATAAATGTAGGATATTCAGAAGAAAAACAAGTGAAATTGTTGTAATGCAATATTCTTGAGTGTTGGGTGCGGATGTGGATATAATCTTCTCTTCACTCATATCCTTCTTCAAAACAAGAGAAGCACTATTTCTACTTTGTATTAATATACACCCAAAACCGAAAATAAATTCAGTAACAGAAGAGTGTACTTCAACTCGCCACTATCTGGCGGAATGATAAGAATCATTATTTAAAATAAAAATGATATGGCAAATGCAGAAGTCGATTTCGATCAATTGCTTTTTGATATAAACAAAAGCTCAACCAAAAAAAGATTCTTGATATATACATTTTTCAAAATTGTTTAGCGAATTATACAAGATAACTTCTTTTTTCGAATTCGATCCAGTACCAGCATGTTGATTAGCACACTGGTGACAATATTACCCATCGGGGAGTCACGACCGCTATAAAATTCAACAAGTTCTGACGATTATTTTCACTCCATAGAAAAAGTTTGTTGTTTAAATTATTAAAATCAACAACAAATTACATCGAGACATTATCTATCGAGTGATCCAATTCTAGCTAAACAAACTATAAAGATTCGACTGAATGTATTTTCGATTACACAAGCATTATTCAGAGATATTTTATCATTATTTTTTTTTTATTACGCTGGTGAATGTAACACTCGAAAGCGCTTGCATGATAGAGAGAAAAAGAAAGGAGATATTTAAGCCAGAAGCTACATCATTAATGCAAAGCGTTTCAAGGTATACCACTAATATCCTTACACTGAGTATTGGCTCACGCTTATAGAGATATTCACGGAATAAATAAAAGACCAGATATAAACGCAAAATATTATGAAGAGAGAAAGAATAAGAGTATATTGACAAGGACAAGCAAGCGAAAAAAAGAATAGTAGGGTAGTGAAGAGCAACGGAGGTGAGAAAAAAAGAAAAGAAGAAAGCAAAAGATAAAAAAATGAGAAAGAGAAGAAAAAATGGAAAAGAGAAAAAAGAAAGAGCAGCGCATTACATTTGTGCTATGTTTGTTATATCAATTCGTTTCAATAAACAATATCCACTTTAAAAGAAACGATTCATGTCTTCCTGTCAAATGTCGTACACGACGTCCGCAAAAAAAAATGACAGAGATGATCGTTTTTTTTTCTACCGAAGTCATCCCAGATAAAGATATCATTATAGAAAAGTAAAGAACCAAGATCAGTCATAGGCATACTTCGTAATCCTCTTTGAATATACTTTTTAACATAAACCTCTAACGACTGTTTAGAAGTGATATTATATAGATTGTGAGCAGAAACAAGAAGACAGCGATGCACCAGTCGAAGATCGACCCGGAATTTTTGTTGTAATATTTGCTGCTGAGTTTCTGGAAGAAGGAGAAAAAATGGGAACAATTCAGCAAAATGTGGGAAAGTGTATGCAAAGAAACATTGACGAAGCGTCTTAGAGAACATTTTTCGTCCGAATTTTAACCACTTCAGTTTTCCTAGGAATCTTTGAATATTCCCTATACATTTTTCGACTGTGGGTTTCAAAGATAGTCTATCGGTCCATGTGAACCATAAATATTTAAATTCTTTAATCAATTCGATTTTTTCTCCATTCATTGTTATGTTCATTACTGGTCTTTATACTTGCGGATGAAATAACTGTACCACTGTTTTTGATATATTTATCGGTTGTTTCCATTTTCTGGAGTACACATACACTTGATTACAGATCCGTGTACCTTCTTTCTCCAGATATTGAATCATCAGAACTAAGTTTTTCATAATGGGCGGTCTAATTAGTACACTAAGATCATCAGCAAAAAGATGACCTAAATGAGCTCACAGACAATTTGTCAAATCATAGTGAAACGCGATAAACAGGTATGGACTGAGACTACTCCCCTGTGGAAGTTCTATTTTTAAATCAAAAACTCTTGATGTTTTTTTTTATCAAATTCTACATATGCTTTTCTTATCTTTTAATCAGCTTTCGATCATTTTCATAATCGACGTAGAGAGGAAGCATCGATAAATTGGCAGCCATATTGTTTTTCATTTCTTGATAGATTGATAGTACTTGAGTAGGTAGAAGACATCTCGGTCGACATCCCAATTGTTCTAGAGCAACTAACTGGTTACTTTCAGCCCAGTGTCTAATTCTATGTAGGAGCACTTTTTCAAAGAGCTTTGAATATGTAGCTAACAAGGAGATTGGATGGGTTTGATCGCACTTTGGAATACCCGATTTCAGCTTATTTAAGGTTATCATTTTTGCTAATTTCCATTCATCAGAGTATTAACATTCATTTCACCATGTATTGAAACACTTAACTAAGCACTCTATGCAGCTTGATGAAAGTTTTTTAATTATAAAGTTTTATACTTAGTCAAAACCTGCTGATTTCTTGGGTTTTAACGTCTTGATTAGTCCCTTAATTTCAGCCACACTAATATTTCTACTCGATCCTCCGACATTATTAACTTATTTAACAATTTGTTATATTGCCTATCTATATTAATATCCTGCGCATTAGAATAATCCACTGATGGTAATTTGAATTGTTCACTATAGTGCCAATATAATTCATCTGTGATTTCTTGCTGCGTCGAAAGTATTTTTTTACCATTTTTGTCTAAAGTGACATTTGCAATATACGTGATATATTCATACAATGAAAAGGGAGTCTCACAGACATTATGAATCAACAAGACAAGGAAAATTCTCATGCACATACCAATTCTGATTTTGATCATGATCAAGACCATCAAGCAACATTAAAAACAAGTAGATCAAAAGAGATTTTAGCTATTGTCCATATTTTCGTAGAAAAAATGGCCTACTGTATGAACAGATTTTGAAACAATGTTCGAGAAAAAAGACTGCAAATTTAATCCAATAAAATATTTATTTTTAAATATCTTTTGAAAGTCAAAAAATAAAAAATAGCGTTTTCTGCTTTGTAAATATGAAATCACTTATTTGAAAATGTTTACTGTGAATCTATAATTATCAATCTGATGCTAATTTCAAAACATTCTTAAATAATTGACATCGAGACAAAGTATTCCCTTTAGACAAAATTTTATTGATTTCATTGAACAATTTGAAATCAATGTGAATTTATCCAAAATGATCATTGATGAAGTTGAATGAGCAATTAGGTACTGTACAATATCTCTCGTCGATTGTTTTGGCATATATAGATTTTGATAACAAAACTGATTTATTCATCTCTTATATTGTGATTCGATAGAGAGGTCATTTTCATTTGAATTTCATTCGAATATTTTCAAACAATTATTTGATATTAAAGAACAACTGACTATAATAACAACATCAGCACATTTGAACTATGTTGTCGAATACTTGTTAATTTTGTCAATAAAAATTATACATCAATGCTTTTCTATTGCGATGACAATCAGCTGAGATTTTTTTATACCTTTGATAATTTGAATATAGTATAAAGACAATTAAGATAGATCTTGATGTAAACATGGAATTCAAAGTTAGAGAAAATGATGCATCTTTCAAGCCTCAAACGAAACCTTATAGTTGATAAGATTAGTCAAAGAAATAGTTGTTAATTGAAACCATTTTCTCTGCCCAACTTGTCATTAAAGATTTCTTGTCAAAATTCTAGGTCAAAATAATGATATTCGAAAATATATATAAGTGTAATTGTTAGAGAAGATCCAATTTATCATTTTCTTCGAAGAAACACGATTAAAAGTTACACCTAAAGCTGAAGTGATAAACAATACTGGATAAGCTTGATTATTTGGTCTTGTATCGATATTTGAAATATTGTATAACAAAATAGATTCGATATATGTGCCAAACTATTCTAATGTGTCAATAGCACTTTTCATTATACAATCAAAATTCGTTATCCGCGTCGATTTGCTATGTTTAACATAAGCGTTGTAATGCATAAATATACGATTGACATCGTTGTGCTTATCGTTGACCTTCTCGATCAAATATTTTTGAATACCTGAAATGATGTGACAATAATGCAATAAATATTATATATTTTGATTCAACATTACTGGCAAGATCTCATTTTTGTAAGCTGCACTGAAAGTAGAAATTCTATTCGAACAAAATATTTTATTAGACCAGATAGTTGCTATTACTGACTACCACATTTTAATTGTACATCAACTGGTGTCGTGTTTGATAGAAGATTTAGTTTAAAAGGTAATTTTTGGACACTGTTGACTGTAAAATATCAGCAATAAGTTATATCTTTTAGACAAGTCAATCAATAGTCAGATACGATTGAGGCGTCATATTCGTGCATTGATTTGATTTCACGAGTAAGTTCTCAGATGTGGTATCTTGTTCCGATTGGTCCTTTTATGTATTATAAAGTTTGTATCCGTCGTGTAATCACATTCAATCCAATGATTCACTAATGCAAAGGAGTGAAATAATGCATTTCTTTGTTTTCCTTTACCACTTGAGACACACATTACTTTAATCGTTCTCTTTATTTTTCTCTCTTCTCACGAGTTACTTGTCCATGAATATTTTTTCTTTTGTTTTGCTTTCCATATGAAAATGTCAATGTTTGTACGTTGAGCAAAAGTTATATACTGACAGTCTACAAACTAATCTGTTTCTGAAAAAAATTCAATTCATTAACTGAGTAACGCCATCGACGATATTCAGTCAGATTATAATATTGGTTGCTATCTTCAAAATTCAATCATATTATCCCCTATGACTCTCGGCTTCTTCCTGTCCGAACAAAGTGTGTAATTGTCAGCATTAATTAATGCGTATATAGAAGTGAATGTGTTATGTATAGCTTATTTTACTTATGTAACGATATTGGTTGGAAGTGTGCATATGCATATTTAGAAGTTAATCATATAAAGAGTTCTTTTTTTTAATATATACAACGGAACATATAGGGTGTCCAGAAAGTCACTAGAGTTAGAAAAAATTACATATCTCTTTGCTATGGCTCGAGCAAACAGACTGATTTTTCTAACAATAATAGAAGCATGTTCATACTTTAAATCCATACAGACAAGGTTAGAAAGAGCCTTTGTTAAGTACCACCAACGACCTCAGCAAAAAATATTTTACTTTTTCACAGATAAGAAAAAAAACAATAGACTTAACAAAGGATCTCTCTAGGCATGTCTTTATGAATATAAAGCTTGAACATGTCTCTATCATTGATAAAAGAATCAACTCTTTTGCTCGAGCCATAGTGAAGATATTCAATTTTTTTTCGGCAAAGTGACTTTTGCGCCACTCCGTATAGTGTTTTTTTCCTATCTGTGAAAAAGTGAAATTTTTTTTGTTGAGGTCGTTGGTGGTACTTAACAAAGGCTCTCTCTAATCTTGTTTGTATGGATTTAAAGTGTGAACATGCTTCTATTATTGATAGAAAAATCAGCCTGTTTGCTCAAGCCGTAGCAGAGAGATATGCAATTTTTTCTAACTCTAGTGACTTTCTGGACACCCTATATATCTCTATTATTATTGAAAAAACATGTACGTTTGCTTTATCATAAAAAAACCCAAACGAGTAATAACAGAAGTTATTACTCGAATGTTTTAATGTTAAGATACTTATACTAATGATAGAAGAATCTAGCATATCTTGGTAATGATTTATGCGCGAATTTTCCATTATTGATAAAACTACACGATGAAACGAATATGTGACGACATAGTGCTCCTCTATACAATTTTTGCTTCAGTACAACTGAAACTATAATAAGAGAATCTAGTTCATTGCTCACACACACCGACGATTTTATATAGTTTGATTTAATGTACCTCTGGCAACAATGAAATATCCAAAAACAGGTATCAAACTATATCGTTTTTTTTTTCACCTTATTTTTTATTGATTCTTTTGTTGGGTATTATGACTGAATGAATCAATCTTGAAATCAATCAAAAATGAAGTCGATCAAGAAGTAAAGCTTCCAACTGGTTACAATCTTTTTTCTACATTAAAACGATTGGATCCAGAAGCAGTGTAAATAAATTATTTAACTATGCTTGTGTGTCTGTTTGTTGGAAAGACGTTTTTAAAATTACCGATCTTATTCTATATTTTGATTCAAATAGTATTAGATATGCTGAGAATATTGTTTTTTTTTAATGTTAGCGATCATTGTATGATTCCAATACTTCTCAAACATTAGTGAATCACATGTTTAGTTAGCATAACTTAAATGACTGACTTACTTGACATCATCTTTATAATGCTTCTGATTAGAAACATGTGATTGGCATTGCTTGATTTAATGTTTATGATTAATGTTAGTTCGATCAAACTTTGATTTAGTTAAATTCTTTATTTCATTGATCAACACTGAATGATTACAAAATTATTGCAGTTGATAGAATTATTGTAAAATAAGTTAATATATTTAATCTGTGTCAGAGAGATCAATACGAGAGTCTGAAAGTAATGTATCATAATTACATTCTTTTCATTAAGGTTTTGTTTTCACTTTAATATCTATAATTATACAAGAGTGTTAAGAATATATCATGTGATGTATCCAACTTAAAGTAAAGAAAGAACAATAGGAACAATGATGGATATCCTTAATCGAAAGCTATGACCAGAATATCTAAAAGTGACATATGCAATCGATTTCTACGAACTTATCGTGTGATAATAAATTTCATGCTATCAGATTAGGACAAAGTAAACCTGAATCTCATGAAAGCTACCTATGAATAGAGATCGATCGCGCCAGTTTTGATTTTACGAAACTGCAACTGAATATAAATAAAATTGATTTTACCGTAGCAAGTATTCCTATATAAAACAATAGCTTCTTATTTGTCAACTAAGTATTTACCTGTTATTTTAGTTGCTATCATCTTATCTACAATTACAGAACTCCGGAATCAATACTGGTTCAGATCGCACAGAGCTGAAATCAAAATTCGAATCAGTAGTTTAACATAACGAATTAAAAGTAGAGTCCACCACTTTATACAAGAAGTGCACTTTAACCTTGGTTGCCCAAGACAAAATTTTATCAACAACCAAACAGTTGATTTTAGAGTGTGTTGGAACAAAGGCAAGATTATTCCAAGTTCGCATACTAAATCATATTAATGATGTCACTGAAGATATTGTTGCAAGTGAAACTAGAAGAATAACAAAAATCAGCTATTTTCATGATAGTTGTACGGAGTTTATTTTAATTGATATTTTCAAGACTAAGGCGAACTCTTTTCTAATAAATTTACTGTATAATATTGAATATACATATTTTGATTTTCAACTTCTGTGAATTCTTAACTGAGACACAAGTAATACTGCATTGTAATAATTCTTTTTCAAAGCAAATGGGCCAGCAGAAAATAAAACAATAATCAGTTATCAATTTACATCAATGCTAAATAGTCAAATAGAACATCTCGACTATAAGGTAAATATATTCATTGATCAATATACGTTGATACTTGAAGAAAATATAAAAAAGGAGATTTAACATAGTTAATTGGCACTTTGTTTCATCAAGAAGATTACGATCAATTAGTTTTATGTTCTCAATAGGTTTTTTTTTCTTGATGATTATTACCGTTCGTTCAATTTTGAAGAGACAAAATCAATATTTGATAGTTTTGAACAAATACTAGATCTTCAACAAATACCTATTGAAAATACATGTAATTGAACTAAAAAAATGATTTCAATTACAAGGTGAATTACTTGCGCAAGTGATCACTTCTCAGATTGGATGCAGCAGTTTTATCAATAATCTTAAGTGTCATTTTGATGGAATATTAATTGAATATCAATAGGATGAGTATCCATCAATAACTAATTTTGTAGATATTCGTGAGAGATTAAGTCAAGGGAAGAAAGCGTATTTCTGTATTTCCGTATTTCCAGGTATTTCTGAAATACAGAAATAATTAGAAATACGCTTTTCCCCCCTTGGTACTGACACATAAATAACGTGTAGAGTAATGTTTAATAGACGAAAAGAATCGCTTTGCTAGTCCTTGACAAAATTAATAATTATATTTTGTAGTCCTCTCATAATATTGATCATACGACGTCCGCTACAATCGTTGTCATATTCCTGTTGGAGTTCCGCTTGTTGTATTTTCATTCACCTGTTTTAAAAAGAAGCCAAATTCGTCTCTTTCTAATCTTTCTCATTGTTATTTGCATATACCAAACGTTTGAATTATCTGTTCTTATTCCAGATAGTGACAATCACCACAGTAGTGAGTTAATATGCAATATTGAAGCACGCGAAAAACTGCGAAAATGGAAATTTCAAATGTTGCACAAATGATAGTGAATGTTTATCGACAGAAAAATGCTGCACTCATCCGTGCAACTGTTGGACAAGATGTACGAATGTTCAATAATTCGCTGTCTCAGTCATGGAGCATACAGACGTGCTTAATAGATTTATTCTTAAAATAAAGCTAACCTATACACACAAATGAATAACAAACATGAAATGCCTGATTCGAGTTGAAATCATCCACGATAAAAAGATTCTCTTTCGATTATCACTGGGAGCAATGTAATTAATTTGAGCGTAACTCTAGTCGACATTTTCTTGTTTGTTGTAGAAGAAGAACGATGATCAGAAACTTGACAAAAAGAAACAACCATGAGATCGTTACAGAATAGTTTTCAGTTATGGCAGCGAAAATTTGCTTTCTGATTATTGTTTTTTGAATGGTGTAGCATTTTTTTAAAACATAGCTAAGAACCAAGTTCAATAAAGACCTAATATCTTGTGAAAGAAACTTCAATTATAACTTGGATTTCCTAAGAAAAATGACAATCATCGAAGGAAATTTTAGCAGTAGTTGCGTTTCAATCGATATTTTCAAAACCATTATTGTGCTCGACCGAACTCAGCTTTCACGAATGAACCATACAAGTCCTTTTGTGCACAGATGATCAAATTGAGAGATTGACCTATTGGTTCAGTAAAAGAGTCATAAAACAATTCTTCTTTTGTTTATTGCATTATACATTCGTTGTCATCTGATCTGTCTCCTTTGATGAAGGAGAACCTTCTTGGTTGAAATTCAGAAGCACTAATGCTGATGAAACAATTCTCTTTTCATCGAATCGATTGATCTACCGATATAAAGCATTAATGTTTGAAATGCAATAGAGTCGATGACAATCATATCAAAATCTTATTCGTAACAAAAGATAATCAATGTTGCAAAGATTTCAAAGCTCAACTATTGTCGTAGTTGCCGATGGAACTAGAGAGGACTGGGTTCCGTAACATATCTATTCAGTCAGCAAGCGAAATCATATTAACAGCTTCAAAGTAGATCTTTCAGTATAGAATGCATAAAATCTTTTCATACAGCATGCTCATAGTCATAAAATAACTTCTGTTTTGTTTTAGCATCGAATTCTACATATGATCAGTTTTATTCGAGGCACCGCTGAAAACTTCCGATGAATTTATTGTTTTTTATCAACTTTGTTCGGCAATCTCATGGAATCGGATCGATATCATCAGGTACAATATTTGATAGGATATATTATGACATTAGAAATCAAGAAAAGCAGTCTAAATTGTAGGTATGAACAGTTATATTTTGTCTTTGTTGTTGAAACGATCTATGACATAATTTTGCTTCGATTTGTACATCTTGATATAGTTTGTCGATGTAGTTGTGAAGATGTAGGTTGTGGCTACTAGTGAAGAGAAAACAAACCAAAACACTCAGACCATGACTAACAATCATACATGCACCCTCAACCTGTGAGTTTGTTAATAAGTCATAGACTCGAAAACAGCCTTCACGTAGATATTGCCCACTTTAAAGATCCTTACTAAAGCAATAGTGTGATTTTGTGGACTCACGCAAACACCGAGGCTCATATTCGAACAGTAACAAAAAGTGATCATATCTGCAATGTTAAAAACCGATAGCACCACGAATCACTATTCTTGTTCCTAATCATTTCTACTTTCTTTTTTTTGTTGAAAAATCTATCAAGACTCTTGTATAGGTTCAATATAAGATTCTAGTGTGATATCCAGGATCTTGGAAATCAGACAAGAACCCAGCAGACAAAATCTTGAAGTTCTTGCGAACCAAGTTTCATTCTTTTTCATTGCAAAATGGACAAATGCTTGAATAATCTAAGCCAGATTCTTGTGTTATTTTTTAATCTTATCATGCGAAAATCGTATGAACATAACCGATCTTTAGCTAACATATCATGAGTCGTGAGTAAAGTGAAAAATAAAAGACACTCATAATTTTTTTCAATAGACGTGGCCTTACAAGAACCGTTGCAGCATTGAAAACACTATCTGATAAGACCAACCTGACGTGAAAGTGTAGTCGTTATGGAAACTAATCTAACAGATTTCTCACCATTTTGGCGATCATGTCGTTCATGAGGAACTAAGGGTAGTATTTTGGGTCTTTATTAGTCTAGAAATTATTGAATGAATTTGAGAATAATACCAATCGATTCGCCATTAAATTATGCATCAAATCATATATGAATATTAAAAAAGTTTAAGAATGAGCCGACTTACAGTCTTATAGGCCTCTCCTTCTTTTTTTTCATATAAAATGAAAATTGCTCTTCCGTCAAATTCAATATATGTCAATTAAGTTCGGATCATGGTTACATATTTCGTGGGGTAATCGAGCATCTAAAATCGAAAGAGCACTTTGCAATCGGTTATCCGTAATTCTAATGTTATTAAAATAATATTTTATGCAATTTCGCAAGGCAATAATTGTCGTTTGTCAAGTCATCGCTGTTAGAAAACGCATTTTCGCTATTTTCATGCTAGAACACTGAATGTGATAATTTAGCCGGATAAAAGAGAATCGACTTAAAAATTATTAGTTCTTACATAATTTATATGGAAGATAGGCACTTTTGCTGACCTGAGCTGAATTAAAAATTGAAATTGAAAAGTACGTTTCATGAAACAGAGCAATACTGTACAAGATACCATCCAACTTCTATTAAAGTTATGGTTTTCTCAACGTTCTTTTCTTGCTTTGAATAGATTTGATCGTTTCATGATAGTAGTCCTGAAATACAAAAATAAATAATATCATGCATAAGTATCGCAACTAATCACAATAAATTGAAAGCTTGTATTTAACTGGTTGTCTTTAGTGACGTTGAAGAAGGGTGAGACCTACCACATCAAATATATACCAGTGGTTCGACGTATATGAGCATAAAAAGCAAGCCGAAAACACGATTATAATTTACATATTCCTCTTTTATGCTTAATGTTTCATAATAGGCACTTCTCCGAAGGAGGAATAATAAATTATTTATAAATATTAAGGTAACTGCCTTATTTTCATTCGCCCAATTTGAAAATAAGCAAAATGCGCCTCTTTCTAATCCTTCTTGCTGTTGTCTGCATATACCGAACATATGCATTATCTGGTGTTATTCCAGATAGTGACAATCAAAGTGGTAAGTTGATTATTTCTCACTGGTAAATGCGTCTGTTTACTTAGTAGGTGAGTGTCCTGCTTATAAACCATTTCAATGCTTGCTTAGATGCGATAATGAAGCACACGAACAACTCTGCGAAAATGGAAATTTTAAATGTTGCACCAGTGATAGTGAATGTTTATCGACAGAAAAATGCTGCGCTCATCCGTGTGACTGTTGGAAAAGGTGTACGAATGTCCAATAATCCGGTTTCTCAGCCATGGAACATACAGACGTGCTCAATACATATTCTCTTAAAATAAAGCTAACCTATATACAAATGAATAATTAACATGAAATGTCTAATTCGAGTTGAAATAATCTACGTTCAAAAAAAATTCTTTTTCGACTATCAGTGGGAGCAATGCGATTAATTTTGCCTGTAACTTTAATCGACATTTGCTTGTTCATTGTAGAAGAAGAACGATAATCAGGAATAGATTTCTATCTAGTTCGAATCAATGGTTGTTTATATGGTGAAATTAATTGAAATCTTTTATCAATTCAAAATTTTACAGGCTTCATTTTGTACTAGTAGTTTATTGATTCAAGGCATTCAGATACGCAACATATGATGTATTCCGAAAGCGGTCGGGTGTGGGCGTGAGTCTTTCTTCATTCACATCCACATGCAATACCCTGAAAATGGTTTCTCAATTCGATGAAAAAATGCATGTTCAAAAGGTTGTTCTTCAAATAAGGAGACTGTACGAAGACATTTAAATAATCCACCTGAAAAATTATTTATTTATATTATCATAATGTTTCAATGCATATAGATATGAATAGATATAGCATTGATTTTTTTCTACCTTTCGAAAATAGTCAACAGAAAAAATAATTTGACTATAAAAACGGCTGAATGAGCATATATTAAATGCAAATTTGTTCAATCGTGACATATGATTAATAATATTTTTCTTCAAATTATTACCATCAACAAATGTTTCCTTGACCTAAACTCGTAGAAGAGACAAATTAAGTTGTTTTAAATTCGACATTCGATGCAAAAGTAGTGTAATTAGCTCATCACAAATATCGATATCCGTATTACAATACTGCGAAAAGGATCGTAGATTGGGCAATTTTTTCTAGAAAAGAGAACAAATATAACTTTATTTGAATGAACTAAATACTAATCAAAATAGTCAACATAATTATAGATTGTTAGATACGAAGAAAAAATGAAATGAATATTATAATGAAGGATACGGAGTTGATTGAATCGCCTATTAAATAAATAAAGACAATTGGTAAAATCTGT
This sequence comes from Rotaria sp. Silwood2, assembly GCA_905329745.1. Classification (NCBI taxonomy): domain Eukaryota; kingdom Metazoa; phylum Rotifera; class Eurotatoria; order Philodinida; family Philodinidae; genus Rotaria; species Rotaria sp. Silwood2. The sequence continues at coordinate 55,577 of CAJNSZ010000167.1, read as the reverse complement.
CAAATAAACATGTAATCGAAACAATGATTAACTATTTAATTGACGTAATTCCATGTAATGATCAAACTTGTATGAACCTACATTATCAACTAGCTCATTCCAATTATCTTGTACCTTAACAATTTGCCAACANCACCCACACCCACACCCACACCCACACCCACACCCACACCCCCACCCCCACCCACCCCCCCCCCCACACCCACACCCACACCCACACCCACACCCACACCCACACCCACACCCACACCCACACCCTGTTTGTTTAAGTAAATCTTTCCATTGCTTATTTATTAATACAATAGATTTTTTTTCATCGTCAGAATCACTTTGTTTTAATTGTTCAATATTATAGGAGATTAATTCAATATCATTTAATAAAACACGAAGTTTAGCTATGTAAATTTCAATTTGTTTCATATCATTCAGATTTGTATCAGAAGTATTATTCATTAAAACAGATGATTTTGATGAAAAATTATCTAATGATCTTGTTATATCAGTAATTACATCACCAACACGATTTTGACGAAGAGCTGTTCCATAAACAAGAGTTTCACTGAAAAGAAAATAAAGAACATTTTAGAAATGAACTATCAGTCACAGTTTTAAGACTGAAATTCAGTCAATTTTTCTATTTTAATCTGAATGGTAATGGTCGAGTTTTTGATACTATTCGCCGCCGTTATCGTAAAAGTGTTTGAATGAAGGAAAATCTGGTTATGACTATATATTCATCATACGATCACCAGCTTCGCTAGTTATCGTCACTGTTGCATGTTTATTCTCGCGACTACAAACTCGACATCTGTTCAAATTCTAGTGTAATAAATATAAAACTCTGAGAGTTCAATACGCAACCATTGTTTATTTCCTAGAGTTAAAACCAAGCAAGAAAAAATGGATCCAGGAGACTGATATTCTGGTGGACTTCAACGGATTCAAATGGGCTATAATGAATTTTAGTAGATTGTGGTAAGTTCTGATGGCTTTTGATACCATCCGATGAGTTCATTCTAAGATCGATTACGATTCGCTTTTTCCTTCTTGGTTAAAACATGTTTCTTGGAAAAGTTGTAGAACATTTAGATTTGTTAGTACGTCAGTTTTTTAGAGTGAAGAGTTTTAAGTATGTTACGTTGTAAAACGCTCTAAAATATTTCCTTGAATAAACTCCTGATTATGAGTATAACTGTTCTGCTATCAAGAAATGGAATAGTTCGATTTCAACTAACTGATCTGTTCGAACGGTTTTTCGATAGGAAACGATCTATTCATTGAATAGAATTTTATATGAATGAGATTCGTGTTCCTGTTGTTGATTCAAAAAAACAGAAACCTGCATTGAAAGAGAAAGTTTTCAACGAAATCAACTATGAAACGCGATAGGTCATTTAATATTGAATAAGAATTTAATCACGATCATTATTCCATCACTTTTGGACGAATGAAGGAATTCAAATCCCTCGCTACCTACTTCAACATTCATTAGCCATCATATATCGTAAAGAAATCTCGAATATGACTTACTATTTTTGTATTTTCTCATTTAAATGTGTACATTTTGAATCAATATTACTTAATTGTTCTTCAACAATATTTGTTTTTTCATTTTCTTCTATATCATGTTGATCTTGTTGTATTGTTCCATCAATTTGTTGTTGTTTATGTTGTTAAATATCATGTTTTAATCCAACTATATAAAGATATTTAGGGTGTGGGTGTGGGTAGCAACACAGCATCTACACCTCGCACCCTTGCCCCCACCGACACCCCATACCCCCCACCCCCACACACCCACACCCCGACTAGGTGGCGATCTTCACCCAATACAGCCCCTTCCCCGTTATCCATCAACACGGGTGATGCATCACCACCTAGAAAATCGTCAATTGGTTCAATAACATTAATTTCATCATGCTAAAGCAAAGAAGCAATTATGAATGATTTTAATCAAAACCGCTCCGCGGTGATATCTATCAAGATTTCATTTTACTCACTTGAATTTGTTCATCCGGAATGAATTTTTTATTTGGTGACATGTGAAAATAAACGATATTATTAGTATAATATTATCACATATGTTCAAATTGAAACATGTGAAGTAGAAATAAAATAATGAATGACAATAACCACAGTCATACACAAAGAGACAATGTAAAGACAAGTATCCATACAGATAAGTTCAATTATTGACCAATGTTGATTACAATAAAAAAATTTCGTTAAAAACTAAAACATTGGTATCTGATATGAAAAATTTGATTTTCTAAGAAAGACTATGATTTTATTTTGCTTTATATATTAAGCTGAGGTAACGACATCTGCGTCGATATTTTATAAAAGCATCAGATTAAAGAAATGAAAGTTCGATTTGATTCGATTGCTATCTCCCATACGAATCATAAATGAATCAAAAGAAAGAAATGACAATTCTGCATTTTGTTGCATTCAGTACTATACAAAATAAAAACAGTGTTTAAATAGCGGTGAGACATTGATATATCGAATTGAGCTTTAATAAATCCGTTCGGACGTCTTAGTTGTTTAAAAAAGTTAGAACTTATGTTTTTGTAAACCATTCAGTAGACTAACAGAATGGGAGAGATATAAGTTTTGAGATGATTTTTGATCAGTGAATACTTGTGCAAATAGTAAACTAAATGAAATGATTGAATATACCAATTATTTTTGAACATTTTATTTTTGAAGCATTCTAGACACATGTATCAATTTTACTTTAGTATTCATCTAATCTTCGAAGTCATACATCAACCAGAAATAATCTCTGTCACTTCAAATAAGAATGACTTAAAAAACACATATTCATTTCAACTTTATTTACACAAAAAAAAAATCTATATACANTAACTTTTGATTTTATCGATCCAGCTAAAATTCATAGACATTATACATTCGCCTCAATAGAGAATGAAGGAGTATACAATAGCCCCAAAATGGGGTAAATGTATAACGGCCTAGTAGGTCTCGGTAAAACAGCTGTAGATTTGGTATCCGACAAGATATCTGAGATTAGAAAACGACAAACGAAAGAAAAATGTTTTGGCTACATCTTTTGTGAAGAAATTTTTTTTCTATCGCCAATATCAACGGAGATATTAAGTGTGCAAGTGAAAAATTTGAAAAAGTCTATACATTCGCCCCGCTAGGCTCTATGTTTTGCATCTTAATAGTCCATGTTATTGTGATTTAGATAATGAATAAAAAAAACAATTAAGTTGAATTAAAATTTTCTTAATAAAATTTTATTTTTCTGTCGAAAACAAAACAAAACTAATAATTAAAACAGAAAAAAATAAATACATAAAAAAAACTCTTTCGAATATAACATGAAAAAAAAACAAAAGTTAGTGTTATGATTGAACTTCAATAATACATGTGGGTATATCGATTACTGGTTTTTTTTCTTTATCTTTACTTTGAAGATCTTTTTTTTTGTTTTTTTTTTGAATTTGAATGACGATCTTAAAAGTTTCTTTTTGAACTTTTTCAATCGTTTTCTTCGACCACTGTTTTAATTTTTGATGATAGTTGTTGGTTCAAATACTGAAGAAGAAAAAATTGACTCAGATTGCGATCCTTGTTTTTTTTCTATACGTTTATCATTTTCACATGAATGACGATGACAGTGACTAAAATACAAAAAAAAAAAATACTTTACAATGAATAAATCCGATTTTTTCTAAAGTCGAATGTGAAGATTTATACATATGAACAATTGTAAATTGTGTAGATTATTGAATAGTAGGAGAAGAACGAAGTGAACGACGTCAATCTTGTTCACGAAACGATCGAGGTTGAGATCTATTTAAAAATTTGATTACAAAAAAAAAGATTCTTTTTGTTTTAATTTAATTTTATTTTCGATATTTTAATGAATACTTTTCTTTGATTTCAATGGATCGTCAACGATTATGATAGGACGATGAATATCGTTGTGGACAATTATCTCGGGTTGAAGATTTTATTGTTGATGACTTTGAGGTCAACTACGAGATGAATGATGACAACGACGATTATAACATGAACGTGATGGACTACGAGAATTACTACAACAAAAAAAAAAACCTACGTTTTCACGAAAAAGAAACCTTAGATTGATTGATCTGCTTGACTAAGATGAAGAATGTGAACGACGACGAACAGATAATTTTTAACTAAAATTCAAAATCGATCTCATATAATGAAAAAAAAAAACTAATTCTTACATTCGTTCAAAATAACGTTGTTTTATATAAAATTCATTTTTTGAAGGAGATGTTGATATTGATTGTGTAGCTGTTTGATGATATGCAATAAATGTTGATGTTGATGTAAATGGTGCAGTTATATGAAGATGAAAACTGGATATATTATTTCATTTGTTGAAATATGAAGATTTGGAAGAATTGGATGAAGTGATGTATTGATAGAGCTGAAGAGTATGTTGGATAATGATGTTTACTATCAAGAGGATAACGAATCCTATTGAACATGGATAATGATTTCTAAGAATGAATAGTTCATTTTTCTTTTTTTTGTTTTGATTATTTAATAAACTTACGGTTGAATTTAATAAAGATCATTTAATGTTATTAGAGAAATATGATATCTGAATTTGCTATTGGTTTTCTATCATCTCCAGATTGATGATAATGATGCCTGTAGAAAATAAAAATGTAAATGAAACAATTGCTTTTTTTTTTAATAATAATTCAAATTTTTATGGAATAGAAGAACTATACACATATTCCTGTAAGAGTAACTTATTATATGTTTATTATAAATCTACATGTGATATAGAAAAAAAAGATGAATGTAAAAATATATTGTTTATAATCAGATAAATTTTTAATAACGAAATCAAGTGAAAAATGAAGCATAATACAATTAATATCAAATGTAAATAGTTTGTTTACAACAATGAGGACATGTTAATGATTTAATTGAATCTTTTGATTGTTTTGCTCTATTCAATAATACGAATAAAAAACAATATTTTCTAATACAAAAAAAATTCAACTTACATAGCACAAGCTTCACTTTCTTTTTTTGATTCATCATCAATCATATGTTTAGGTGGATGAATACTAGCCAATTGAACCATATCATCGAATGATAGAATTGTTGCTTCATTTATTATTGATGATATTACATTTATAACTGATGATATTACTTTATCACTTGTTTCATCCGTATGTTTAGCATTAATATCAGCTGCACTTGGATCAACTAAATTGGAATTATCTTTTGAAAATTTAATCAAATCTGTTTCATTGATATATTTTATTAACTTGTCGATAATTTCAATTTCATTTAATGTTTGTGAATATTTTTTCTTCATTTCAAGACTAGCTTTTTCATCAAGATTATCATCGCCTGCTCGTGTCTTAAACTGATATAAACGTAAATGTGATTGTGCATGATTTGACATTATCATTAGTTTTTGTTTCTAAATGATAAATATATTATTTTACTTTAAAATCATGTTCATAACAATTTGTCTTACGTCATTAATTGATTCTCGTAAAAGTTCGAGGAAACTTGCACGAGACATCGTTGACTAGATAATAGATATCGATGTGAAAAACACCATATATATATATATTACACGTAGCGAACGTAGAAATTATTTTACGAGAGAGATACTAGACCAAGGAAACAAAAAGAGATTGCGAGTATATCCATATGTGTGAAATAGAAAGAACGAATATGTCTATCCCAGTGAAATAGAGAGAGAACGAATACGACTGTGTGTATGAAAGAGAGACAAATGATCCGATTGAATTTCCTTCACTAACTGATGAAACCATTTCTACTAATTCATATGGATCAAATGCTCGACAAGATTCTCTTACTAATAAATTTATTTTAATTTGATTAATAAAATAATTACCTATTTTTATATTTTCTGTAGATAATTCAGCATTTATATAAAAATTGGGATTAATTTCTCTTATCATAATCCATCACTTCTTATACTAACCATAATTATATTAAATGACATCTATCAAGATGGTAATGATGAAATGTTGTTCAATCAACCGAGCATTTTCTTTCGAATATGAATACGATACTAAACCATCTTCACGTTTCGAACTATAACAAAGTTTAATTATATCAGTCCATTGAATTAAATCTCGACGTAAATAAATATCTTGTTCTTAAAAAAAACAAGGAATTATAAATAAAATTATCGAAATAAATGAGTTTAGAGATTAACAATATTTTAAAAACGAACTTTTTTTTAAACATTGCAATTTATTGTGCCATAATAATGTTCACAAGTTACAAATAGATAATTAAGGATTAGTGAAAGTAATGTATTAAACGCGTTATATGTGTTTCTGTACTAAGAGTTATCTCTATATGCGCATACATTTCAGTTTTTCGTATGAATATGATGGTGTGACTTAGTGGCTGATGATACCATTTAAAAGAAGCAAAGAATATAACATAGACAAACACAATTTAGAATATAATTATATAGAATGTCCAATATTCAGAATAAGGAAGAAAAAAAAAAGATACAATACAATACCAATGTCTTATAGGAACACAACCACATAACGATATTTACCATAATTAATTAAAGACTAATTACTCATGGAGGAAGCCAGAAATATTTGTATATAAATTTATTCACATAAAATGTTGAATGTTTGAAATACTCATGTTGTTCGATGTGCATGGTTCGAAATTTAAAAAAAGAAATGAACTTTAGATTTGAATTGTAATATAAATATAATAAAAGATCTTTTATAAGTCATTGACTTTATTAGCAAAATTTTACTAGAATTTTTAATAAAATTCTGACCTAAGGCAAAGTATTTGATAGTACATAGTTCATAAAAAATCTTTTTCGTTTTTTTTCTCCAAAGAAAACCTTCACCCTTTTTTGACCACATTTCTAGGGAAGTATTTTTGTTATTAAGTATAAATAAAAAAAAACGATAAAATCTTCATCAGTATAATTTCTGAGTGGATTATCATTTATAACTCAACTATTGTGTGTCATAACATAAGTTTGATATTGAATATTATTTTAAATTAATTGATTAATACGATCAGAACATTAAAATTCTCCATTTGGATAATAAAAATAATTTCCAACAAATGGTGTTAAAGATAAAGATAATTATTTATATTTCGGTCCATCATATGCAAAAAAAAATGTTAACGACATGATGGAAGACAATTATCAATAGTTTTATTTTAAATTTTCATTTAATTTTTCAGATATTAAATTATTTCAAAATTTGTAAACGATTTCTTAATGCATCACATGCTGCATTTATCAATTTTTCTTTTGTTTTGAAATTTTCTTTTGAAAGAAGAAATTTTTTCAGTTAATTCAAGATTAATACTACTTTTCATTCTTTCATATTTTTCATGTTCAATATTAATATCATTATCATTTTCAAAGAAAGATTTCTCTAGACAATTATTTTCTTTTTGATAATTGTTAATAAAATTTTTGAATAATTGAATCCATATCATAAATATAAAATCCTTCAAAACCATATTTTGAAATTAATTCATCAAGTAAATAATATCTAATTAATTGTAAATGATGTCCTTTAATTTCTGATATAATTCTTTTTGATAAAAGTTTATTTTCATTTGCATCTTGAGTAAACTGTATTAAAATTGAATCAAGAAGAACAACAGATTTGAAATATGAAGAATTAATTAAATTATTAGCAGCTTCAGGATGATCTCGAAATAATCCATAATAATTAGTTGCATAATTATAAACAAGATCAGCTATTAATAAGACTTTCCATTACTTTAGACATTTTTTCAATACTTGTTTTCATTGGATGTGGGTGTGGGTGTGAATTTCAATACTCTTGGCATCTTTGCACACATATCCACACCCCACACCCACACCCGCGATTTAGATCATGCTAGAAGCTGATAGACAGAAATTGACAAGTTCGGTATTAGTTCAGATCTAAGGTACAATTGAAAACGTTCTCTGATCTTAACTGATCTATTCGAACAGTTTAGTTCAGTTCCTACGAAGTGTTCAGATAATTATTTTGGCAGGAACTGTTCGATTTCAACAACTCAGTTTCTAACACGAGAACTATTCGAATTGATACAGTTCGTTTTTACGAACTGATTTTTTCAAACAGTTCTTTTGCACATTTGAGTTGGTGCTTAAGTTGTGAGTTGTGCTCGATTCCTAGTGATAGACAATAACAAGATCACATCATTCGAGTATTTGTCAAGGAGAAAACAGTAGACTTCAAGGTCGAAGCCTCTGCAGTTTCTTATTTTAGTATTTGTTTTTACTATATTGGAAGGCATTCTTAAAAAAACGTCAGGAAAAAGAGAAGGATCAACGAAAATTGAACATGAGGGAGAAAGGATTCAACAAATACAAACGTTTGTTAAGATTTTTATCAGTTTTCTTAACGAATTTTCGGCAACGTTCCATAGGAATTCTATAGTATTTCATTAAAATACTACTGCGCAATACGAAAAAAAGCAACTAACTCATGTTCTATATTGGAAGATCCACCAAACGAATAATTTCATAGCAATTTTGTGTTTTCCACAGCAAATATGACCGAAACTTTGGCAAAGTTTGATAGATCATAATAGAAGACCAAAGGTCTTCTAATGCAAGGAGCGATATACATTTGAACAAGTGAATGGTTGATTATCAGATACAGATAACAATATTAGGATAAATTGAAATATCAAAAGGACTAATATATTGGTTGTTGGTAGAAGTTTATACAAAATTATTTTATCTTATTGATGAAAATGTAGATAAATAGTATTGTCTAGAATTGTTATTGATGCCACTAAAGAAATTTTGTTTGTCGTTAAGTAAAACAAAATACATGTAGCACAAATCTCAGATAATTTCCAGCTATTACCTAGGACAACAAGAATAGAAACGAAAACATGTTTTTCAATAATATTACAGTGATTCATCTAGTGAAAATATTTTCCGAATTAGTTAATTGAAATATGATAATTAAAGCACTTTAAAAATCGAATAATGATGAAAATGGATTACAAAGTAATTCAAAAGAATTGAACTTCTGTTTATATTTTTGATATAATCTACCAAGGAAGAAAGAGTACAGACATTCTCGAGTAAAATCTTGAAGTTTGTGATTTGTCCTTTACTACACATACTGAAAAATGAGTGCCACAAAAACATTGATAGATTCTTCTGCACTTTCATTGATCATCATTATCTGATAGATAAATCATGTTAAGTTCGAATTATTTTGTAATTGATTTTCGTCATAAATTAAAACGCTAACTTCCTTTACAAAATTCAATGACCAATGCTTTAACCCTTCGTTATTGTCATGTAGTTCAAGTGGACCCACTTCACAGTTTTTGTGTAATATTACATTAAGATTTCTTATTTTGGACTGGTCTTCTTCTCTAATCTCTAGTCTTGTGTTGATGCATAATATGCTTATCAGAAATCGTGAATAGGTTGAAAAGATAACAACGCAGCTATGAATCCACAACAACAACGGTGTTACAAGTATCATCTTTCGTCTTGCTGAAGCTGCCATCTGTTGTCTTTTAAAGAGAAAAATGTCTTCCCTTTTTATCTGTAGACGATAACATATATATCAACGTATGCGCATATCTCTACTATTCCAGACTAAAATGCTTCAATCTATGAGTTTTGTTTTTAGTTATCTTTAATGCTCGTATGGAAACAGTTGGGGTGTGGGTGTAGAACTTCTCTTCACCCGCACCCACAGCCGCACACCACACCCTCTTTTCCGATATTTTAAAACTAGAAATACGGTTCGGAATAAAATGTTTCGTATTTAATCGTAAATATGACTATTCGTTTCATATAATTTCTTGTTAATACACGTTTGAACCACTTCGCATCACATTTCAAAGTGAAATGAAACTCAAATATCATCTAACTATCCTTGTGTTCTTTGTTACTGTATAGAATAAAAGGAAAAATATTTAGTTTTCTCTATGTATTTTCTTTTATTGAAACAATTTATAACAAAGGAAAATATTGATGAAAATTTTTTGGACGAACAAATGATTCACATACATCAAGACTTTTCAATTTATCAAAATTAAATTGCGTTGTATCATTAGTAAAATTGTTTGTTATTGTTATGAGTGATTTATATTCAATGGAAAGATTTGACAAACAAGGTAAACGTATATTTTTCTTCAAAAGAAATAATTTAGTATAATCAACATGTGCCCATTTTAGATCAAGAAATTTGAGATAAGGAAATGTAATTAGTGTTGATGAATGTTGATTGTCTTTTTGTGAATAATCATTAGATATATATAAAAATTCAAGAAAAGGAAAGTTTTGAGAGGTGAGCTTAAATAACTTATTTTCAAAAGGAATTACATCATTCATTTTCAATTGTCGAACTTTATGAAACATACCACCTTGAAAAGAATTGTCGAGATTAACAAAATATTCGAAGTCATATGGAAGTGAATAGATATGACATTTGCCATTGGAAGAAAACGTTTTAGAATGAATATATGATGCTACTTGTTGATATCCTCTTCCAATAAAACTACGTTGAATATCTTCATTCGATTGAAGTTTAAGTCTAACGGTCCTAAAGGAAACTATTGTTGTAATATAAAAAGTAAACTTCTTTAATTGTGTCATATAAATAAGAAATTGTTCATATAATTGAGTACCATCAATGTAAGTCGAATCAGATCTTACTACTGATAAATATAATTTTAATTGTTCAAGATTTATCATTCGACAAAGTAATGGAACAATTAAATCGTCATAATCCGTTGTGTAATTACATGCAGTAAAAGAAAAATATTTCAATTTGGGAAGTTTTTTCTATAAAGAAAATAAAATTAAGAATATTTATTTATTCAAATGTTTTTTTTTGTTCTCTAAAATAATACTTACTGTTGGATTTATGTATTCTAATGGACAAAAAGTAGATGATACATTAATAATTAATGTTGATAAACAAACAAGAGGACCATCAAGTAGATAAAGACAATCAACTAAAGTTGAGACATTGATTTTTAATTTAATTAAATTTGAAGGTATACAATTTTCCCAGAGTAAATAAAAAAGAGGAGGGAAATAATTTCGTGTAGGAAACATATGACAAAAATTCAAAACAATTAAGTTTTTACATAAAGATAAGATTAATGTAAAAATTTTTGAACCAATTTCCGAGCAATGTTCTATTGTCTCTTTAATATCAATATTAAGATGTGTTATTTGTTTGGTAAGATCACGAAGAATTAAATTACCTTTAATTTAAAAAACAATAATTATTAATTTATATTTTTGAATTCTAATAAACAAAATTAAATACTATACCTGTTAAATATTGATAAAGTATTTCTTCTTGAAAATTTATAAGTGATAATGAATATAATTGAGGATAATTCGAAACAGTAAGAATTCGATTTATTGAATATTCTTCAACAGTAAGTTTATATATTTGATCATGAATTCTAGGTAAAATTTTTTCACAAATTCTTGAAAGAACTTTAGGATCTATTAAAGAAGTCTGATCGTACAATGAAGTGGTATCGATAATAGTAGTCATATTAAGATCATGAATATAAAAAGAATCAAATACTAATCGATTAAATCGTCGATTAACATCCATAAATGAATGAAAAACATCAATCATATTGAGTTTTTGAAAAATAATAAATAAAATTTCATTGGGTAAATCAAGTATATTGATATGATTGTTATTTAAATTGTGCATGTTTAACTCATCAATGTACTCATATCAATCTATATATATGTACTTCTCATTGCCGTCTGTAAAAACAATAAAGAACAAATACCGATGTCGTCATATTGTTCTATGATGAACGTAAGAAACAGACTAGACTAATTCAAAGCGAACGAATCAATAGAGTTTGTAAACGGTGATTGTGTTTCTCAATTCACTCTGAATTAGTTCAATCTGTTTGACTACCGAATAGATGATGATATTTTTCATTCTGTCTAATATTTTTCGTTAGAATTTCTTAACGATCTATCGGTGTCAGCTTATTATCAAAGAAAATATTTCTTATGTAGCATGGTCCTTATAATACATATTTTTGTGTTTAGAATAAAACAAAATAATGATTCATTGCAATTTTTTATCACTCGGTGAATACATTTAATACAAAATAAAATATATTAATTAAACATTAGAAGTCCAACTCATAAATTATCAAAGATCTCATTGAATAAACATTCAATCACTGATTTTATTTAGTTAAACTGAAAAAAAATCAATATTATAAACATAGACTGTAATTGATTTGGTCAAAATCCAGAGATTTGATGAAGCCAAAATTAAAAATGTCTCGATCAATGCAAAAAGTGCATAATAGTTATATGTTCTATTACTTTTAAATGAATTCTCTTATGAGGAAACTACCCTAACTGATTCCGAGCTTTTGACTTCATATTTTGGTTATAGGTAGGCCTCAGTGAGACTAAGAAAACCCTTGAAGTGTTCGTATTTATGAGCTGCTAGTCCAAAGTTATAGTCGTTTTCGGTCAACGGCAGGGTATCCACAGCAAAGTCAAATGAAGGTATTTTGATTTGATATTCTGTCTATAAACAATTCTGATGATTCCTAATATGTATCAAAACGGATGCTTCCTTCTTCAAATATTCAATTTTTTGAAAAGATGTCCGCTTGTAACAGACAGGTCACAATAATGAAGCTGTCCTGCAAATTGAATATTTGAAGAAGGAAGCATCCGTTTTGGTATGTACATGTTAGGAATCATTAGAACTGTTTATGGGCAGAATATCGAATTGAAATATCTTCATTTGACTTTGCTGTAGATACCCTGCCGTTGACCGAAAACGACTATAACTTTGGACTAGCAGCTCATAAATACGAACGCTTCAAGGGTTTTCTTAGTCTCGTCGTGATCAGATAATTAATAAAAAGATGAAATATTTTTATATTATTTGACTCGATACAATTAAAAATGGAATCAAGTTAAAGATATTACTTTTGTGTTCGAATATTTTGGAATAATATTGTTTCATTAAAAACTATAAGATTGAATGTTTGATTCCAAGAAAAATAGTTTATAACTGAAACGAAAAACCAATTTGGTATCGTATATATCAAGTGCAATTATTGAAAATGTTTTTGAAATTCAGATCTAATACGATCAGAAATTTGAGTTAAATTGAAAAGATAAAAGATATATTTAAAATGAATAAACGTTCTTTTCATATTTCTTCAAAGAATTGTGAAAGAACGATTTTTCATTGTAACTATAACTTTCCAGCATTATACAATGTTGTATGAAATCATTCTATTAGTTCTTTCTTATGATTTAGTAGGTTTGTCTTATAGAACGATGGAAAGAAGGTTGTATATACACTTAATATTCAATTGAATAACAGAAAAGAATGATAATGTTCTTCCTTTTTTCTGTGTAATCTTGTGAGAATATTACTATTATTAAGAAGTAAATTCATAAATTGTTTAATATTAATATCAAATTATTAGTAATTAATTCTGTTTGCTCATTTAAAAATTCATTTGCTCTGTAAATGAATAGTATAGTACCAGTAATCTCAGCCAAAACTTGTAATGGAAAAAAACTTAAATAATTATTATGGTGAAAAACTGTTACAAATAATCCCTAAAAATACCTGCTGCATTAGGCATTAAAATGATTAATTTAATGAAGAGAAAATAATTCAATTTCAACATAAAATAATGTATACAGGAGTGTGGGTGTTGTTCTATTCTTCGACAAGACACACGTCCACACTCAGCCATTTCCGATTACAGAGCGAGAGACATCTTGTGGCGTAAGAAGATCTGCATTAGAATCAAGAAATAGCTATTAAATGTGTATAGGCAACAGTCAGCGACATGTTTTTTTCCTTCAAACACAAAGGTTTCGTCAACGTGTGGCATAATCATGCAAACGATTGTGAATACTGGGTGCCATATCAAAAAATAATATTGGATTGCCCAGTTAGCTAATCATTGAAAACGCAACGCCTTCCGAAAACTCATCGTGCTTCACAGACGCTGACATAAAAATCGATAATGTGCAAGCTAGTGATCCTGTCGTCCATCAAAGCCAGCAAAACAAGCAAAAGATTACAGTCATGTAAATGCGCACGTTCTGACTACCAAAAGACACGGAGCATTGAAGAACAGATGATGGTTCGCCACAATTCTTCCAATTTTCTCACTGAGAAATCATCAATGTCATGTCGACATAACACTTTCAGAGATATGCGAATTACACTCAGAAAGATACTAACGATATAGTACATGATGACTTATGAATATCCATAGAGTAGCCCATGAACAGTACAGAAGAAACGCTCAGGCTTATGAGCGTGAGCTGCACACTCCTAATCAGAGACCAGTTTTGATTATATGATGGTGATTACATATTATCTGGGTTAGAAAAGTCTTAGCATTTTTCTTATCTATGCGATCAAACTTAAATAAAAATATGATATTCGTGATCAGCGTGACGAGCTCTATCAGATTACATATGAAAGACACAAATTAAAGATAAAAAATTTTTTTCGATGACAGTGAGGGTATCGATAGGATAGAAGAATGCCAATGATACAGCACAAATACATTTTTTCCTTTCGAAGTTTTCTTTTTTGAAATTTTCATTTTCGATGTCTTCCACCAAGTCCACCAAACATATACACACATATCACGCCAATCAATACATAAACGTAAATAGGTATGGTAGATGACACTTTTCTAAATGTCATGATGTTATCTGTATTTGACATTGATTGAATATTCCTGTCATACTTCAAATCATTCTGAGCTTCTTGAGTCTTTGTCTTCAATTCCATTAGAATACTTCGCAAATTGTCTAGATGAAAATATTCAGCTTCATCGATGAGACTACGTAGAAGTGTCTCATTATTTATCAGTTCATATGGAATCATATCGGTACGCAAATATTCAAGAATATAAGTGAAGAGTTTGCCATTCCGATCAATAAAGATACTTTTGTCGACTGGATCACGTTCGGGTTTCCATTGGTCTGAGAAAAGAGAGCGTTTCAACTCGTCACGTGACGAGTTGAACAAATTACAAAAATCACACCTTTCGTAACACCAAAAATAGGCATATTCAAAAATGCAGGGATGTCGTAACGAAATTTACAGGGCGATCGTAACGATTAATACAGGGAGATCGTAACGGTTGCAGAGCTTTCGCAACGAAGCAACAGGGTTTTCGTAATGAAATATATGTTAGTCGTACGTCATTTACGAATAGAAATTACATGGGTTTCGTAACGAATTGTACAGGGCTTTCGTAACGGCTAAAATAAACTTTCTCAAGTTATATTTCAAAGGAGATGTAGGCTGTCAAATCAGGGCTGTCGTAACGAATTTTACAGGGAAGACGTAACTGTTCATACAGGGTTGTCGTACCGGAAAAGCAGAGTGCATGTGAGTTAGATGTACAGGGGTATCGTAATGAAATATCAGGGCTGTCGTAACCAATCGTCTGGTCTCGAAATAAGAAGAAAAGACTTGTTGAAGATTAAGATTTTCAACTTATTTTGCTTACTTTATTTAATAAAGCAATGGTAGAAAACAAGTAACATAGAAGATAATCTTTTTTGACTAGTGCACAGGCAATGAGACATTTATTGAATAAGTTATTGAAACAAGAAAAAAAAATGAACACTATTTAATATGTTCTTCAAAAACAAAATACACATTTATCTATATGAACACAGAACAGAACAAATAGTACCATCTAATCTGAACAGCTTCTCCTACAATACAGACTAACAAATACAAAATGATCAACATTCTTCATGTTTCACTTTCGTCGTCTTGTTTTGATTTTTTTCTTTGGTTGTGCATCATCATGAACTGTGGGTGTTGTTGATTCACTGGTATATACTACAGTCATCTCACACAAAATAATTGATATAAACATTCTTTCTGCAAAAAAAGCTTGATTTGTTTGGTTACGATAGCTCTGATTTTTTGTTACGAAAGCCCTGTAACTATAACTATCCACACGATACTTTTACAGTGCGATAGCCTTGTAATAACGGTTACGATAGCCCTGTACTTTTCGTTACGACAGCCCTGTATTGTCACTCGTACTTCTTCAGTTAAGTGTAGTACGAAAGCCCTGTATAAGGGGTTACGATAACCTTGAAAAATTCTTTACGAAAGGTCTGTAATTGATGGCATTATTTTCTAAAATAGCACATATCAAACCACTAGTTACGATCACCCTGTAAAATTCGTTACGAAACCCATGAAATTTTGTTACGAAAGGTCTGATTCTGCCGTTACGAAAGCTCTGTTACGGGCTTTCGTACTGTCAATTCGTTACGAAAGCCAGAAAACAACTATCGTGACGAGTTGAAACGCTCCCGGAGAAAAGTGCTGTAAAGAAAGTGTTCTTTTCACGTGTCAATGTTTCGACACTTGTCGTATATTTAACACTCCCAACATTGAGTATAACCATTCCTTTGCGTGATGTTTTTTCAAGTTTGTCCTTAATGTCTTTGCGTTTTTTTTCTTCATCTGATATATTGTTCGATTTGTCCTGTAGATTTGTCATCATTTCATGGCCATGTTGCTCAGCCAATCTGCTTTGCTTATTGCGTTCGTGGGACTCTTTATATATGTGACTTTGAGCATTTAGCTTTTCTGCATTAGCCTTGAGTTGCTTCACTTGTTCATGAAGTTTTTGTATTCGCATTTCTTGCGTGTCCATGTGTGTGTTGTGAAAAGAAAAATATTCTTTTTGTTTTACGTTAGTTATTTATCGTGCTCTTCTTCTCTTTTTTTTTTTGAAGTGAAGGTATCAATGTGCTCTTATCTTCGTTTATCGGTCTTCAGTACTGGATACAAATAAAGAGTATCACCAACGAGTGGGTATACCTTTTCAGCTCTTATGGAGTTTTGATTTAGAAAAAAAGTATTCTCCGTCGAAAGAAGAGGATAGGTAAGTAAACAATAATCAAGAGTTATTTACGTCTGTTGCCCGGTTCAAAAAAAAGGCTGGTGAGTATTTCTTGAATAACTTTTGATAGAAAAAAGATAGAGAGCTGCGGTTTTCACCGTTTGAAAGAGTACATGAAAACACATCGAATCATATATTATAGGATTTTTTAAAACCTTTTTAAATGTTTTGTTAATCAGTTTTCTAAAAAAAATGATTTTTTTTCGCAGAAATGAATAGAAAAATCAACTCAGAATTGCAAGTTTAATGTCAATATCTCCTGAACCAGTAACTCGAAAAGTAGGATGGGGTGCGTGCAATCAATACATTCATCTAGACCCACACTCATCCACCGTTTATTCGATAGCATGTTGAGAAATTAAGAAATAAAATTATTCATTTTATTGGTCTTGAAAAATTCTATCTGTTAGATGCAGTTCAAAATTTTCCACATGAAAATGTGAACTGTAAAAAGATGCTTTTTTTTCCTAAATTCGTAGAAGGCGAACAAAAATGAACCTTTTTCGCTTATGTCTGTTTTATTTTAAGACGAACTTCGGGACGCAGTGTATGAAAGCCAATTTGAAGAAATAAGTTATTCAGTTGCAATACTTGATTGAAACAGACTTCGTTCTATAGGACAAGAAAGGACACTTTTTATTGTATGAAAACGAAGTTATCTTAGCGATTTCTTATCTTTACAATTTTAGAAAAGTATTCAAGTTTGTTTTTTTAGAAAAGAGCTTTAGAAAGTTGGACATGTCGAAGTTTCACAGTATTGTTTAGACAATGTCTCTTATGTAAATTTGAGATCAAACGTCCTTGCATATTAAATCTAGACCATCCAATAGATAGGATAATAACAATACTCTGTGATTAGCAATAGCAGTAGAGTTCATCGGATTCAACTATTTTGAATGCGTACTGATTATATTCTCCACAACAACTTCGTAATCTATTTCGATTGTCGCTCCGAAAATATGAGATACTTTTTTCGCTGATTTAAATTCAACAACTAACATGTCATACACATTTCTCAGGACACCTTGATGATCGTCGGATTGGAATGTGACTTTAACAACTATCGGATCCGATTCAATGAGCTCTACACAGCAGCTACATAATTTTTTATCCAGTAGAGACTGCACTAGCCGTGTTTATACCTGCTTCATTTCATATTATTTTGTTCAACGACGTGCATTAATTTTTGTTTTTTTTGACGTATCCTAGAAACTTACAAGAAAAGACAAATATGATTTTGTTTTAATTTAAGAATTGATCGATAACGTTGAAGTATTAATTTAACGAATCCATCAACTTGAAGAAGAAGATCAATAAATAAACAAATTGATTTATACATCAAAGAAGTAAATGAATTCGTACGATCAGCATCTAATGATTGAATACATCAAAATAACCTACGATGCAAAAAGTAATTGTCGAAATCTCGATCCATGTTTATCCACTTAGAAACATCGTAGAAAGTTAATTGTTTTTTGCTATTGAAAGAGCACAATCTGCATTCGAAAAAACACATGACAAATTTTTCCTAACAACTATATAGATGAGAAAGTTGTTCATACTTTCAAAAGTTTCTCAAGAGTTCTTTAACAATAAATAGAATGTCTTTATTTTGATAGAAAGCACTATTTTACATGTTATTGATGGAACATTAAGAATAATTCTTTATTTAGGACTTAAACATGTTGTTAATCGATGCTAAAATTAATTTAAATTTGTAGAGAATTGTATGCTTTTTCAGAGAATGTGTTTTAGAAAAATAAGTAAAATTCGTTCAGTATCTAGAAACTATTCATTAAGTTAAATGATTTTTTTTTTGAAATCAATGAAAAACTTGTAAAGCATTGCGATCATAAAGTGTATCAAAACATAATTTATCATATTCGATTTTAAAGAATGATAAAAATACTTCTACACGGTCTATAATTACATATAGTTTCAAACGTAACCTGTTATAGCTACATAAATAGGTTTGATGTGAGATATATGTTTGAAAAGGGAACAGATGTTGTAAAAGTCCTTTTCATTGTGATATTTGATATCAAACTTTTTTCTCATTCAAAATTAATGAGAAAAAAAGAAATTGAACTCTCAACGATGTTTCTGAGTTGAGATATTGACAATTACTTTTGCATTGGAGGTTAAGCAAGTTAAAGTAGTATCTTTTCTTTTTCTCAATGAAGGAATAATTCTTGGTAGTCCGATAGTTTGTTTTTTTATGGCTCCATCACTACTAAGATGGTTTTGTTTCCAAAAAAAAAAACTTCATGTGATCGTTGCTACAAAATTCAGAAGGCGAAACTTAAAAATGTGTTATGTCATTTAGATTTTGAAATTTTTAATTTAACAAAGATGTCTTTTTTTTTACTGAAATGTTTAATTTGTAAGTCTCCATAATACTTATCCAACAAATGTAGTTACCATCATGTTTTTTAAATTGAACAGAATCGTTCACTCAAATAAATTAGCAATTGTAAAATTGTCGACAGGGCATTTTTTTATTTATGTATGAAAATTATCTTTGTCCTAATTGGATCCTCGATTAGTTTATATTTAAAAATAGAACCTAAGACTTATAAATTAGGTAAATTCCTTTTTTGTTTTTTTTATAAATATCATTTATTTTTATTTCTTAATCTTCTTGTATCAAGAATAGTTAAAATCTTTACTATATGCTTGGAAGATTGAAAGAATATGACGATTTGTTAGAGTCCATGTTTTTCATCATTTTTATTTACAATTTGAAAATACAACATAATATAGTTCTTCATGAGTCATTCTTCAATTTCGAAATTTTGATTTGTCACTGTTTATTTTTGTATTATTTTATCTTTTTAATTGCCAACCAAAGACTCATGATCATATTTCATTTTCGATCGAATCTGCCATGACTGAATGGATGTATAATTTCTTCGAAGACAAATATATTGATAACAAGTGCACATGAGAAGCTGAATGAACGAGAAGAACTTTGTATCAGACCGATCTTCTATCTAGAACTATAGATTGGATGACTTGAGGTGTAAGTCGATCGGTTGAGCTACTACCACGACATAAAAATAGATTACTAGATTTTAAAGAGTTTTCGACACCCAGGATTAGTTTTCAAGAATGTTTTTGTCTGGTTTCGTATTATCATGTTCACTATCATCATGTTCGCTATCACCGACAGAGAAGTACAGTTACAATAGAATCAGCCATCGCTTATTAACGCAATGGCTTCAATCTCTGGTAGTGACTATCAAGAAGATCGATGGTCATTTCTGAACCTTATCAACTGTAGAGAAAAATAATTAGACTTATCGAAACTATCATGGCAACATCAGGTAATAGTAGTCGTAAGACGAAGTATCTTTTTCGTTATGATTATAAGTAGCGATGTAAGCCGATGCATTACACGTTTGAAAATTGACTTTAGACGTCGGAAATTTTCAAAATTAAAATGTTGTTTTCTTCCAAAAATAACAAACAAATCATTTGACTACGGAAAGCAAACAGTGTCACATACATAGTATAATTTAAAACCGACAACAACATGCCATCAGAGTTTTCAAACTTATAGAGATTTATTAGCAAAATCCTTTTAGAAACTTGAAAGTTTGAATTTATCTCGACACTGTCAGAGAATCTCAAGGGAAGTCTTCTCTGATCGAAATGCATTTTTCCTGCAAATGAACTGTCTCAATTATATTTCATGACTATGAAAAAGTCAAACATTGTTCCTATTTCAAAATAAGAGGCAGAGTAACTAGCATTTTTGATTTGAATTGATTATCATTCAATGGTTGATGTCAATAAACATTGTAATTACACGAAACAAATGCCTTCACACTCAGTTTATGAATTTGATCAAATGAATAAAATATTTGTCGTAGACATCTTTTATCTTCTTATTAATAAACTGTCTATATCTACGTCGAAGACAAACAATAAAATGTCAGACTCAATCGATCTACAAAGATGTTAATATAAAAAATAATAGTAGATCTCTTCATATTGAAATAATGACGAAGAGTTCGTTTGTCGAGATGATATAAAGACCAAAAAATCTATTTTCCTCTTATTTATCTATGATAACACGATGCCTGATTGATTTTACCTTATCATACTAATTGAACAATGACTATTTGAATTGAATTGAGAGAATTTCAAGAAAAGGTAAATATTCAATAATATGTACAAAAGAAACATAAATTAAATGAATGTGCAAATTGTTAATTAAATTTTGAATAAATTTTGGAGAAACAAGTTTAAGCACAAATGTTTTAATATATTCTTCAAGATTTTATCCGATCGAAAGTTCTTTCTGAATCTATGTTCGAAATTTTCGTAGAAACCTATGTTAGGAATTATGAGTGAATCTTTCTAAGTTCAAAAATGAAGTATGGACGAAAGCAACAGAAGTATCAGATTTAGAGACGAACATATCTAATCATCTGCCGTTTGAAATTTACTACATGTCGTTGATCAAATATCTTTCGGGAAACTTTCCTAATTTTATCATAGAGACGTTCGGTTAAGCTTACACTCTCGTCCGCATCATATTTTGAAATTATCTGAATTAATATTTCGATAATATACCATAAAAAAATGAGATGATCTTCTGCAAAACGAGCTAATATTTTGAAGATGTCAATAAATCTCTTATTAAAAGCCTTATTATTGATAGAAACTTCTCATAAAACTAATGAGTAGAATATCATTTTGTAGGGAGATGTTGGCAATTTTCTTTAGTTCATTTAGATCATTTCTTTTTCTATCTTTCAAAGATTTACTTATACTCCCTAACACATAGTTCCTACGAAAATTCTTTCACACGTATAGAATACCAACAAATCTTTATTAAATGTTAATATTATTTAATCTAATTGATATTGAATAATTAATGATAAATTTTGTCATTGAAAATTATAAATAAATAAGAGAATTAAATCGTTTTTTTTAATTTCTAAAATAATTCAATCATTTCAAACCATGTTATATGCATTTGATATTTCTAAACGAACCATCTTGATACTCTATAGAATTGAGTCAATTCATATTTAGGGTGTGGGTGTGGGTGTGGGTGTGTGGGTGTGGGTGTGGGGTGGGTGCGGGTGTGCGTGTTTTTCCTGTTCTAGAGATACTATCAGCCAAACCCACACGCTTACTCCATCCACACCACAAACCTACACCCACACCCGCACCCGCACCCACACCCGCACCCACACCCGCACCCACACCCGCACCCACACCCGCACCCACACCCGCACCCACACCCGCACCCACACCCGCACCCACACCCACACCCGCACCCACACCCGCACCCACACCCGCACCCACACCCGCACCCACACCCACACCCGCACCCACACCGGCACACTCATACCAATATCGCCACCTCACCCACACTTCCACCCACACTCGCATCCGCACCCCACTCGCTCGCACACAACTACATGCGGATCCGTATCCAAACGCATACTTACATCTACACCCGTACCCACACCCACACCGGCACATTCACACTCATACCAGCGCTCCACCCATGCTCACATCCGCACCCCACTTTCTCCCACACAGCTACACGCGAATTCGCACCCAAATACATATTTACGTCTACATTCGTACCTACACCCACACTGGCACACTCATGCTCACACCAGCACCTCACCCACATTCACATCCGCATCTCACTCACTCATACACAATCACACCCACACCCGAACCCATATCCATATCCTATACACCACCCTGATCATTACTTTTGCTGTATAGAATATGTAAAGAAATAAAGTGATAAAGTATGTTCGCGTCAACAATAGTCACAGAGATTCCAATCTTGGTACGGCTATGTGTTGAGATACAGTAACTCGATATGAGTTGCGGCGCGTATATTGGAATTGATCGAAATGAAACTGGACGAACGGCAGTAGATGAAAATTATCTATTGAGATCAGAACACGAAGTAAATTCATGAGATATATTAAAAGCAAATTGTAAAGCATAGCTATGTAGGATACGATCTTGTAGATCTAATTCATCGATGTCTTCATCATGAAAGCTATAATGAGACCGATAGTCTCCAGTATTTCCATATAATTTGAACTTGCGGTCTTGACATTAAGCGAGATATAGAAATCGAATCAATCGAATGCTTTTCTTCGCCTAAAAAATATGATCCAGAGACCTTTATGAAGAGCGATATGATTATATTTCAGAGCTAATCGTTTTGGTAGTCACCTGTTTTGAAACTCACCCATCGATGAAAGATTGAGTTTTGTCCAATGGAAAAAACGTATCGCTATTTTCGAGTTTGCGATGTTAAGATATGTTCTCAACATGACTTGTACAAATAGAGGCATACCACCAATTTCTGTCAAGAACGCAAGGTGGATTTCATTCTATTGCTATAATCAGATCCTTAACTCATTGTCTGATTTCGATTGTTCAAGTTCATAGAGAATGTAGCATGAAGATTTTGAGCATGAGTCATATTCTTAAGAATTCCAACCAGATAATTTATAGAATTGATGCATACTTATGAACGGTAAAGTTTAGTGCGACAAGCACTTGATTCTATTACAGCATTAGTCGAAAGCCGTTTTACTATGCGAAAAAGTATCCTATGGATTTTGCGCGTATTAACTTTATTGTCAAACCAGAAGTATTAAATTCGTTAAATTCATACAAAAGATCATGTTGTATCAATTGGGTACCTTGGGTTGACTAAGCGATTGAGTTTGTTTAAATGGATAGCCGTACATCCCTGGTAGTGCTTGACAGTTTTCGATTCCTGATAGTACCTTGTAGTCTCTAGTGCCTGGTAGTCCCTACTCCCTAGTAGTCTCTTGTAGTCGCTGGTCGCTGGTAGGTCCTGGCTCCTTTTAGTCCCTTATAGTCCTTTGTAGTCCCTTTTAGCCCCTGGTAGTCCTTTGTAGTTCCTGCTAGTCTAATATAGTCGCTGATCCCTGGTAGTCCCTTGTAGCCGCTGGCCACTGGTACTTCCTGGTGCCTTGTAGTCGCTGGCCCCTGGCACTTCCTGATTCCTCGTAGCCCCTTGTAATTTTTGGCCTCTAAGAGTCTCTTTTAGTCCCCATTCCCTTGTACTCCCTTGCCCCTAGTAGTCCCTGGCATCAAGTAGCTCCTGATAGTCCCCTTTAGTCCCTAGTTCCTGGCCTCTGATTTCTGGTAATGACAGGCCCCCGGAAGTTCCTAATCCTTGGTATTCGCTGGCCCTGGTAGTGACTTGTCCTCGATAGTTCCTGGTCCTTAGTAGTTCATTGTATTTCATTGTAGTTCCTGGTAGTCTATTGTAATCCCTGGTTCCTGATTCTTAATAGTCCCCTGTAATCGCTTGTCCCGGATAGTTCATGATCTCTAGTCTCTAATAGATGAGCCTGATCTCTGGTAGTTCTTGATAAATTTTTGTTGACATTAATTCTTTTTGTTGATCAGATAATAGATAGACTTGGCTATAGAAATCATATTGGATTTTTAATGCGGAGTCTATATAAATCTGAATTACTTTATAATTCACTTCCATCATGGACTCCATGGAACAATGTAATATTTTCATTTGCTATATTCCAGGAGCGAAAACTAAAAAATTGAAAAAGTTTCGTGCTCTGTTCATTTGAAAGAGAATTTTTCGTTCCAAAAGAATCACTGTATTGTTCTTAATGTCTTCAAGCTCCATTGTCCGAGTAACGAAAGGCGGACAGCTTTTGATCGGATAACTTGAGAAAATGGTAGGAACTTTGAAGGAGAAACTCGATGATCGGTTCGATAGCACGATCACATCCGATTGCGGTCTGTTATGGCTGAGACTGGAAAAATTCGATCACCAGATTCCTACATTCAAGTTCCTTCCATTTTTTTCTAACTTTTCTGCCTAAAACGACTTCTTTCCGACAAGAATCTATCGGGAATTGGCGTATTCAGGCACCAGAATCATTGAGCTGGTTGCAGATGAAAAGTCGACTATATGATGCCAGTTTGCCTCGATCAACAATTTTGTTTTTTTTATCTTATTAGTGTTTATGAAGCACATCAACAAGGTTTTTTTTTGTTTCATGTCAAATAAATAAGCTACACTTTGTCTATACGTATCCAACATCCAACGGATATCTATGAAGTGCCTCTATGCACCAATGATCACATCAGAAATAAATTCGATTAAGCTTATTGGATCAACATTAAAATCGAAAATGCTTTCAAATAATGTTTTATCACCTATAAAAATATTACGATTTGTTTATAAGCAAGTCGTAACTGGTGTAAGACGCTGAGATTCGTCAACAAGAGTCGCATTGTTATAAGCATTACTGAGATTACCACGAATATGAAATATTGTATTGTTATCGCCTTTTACTTGAGCTGCAAACAGTGTTAGTAGTACCCAAAGGTTTTCTGTCAATTCTCGAGTGTTTGCTAATACAGAAATTATTCCACAAGATTCCATTGTATCTTTTATTGTATTCTAATAAATTATACGATCTTGTGATGTAGTTTATGCTGTAAAACTTGCCTATATTTGATATGCACCATTCAATGATATGGTGTCTCGTTTGAATAATAATATTAAAAAAGTATCGATCGAAGTTTTATACACGCAATTCTTTGTTTGATACGTCAATAGCGCATTTGTTCATCAGACTTGATACTAATCTATGTAAAACTAGAAGCTTTTCAAGAGGTACTTTCGAATAGCATCTGATTTTCGCATATCGGCTTTGAGATAGGATAAATATTGAATTTAACAAGCTCAGTATTTGAATGCTATTGAAATCGAATTATGTTCGGCTGCATCAAGCTTTTTGTCAAGCATAACATTTTTCAATGAATTTACAGCTGAACCATCATACTGCCACATGTTTTGCTAATGGTTCTTACCACACTCAATGAAGCTCTTTCATATAACATAGCAAAAGCTCTAGTCTGATCAGAATCAAAGTCGAATGAGAATGAAATCTCAATTTAAGTGACAGTCGACTCTAACATTCTTGGTCGTTATATTCAGCATTGCTCATAAATTGTTTCAAAATATTGAGTAGGCTCAATGTTCCAGTATTGACCGAATTCCATAAATTCTGAACTTCTGGTAGTCTCAAAAGTGCAACTTTATTCATGAGACTCTTGGAACTCATGAAAGGGTGTGGATGTGGGTTTGTTTGTGAGTGTGTGAGTTTCGGTTCTCTCTATACCTAAAACTCTACCTATATTTGAACATCTACGAAACAAATTGTAGCGTGCATTTATCAGCTCTCGTGGTGTTTCTCATATCTTGAATTTCTGAATGTAGGATATCACTGTAGTTGTTTAAAATCAGTGAATAAGAAACTTTTGCAGCATATTAATCTCTTTTGAAACGCTATGATTGATCTGTTACCTAGATCTCGACAAAATCTTGAGTTCATAAGGCTGCTGTAGTTGTTAAAGATCTGAGACTTCCTTGAATTCCATGTTTTCCGTGATCTCTGCAGGTTCCGAGAGTTGCATAAGTGAAATAGTACTTTTCAGAGTTCCATGAATTCAGAAGTCACGAAATCTGGGCACAACTCGCGCCTCATAAGTTCACTACGGTCTTCTCAAATCTAATCGTCATATTTCTAGGTCAACAGCAAAACAAAGCTTATTTTCTACGTACTTGCTTGCAGTTGATTTTGGATCAAGAGTATTTTATTACTCTCATTGCCGTTGATTTCTCTGGCCTTTTATCTTTTATTGATAAGAGAAAACGCATCGTGTACACATAGAATAGGAAGAAGCCACCTATACACGTTGTAAAACGCATTCAAGTCTCGTCATCAACGCACTGCAAAAATGAAAAATAATGTGCGTAATTTTTCACCATCGAGTAAGACAACTCGTACACGACAAAGGCAACAAACGACTGCATAGATCTCTGTACGACCGAGCATTTGAGATGCATGGGCATAAGAATGTTTGAAATAAACTGTGTCGACGATCTTTCTGAAGGACATGAATCATTGTTGTCCCGAATAAGACGCTGTATGCCATGCTTTGAAAATAGAATATTGAGTGAAGCACTAATCCAGAAAAAGTTGATCTGCACAGGTGCGGCATGTTCAAGAGCTTGCATCTTCATGAGAATATTTTTATAAATTAATCTTTCATTTTCGCGTTTGGTTCAAAATAATCTTCAACAGAAAGAGTTGACGTTCTGTTAGAGGATCATGTTACTGTATGTACTCACATAAACATGCTATACCAGACTACCATACCTGGTAGACAGATAGATGAGACAATCACATTTCATTCATTTGCACAGAGAAAAGAAGGTACCAATATATCCAACCAGCGTCCATGCAAAATGGTGATATGCTTTTCAAATATCTATGCTTAATCGCAGATTGAAAGTAAATCCAGTTTCTGCCTAACGTTTGAAATGCTAAATTGAAGATGAAACTTTCAATTAACTTTTTAAAAGATCTTAAGAAACACTTCATCTGGTTAGCGAAATGTGAAAAAAATTGGTTTTGCTTTATTGTATTAGCCAGAGGTTACGCTTTTAAACAGAAAAACCCTTTTACGTTCAGTATTATTCACATGAAAGTCTTTCAAAAAATAGAAGACTACTTCGTCGTCTAGAATACGATAATCCTTGATGAATCTTGCTCACTTATTTTGTAGACAGATGGAAGCGTATGGAAATTGTTTATTGGTTTATTATAGTTGAAGTTAACTCGAGCGTGAACTAAACAGCGCAAGTGAAGTAGACCGCGTTACATAGAATGGAAGATAACTGCCGAAACGTACGGAGAAAGATAATGAAGAAATGAGAAGTAACAATCACCGTTACAATCATAGTTAGAAGCATCATGGAAATCGCTCGAGTCACTGTGTATTATTGGAAGCCATGTATTGAAAAGAAAAAGCTCACACCATATTCTAATAAGCTCACTAAGAATAACTCTTAGAATTAAAGTTGTCCACAAAAATCAGGAACGGATGGTGAGAAAAACATTTAGAGCAGGAATTCACATTGTATTCTTGCAATAGAACCAGAAAAAGGGCAGAAATATTGAGAGATCTTTGTAAAAATAGTAGGATTGGTAGAGACCAACTGTATGATTGACTTTTACTGTTCTGTTGATAAAGTCGCATCAAGCTTCCAGTAATGTAGTAGTAGTTCAGTCCCGAATATATCACCAATCTAGTGGATGGATATAGTTGTGGGTGCAGGATGTGTGAGTGTATGGTAAGAATTGAGTTCTGCAATTAAGTATGTTGTTGTGGGTATTAGTGGCTATGATTGAGAGGCATACACGCATTCAACTTCAAATCTCTAGAAGAAAAATGACGCTTGAGAAGATTGGCTTCTCTTGTTCACAATCTATAATTTTCTGATTCGCTGCATCTGGAATTATTCGATTTCATATTTCACTCTCTGCCATGCCCAAATGACAAAATCAATTGGAAGAACGCTTAAAATTAGATCTATTTGAAGTCGGAAAAAAATAATGATGGTTGCCTACACTCATCTTAATTTCATTGTAATCAACAGCGACTTAGCACAAGTATTTCAGTGAGAGTAACTTGCAAACAGTGCTCCCACTGTGATTATTTAGAAAACTTTCCATTTCAACCTTTTTCCAGCTCGTCATTTCTCACAGATGTTTTTTTTTTGTGAAAGACTGCAGTGTATGAGTGTCGAAGTATATAGTGGAAAAATTTAATACCCTTTCCAGGCCCGTCTCATTCACACTGGCAAACATGTCTACGTGCAACTTTGGATTATTGAGTCTTGGTATTCTAGGATTCAAATGTAATTCGAGATTTTGAATATATATTCTTTCCTTGAACAATGAAACTATTTACGGTCTCATAAAGACATAGAACATTTGCAATGCCATAGATGAGAAGAAAGTATGTTAAAATTGATCAACAGCAAAACATTGATCGTGCCTACTTTTTAAGTATATGAGTTGTCATTCAGTTAAATAAATTTGTTTTACACATTCGTGTTTTCACCTATGTTGATTGTTGACAGATATAAAGGATATGCCAAGTTTTTGAAAATGTATTTTTTTCGACGAAAAACTGTCGAAGAAATCTCTTCTGTTTCGAAGAAGCACAATGAAAATATATGAAGGAAGGAGTTTTTCTTGGTATTTTTTACGTTTGTCGTCGTGCAGTGTAGTAAACTAGAACGGAAATTTTAGATTTATTGTATAAACGAATTATCAGTCTCAGGTATATGATTGTCAAAATAAAATATAAAATCATTATCTCTTCACAAGACAAATCTTGCAACATGTGATTTTTTGAATAGTGGCTGTCTTTTTTGCAGAGAACTCTGTATGTTGTAATGTAAGAAAATATTTTCTTTTCGAATAAATATAAGACTACGCAGGCCAATTGCAACCAATAGTATTGGTTCAACTCAGCTTTTTCCCTTTGTTAGATTTCCGTAAAGTACTTTGAATAGTCACCTATGTTCAACCAAAAAAAAACAGTCTAATCGATTAAAGCTAAGTGGAGATGTTGCAATATTTTGTCATATAACTACTTATGACAAAATTCTATAGATATCAGGGAGGCGTCATTAAGAACTGACCAAAAACAAAATTTACAACTCTTGACAATAAATCTGATGAAAAATTAACATGATGCTAGGTATGATTATTCTCGCTCTTTTTCTAGAACTTCTGTCGTCTGCGTTGGTCAAAGTTTAACACTGTAGGCAGACAAGCAATCGCATTAGCTAAATTCTATAAATTGTATTGAATGTGAAGGGTTCATGGGATGTGTATGGGTACCGGACAGTAACTATTGATTATAAAAACGTCCATATTTGATACGCATGTTGTACCACTAGTACATGTATCAAATGGAGAACAGATGACCTAAGGAGCACAGAAGGTCGTATTTATCGATGTCTTAAATTGAAAACAAATCAGCGACGACGAAAAGCTGTCATCCGATGAGTAAATGTTGTTGCATAGCACTACTGGACAGCTAGATGAATATTTTTTATGTTTGCCCAATCACATACAAGGCTTGAGTCAAATGAGTAATTACACTGATAGATTGTTTTATTACAGATGAATATTGAATTTTTCGAAGCAAATGCAATTATGACACTGTGTGAATGCGAGGAGTAACGTTTGTTTTTCAACTTCCTATTAGCAGGAGAAATCATTTCGATATTGACTTAAACTTTGTTGATTTAAGAAATAGAGAAAGTTGGAGGGTGTGCAGTGTGGATGTGAGATTGGGTGTTGGTGTCGGTGTAGTTATGTTAGAGGAATATGATACTTTCTCTTGAGTCTTTGCATTATCTTTGACGCTTAAAGGTGATAATCGCTCGAATACGGTAAGGCTGAACGTTACTGAATTGCGTTTCTTCACATTGTAACAGTCTGCTTCGCATCAATCACAAAAAATGAATTTTTTGAACTGTTTATTATAGATAGAGACTATTTAGATCTACTATTATTAAAAATGTCATTGATTTTTCTTTACTTCTAGCTGATCTGTTTCGAAAATAGTGACCGTTACGGAATTTCAGAAAAAGGAATTCTTGTTAAGGAGAACTGAGCTTAAAAGTCTACTGCGAAATGAAGCAAGATATAATTAAACTTTCTATGTAAAAGTTGTTCAGTAATTAACAAGCTTTCAGAATATTAGGTCATATCTTAACGAACATAATTGTATCGAATAAGAAACTAAAAATAGTGTTTGTTATGGAATTTCATTAAAAATAGAGATGGTTTTTGAATGCATTGTCTCGGTTTGTAGATATCTAACGTTTCTATGAAAGCCATATATTGAAAAAGTTCTTAGTATGCGATCGATTAATAAATAATTATGAAGATTTTTTTTTCTGTTGATCGATTCTTGTTTGAAGATGTATTCGGCTGCCATATTTTACACAAATTTTCAAGTCGTTCACTCTAAAACAGGCCGCGCATTATCAGAGTACTAAATGCTACACCATGAATCGAAATGTTTCCATTTGAAATACTATCAATCGTTATTTTTCAAAGGGTAGACTAATCTTTCTTCATTTTTGTAAGTTCGAATCCTCCCGTGTGGGGATGACCGATGCCTGGCTCTGACACATGTATTTTCTATTGTAGAGGAGGCAAATGCCAGTAGTATTACGAAAAATAACACCCTAATTTCTGGGTAAATACTTTTGTCAACTTTTCTCGTCTCATCCTGGACTAAAGTCATCACCATTTTTTAGAAAAATCATTTTATCATTGATTCTAAAACAAAATAAACGACATTTTCAAACCAATGTCTTTGAGTTGTCTCTATTAAGTGGAGTAAACGTATCCATAATGGGTGCGCTTACTATGTCTACTGAAGGGTTGGATATAATTTTCCTATTATCCCATGCCGATACTGATCTGAAAACTATACTTAGAGCATACGATTCGATAGTAATATTATCAATAAATGTATTTTTAACTGTCTACCAGACTCAAACTAACTTGGGCACAGCAAATACAAATTGTAAACAGAACAAACAAACCAAAGCTACTATCCTGGCCCGGTAGTTAGCAGTGGCCTGCCAGTTTACCAAATCTGGTCAAATTTTTTCGTGTTGGTCTGACCTGCTCCTGTTCAGAAAATGTTGTCTTATCCAATTCTACCTGAAATTAATATTGCTAAAATACATTCGAAACATTTAATATGACGTTCTTTATAATAACTCTGCATTTTTAATAACTGTTTCCTTAGTCTATAGAATGATCGAAAAAGTGAATATTCAAAGAAGAACTTACCATATCATTTAAAAGTAGAAATTAACATTAGTTATTTTGTGCATGCACAGTATATATTATTGATGTTGAATACAATACTAATCATCCAGAATAATTTTGAGTTCACTTGTACTCACAATACACTGATTAATCAATTAGTTAATAAATGGAATTTATGTAAACAAATAGTGACTCATAATGAAAGTTTCATTCATTCATTTGTTCACTGTACAAATCAATTTTACAAGTTCATATACTCCAACAGTACTATTTTCGTTTGAAAATAAGCCTATAATCAATTCTCACTAAAATGAAAGTATGAGTATATCAAAGTAGTCATGCTGTTTTTTAGCACTGACAAAGCTTATGAATGAATAGTCCTGATAACTAAAATTCCTTGAGTCGTGATGATTTATCTTTGGTTGACTCCGCAACTGTCTTATTTATGAAGGCCAATATCAGCAATGAGTTGAGAATTCCAAGATAACTGAAATTAAAAGTTGAAACCAAAAACAAATAAAGACCAATAGTAATATCTATCAGACGACTCCGAAAAACCTCAGATACAAGATCCTATAAAACTTTTTCAGCTCCCACTCAAAGATCGATTTCGCACCAGGTTTAGTTAAATCGCTTTTAATTTTTTAGGATACATTGGAGATTCATTGAAGAGATTATGATAAAATTTATCTTTGTCGACCATTATTTTATATATTTGGCTTTTTTGCTTGTTTGAAAAAGCATGTCAGGATCTGCAGCATTACATAATCTTTTAAACAAAAAAAAAGAACGCCATTGACTACAGTAAAGCTCTTTCGAGAATTCTCGGATGCGCAATCAAAAGAAAATAAACTGAGAAAAAACAAAAAAGGTTTTCTACTTTATCTGACAAAACCATACTTTTCAAGTAGAAAACGATGAAAAGTTTGGGAAAAAAACAAGTTGCCAAATAAAAATCTTCTCATTGATGAAAGACCAGGACTCAAGCTATCTTCCCATAAATTTATCTCAATTTTCACATTTTTCATGAAACGTGATTTCTTTAGTAAAAGAGTGTCCTTAAATAGAATTATTTTCAGTTTTGTTTGATACAAGAAAAAGATTGAACAGTAAAATGAAAAACTCAAGAAGACTTTTGTGGGAAGATCTTCGACATAAAGATTAGTTCATTATTACCAAAGAAATCTTACAATAGTTAATTGAAATTTCATCTATAGGAAATCTAACCTAACATAAAAATCTGTTTCTGAAAACAAAATTTTAAAGAAAAAAATCAAGAGATTTAAATTGTTATAAAATATGCAAAGTGGAAAACAAAATGAAATTCTTTGATAACAAAATCTAGATAAGACAATATGAACGGGAAAGTTAAAAACTTTGATAATAAACTAAATAAAAATAAAAGTGAATAGGAAATCAATCAGGATATGGTTATGGGCTTTCTGTTCACTCACATGCTTACTGTTCTCCTTCTTTTTCATTTTAAAAGTCAATTATGTTCATGAAAGTTGCGCTGACTTAGAACTTCTTATGTCTTATTTTATTTTATTCACTCCATATTAAAACATGTATATTCATACACGCCTTTGATACTGCGTGATTATATTCTTTATTGAACGTAGTAACTGTGAAGGACGTGCAAACAAAACATAACTGTGTAATTGAATTACTCTTTCATACATAAACATTTTTATTATAAATATAAATTGATACTAAGATGAATCATATATTATTTGGCAAGGATAAAAATAGAAATGTATCTTGTTTTTCTTTTATGCTGAAAACTGTTATGAGAAAAAGAAAAAATATACATCATGCTTTTGACGTTTCTATTGAACAGATAAATAAAAACGAGAGGAATACCGCCCATCCAAGTTGCTAAATGCATTTATAAAGACAACAAAAACTTGATGTTAATCATATGTCCAGAAAAATTTGGACAAATTACCGATTATCGAAGATTAATTGTTACATTTTCTTTACACATATAATATATGAAAGCGTTTACAAGCTATACACATTAATAATGAATTACGATTTACAAAAAAAGAAACCAAAAGAACCATCTAAAGAAAAGGCTTATTAAATCAACACGAAATATGTGTTGTTGAACAAAAAAAAAATTGTCTGTTTGCTAAAGTCAAAATACAATTGAAATAAAAAGTTCAAAGCAAATTGAAGATAAAAATCACACATTACAATAAATAACTTCTAAAATGTCATGCAAATCAATATTTATTTTGCAGATTTTTTCGTTTGACCGCCAGTACGTTTTTGTCTAGTTGTTGTTTTTCTTGTTCGTTTTATATATGCTTTACCTTCCTTTAAAAGAATAAATTAAATTAAAAAAATTCAATAAGAAAAATAAAAACATACATTTGCTGTTTTAGCCATTGTACCAAGTCGTTTTAAAGTTGGTTTACGTTGAGGTTTTTGTTTCTTGGCTTTTTCAAGTGCTTTCTTAGCTATTGCAGCTGCTTGTCGACGTTTGGTTTCGGTACGTGTATCAGCAAGTACTTCGTTACCAAGTAATTCTTTTGCTTCCTTTTGTTTTTATTTGAAAATTAATTTAATTATTAAAGAAAATATTTGTAAACAATTATTTTAACATACTTTTGTTGTATTTTGCATTGTTCGTGTTTTTGATAATTTCGGTTTAGCTTGTGATGTTGATGCAGTTGTCTTGGGGTCATCACGTGTAGTATATAAAGCATTAATTCTTTTTAATCGGTCTTCACCCCATGTTCGTTTTAAATATTCTTGACCAGTCTAGATAATAATATTAAATATGAAATATATTTCTAAAGAAAAAAAAAATGTTTTTCATACAGCTGCAGTAGTCGTCATCGTTCCCGCTTTTTTTAATGATGGTTTTGTGGTTTTACTTTTCTTTGGAGACATCGGTTCTCTCTACTGTGTATGTGTTCGGGTAAGTTTGTGTATGTGTGTGTGTGAAATGAGAGGAATGAATGAATATATATATAGGTAGGTTGTGTTTACCTAGAACACATTAAAAAATAAAGAATATATTAATGTTTATATGCAGAATATTAATTAAATAAAATTTTTTTTTTGATAATATATATTTGTCGATATATGTAGAATAATTCTATTAAAAAAAATAGGTTTTTATCTATTTCTGAATATGAAATTTCATCTAAATAGGCTTTTCATGTGCAATATCTAGTATAATTTTTTCTTATGCACGAGTAAAATTATGTGTAGGTGTGTGAGTAGAGTCAATAGAGAACGAAAGAAAGAAAAAGAAAAATGTCAAATAGTAGCCATAATCAGAGTTCTTCTCTTTTTTCAGTCCTCTATATTGCTGATATGAAAATAAAATATACAATGATTAAAGAAATCTAATATTTAAAAAAATAAATTAGAGGAGACAAGCATCATTCCTTTTATTTCAACATAGAATCAGTTATGAAAACGTGAGAAGTAGAGTGAATTCACTACAATACTTGTTCAATGTATTGTAGTCAGCAAAAGATTCTTTTAGAGATCAGTAATAGTTGATGAAATATCAATTCTAATCTGTATTCATGTCCTTTTCTTTTAGTTTACTTCATTCAAAATGTAACTGAGTCTATCAACGAAACATGAACATTTAAGAATTGGTCACTGGATAGCTGATAATTCAATAAATATTTCCTGATAAATAATAACCCGTTTTGTTGATGAATAAATGCCTGTACACAAGTTGGTTAGTTATCCTGCTGAACATTGTCTCAGTACATGGGGTGCTTACCAGATGTCTATCCAGTTTTCATAGCATTTTATGAAATATGTTTCAGCAAGTTGGTAGATTGAACATTGTGTAGCATGATGATCGGATAATTCGTCTCAAGTGTGACAACATGGAAGGATACTTTAAGACTAACATGTCGTGCGACTAATTGTTCTAGTACCTAGAAGCATTTTGTAGTCAATTACTAAATAATCATAATGTATTCGAAGGTACTCTGAAGTATTCACAGGTTACAGCAACATACAGAGAGCAGGATACCCTTCTAAATATCCTGAACTCAATATATTCACTAGGGTTCTTGTATCTACAAATGTAACTTGATAAGAAAATTTATTGTATATTAATAAATTTTGATATAAAAAGGCAAAAGTACGAACATGAACATGACAAACTTACACTGCTGATTTGAAAAATTGTCATCTTCAAGGCAATAGTTCAATAATCAAACGTGGGAATAAAATTATTACAGAATTGACAAATATAGTAAAAGTAAAAATCTAAAAATTAAAATATAAAGACGAACTGTTGTATTATAATTGTGCATATTATCTCTTTTAGTCATTTTGATTGAACTAATAAACCATACGATCATAAAATTTTTCTTATGGTTAAATTTTCTTGTAGAAATACTTATACAAAGAGCAAGTGTTTGAGATGAAATCACAAAAATAAATTTTAGAAACTGTGTACGCAAAAAAAAAATCAATCTTATAAATCGGATATTCATAATTAAGTTCGAAAGTTCAAACAAATACAATAAATGAGAGAAATATGTCTATAGTATTATTATGCTTTTTTTTTATATAATTATTCGTTGACTGTAATAAAATAGAACAATATGCAAAGAAAAAAAAAACGATTTCTACTTCGTTTGAGATGGTTAATTGAAGTATAAAGAGTACATATAAATCTTGCATGACAAATTTGAGTCATGTCAGACAATAGTTTTATTAATAGTGTCTACTTAAGTATGAATCTTATTATATAAGAAAAAAAAACACAATTCCCACGAAAGCACATACTTTCATTGAGTACTCAATGATCATAAATTTACTTTTATCGAGTAGTATTTCACTTTAAAAGGCTTGGTAGTAGTTAATGTATAGTTGATTTGATTTCAAGAACGTCACCTCAAAGAAAATATTCATGTTTGAACTATTAACGAATGCGTCGAAAATTTTTAGACAGAATATTCCTTCATTTTTCGATCGATTCAAAAAGTCTGCATAAAGTATTAAACACTTGATTAGAATCGCAATTTTGTGCTCTTTCCAAAGCTATATTCAAAATTTTTGAAAAGCTCATAGGTTAGGAGTTANTGTTGTATAAGTTTTTTGCAGCAATGTTTACAGCCTACCCATCTAGATATAAATCGTTTTATTTTCATTATGTAACAAGTATATAGATAAAGAAGCCGTGCAAAATTCGTGTGATCAATGGTTTCCATGTGTGATACGTAGACAATGGAAAATGGAATCAGGCCTGGTATCTGCAAAAAATTATAAAAATCATTGTGAGAAATACATGGTATTATTTCTATCATCATCGTCTTTATTTCTACACAAATATATCATCACAATTGAAATGGGCTGATTTCTTTATAAACTGTCATCCCTCTTCTCAAAATTTCAAATCATTAAAATTATCGTAAACCAGTTCGGTTAAATGTACTTCATTGTTATCAATAAATCAGTCCTCAGGAGTTCCGCAAAGAAAGGAAAGGACAGATCGTTTATATAAAGGTCAACAGTCTCTTATAATATTCTCTTTATGAATGAATCATTTTTCACTATCAAAAGTACATAATCTATTTGCTAGCAGCTAATGAGTTTCACTTTCAAATATGACTCTCCTTCACATATCCTTGAAAATCTCTCCATTTATCAAAACATCTCTTTTTAATAACTAAGCATATCGCAACAGAAGTGTAAGTCGAACTTGACAACAAGGTTGTTTTTGTTGGGATATACTGATCAAACATCTTGACAAAAAGAAATATCTCATAGACACTTTCAACAGTGATGTGTTTTCGACAAAGACGGTTTTGAACGATACCGATAAAAAAAATTCTAATTTTTCGTTTTGTAATTTTACTCGTCGTCTTACTTCTATTGAGCGAAGAAAACGTTGTAATTTGCAGTTGTACTCTTGTTGTCTCATGTGTTTCGGAACGAACAAAAACATAATGAAATAACAAGATGCTTTGTGTTATCGAAAAGCAGCAAGCACAAAAAAGTAGGTACTTCTTTAAAATGTACGCACCCCATTGATAAACAAGAACAGGAAAGGAAAAAACATTAGTTGATGTGCACACTCTGTCTATCATATACGCTCATAGTGTGGGTGTGGTTGAACTGAAGACTCACCCACAGGTATCGATCGGCTTGTGTAAAGTCGACCATGATTGTCAATGTCATATCGGTATGAATCGTTTGTAATATTCACAGTGTCTCAACACTATATAGTATTCAAAATATTTTCTTTTCCTTTTCGAATCTTCCTAATAATTAACTTACCACAGCCAAATAATGGCAACTGATATGTTTGCTGCTGATTGAAATTTTTTCGTATCGTATATTGGCTGCTTGTTTTGTTTTCAAATGACTCGACTCTTAGTTTTGCAGCATGGAAACGTTTCTTGTTTTGTTCTGTGCGATTTGTCAGCTTATTTTTCGTTTTTTGAATTCTCTTTAAATATACATTCTATAGTAAAGGACCGCGCATAGCAACAGTAGAACATTCACAGGACGAGTGGTAGAAGAGTAATGACAAAGAAACCAAAATCAAATCTACATATGTAACGCAACGGAGTTCAATATAATTTTAGGCGGCTCAGATCGTTTAAAATTAGAAAATGACTAGCTATATGACATTTCATTGTATTTTTGTTCAATGATTCTATTAATAATAATTAACAGAGCACGACTGTTCTAAGAAAGAAGTTCCATTGTACTTTATGTTGAAATTAATAATGTATATATTACCATGAACATGATATAATTTTTCTACAAGACGATATCAATATTCATAGTTTCCATTAGAAATTATTTTTCATGTTTTAGCTTGTACATTACAACTTCAATTTGAAAAAGATTTCTACTTTGAAAGAAGTATTTGGAAAAAATTGCTTTACTTTTTACCTAGTTCTTGTGAGAAAAATCAATCTTTTAAGATAGTCTGATCTTAATACAAGCATCGAGATGACACATATGGGCTATTTTGAATTCTGATGGAAATCTGCGAAAATTTCGTGAATGTGTTCTGTCGTCTATGAAAGAATCAGAAAGATTTATGGCACTTGTGACAATGTACACACATTTTGAAGTTTTGTTTTGACATTCTCAGATAAACAAAAAAGTCTGGGTGTACATATATTGGTCTATGGGTCAAGATAGATCGGGATATGGCTATGATTTTCGATGAGTTCATGAGTTTGCTTAGAGTAGTTCAAAAGTAGTGAGAGTGACACTTTTGTTCCTTATAAAAAGCGTAAAGAAACTTTCTCTCTGTATAGTCTGATAGAGAAAAGATGCTCTATTTCTCTGTGTTATTTCATCATACTTCCACTAATATCATAACAAGAAAATTTCGGTAAGCTCTGTTTCGCTATCATATGTGCCGGTTCTATTAAAACTCATTTAAAAAAAGTACGAGTGATTATTTAATTTGAATAAATTTTGATAGAAACAAGATAGAGAACTGCGATTTTCGCCTTTCGAAAAGATGAAATGAAGACACTTCGAGTCGTATATTCCAGAGTTTCTTGATCTGTTTTTTGTAAGGTTTTCAATTTATCTTCTTAAAAACAAACCTATCTGATAAGCTGTTTACAGAGAAATTTCAATGATCAAGTATAAATTCAAACCACTAAACGAAGATCCATAAAATCTGTAAGGCTGAGATGAATAATATGTATTCTAGTCGAGTCTCTAATACAATTTTCTAGCAAAATCTATGGAAAAAGATCACTATTATGCTCTTTCTTTCTTTCATAAAAAAACATTTTCCCGACAGTTAGAAATTTGAATAAAAATAATTTAGATATCAATATTAGAAAAATCTATGACACACGATTCAATGCATCTTCATCTTCTCTTTCTAACAATGAAAATCTCAGTACTCTATCATGGTTCTATCACAAGCCATTAAAAAAATACTCACTAACATAGATATAACCGTGACACATGCGAACAAAACACATCTTACCGAAATTTTATTATATGACATTAGTTGAAGTATGATCAAATAGCATAGAAAAATGGATCTACGAAAGATTCGCACTGATCGCTTGCGCACGAAATAAAAAGTTCATGTTTATACTCCGAAAGATAATACAGATATAGAGAAGTAGCAAGAAAAATGCAGTTTTTATTTTAATTTCCAAATCATAAATATAACAATTAAATGAGTAAACAAAGCATGAAAAATCAAGTTTAAGTCGTTGTTACTCTATAGATATAAGTAAATTTGCTAGTGTTCATATCTGTAAGGATGGACATGGATGTGAATGTGGATGTCGGTGTGAGTATGAGCGCGAGAATTGTTTTCCCTTTCTTCATACTCACACCCGAAAAGTTGCGGTGTCTTATTCATGTTCCATAATAAAATTAGATAGTAAAATTTCAAAAGTGATTCCATTTGCGGCAAGTTCAGTGGCTATTGCTGATGTATCCATATTATCATTTAACTTGCCAACAAGACGATAAAATAACCAATAAACTATTTCATGCAATATTTTAATGGCAAGTCACACCTGCAAAATTTTTTGTTCGTTCGACTATCATATTTTCTTCATCATGTTCTGTTAACTAAAAGTAAAGTAATTCAAAAATGTCTGAAATGAAAAATAATATAAAATGAACAAACTTTAGAATTTAAATAAATCGTGTTAGAATTGTGATCATGTTTCCCGCATTTGAACATTCCATAAGCTTCTGTTCCCACGTATCGTTTGATTGCTGCGTCAGTGAGAACTGCAATGGTTGGAGGCTTTTCCAATTGTTTAATTACAGCATCAAGTTGTTTTTGTGTTACTTTTTGCATGAGAAGCTGCTGACTACTACCGTATACAAATAAAAGGGTGCACAACGTAAGCATTTAAATGGTACATTTTCTCTTTTTAATGAAAACTTCGATTCTAAATTTAACATTGCCCAATACACAACCGGAAGTCTTCTTCAGAATGAGATCTCTTCCTTCCCTGTCAAAACCTATAAACCTTTTCATTTTTTAAACTACCGCCAAAAATTTAGGACAATTCCGGTTCCTAATAGTTCTTTGTTCTTGACTGAAGAGAAAAAATATTGCACTCAGAAATCTTGCAGACCAAAATTATTTCTTCAAAATGAGACGTTCTCAAAAGTTGTCAAATTATTTTCTATGAAGTTATAAACACATTCTACCGAAATTTACTGAAAAATATACTCCTCTCTTACATTCTTCAAAACAGAAAACATTCTCGTTTTATGGCAGCACTCTTATGATTTAACTTAAGCTTTAGAAAACACAATTGTAGTCTCCACATTGTAAAAAAAGAAAATATTTCATCTTCGTTATGCTCATCCTAATTAAAATTAAATTGAAACTAACTTTATATTCATATGACGGTGTTCAGGTGTGGGTGTGGGTGTGGGTGTGGGCGTGGGTGCGGATCTTCTCTGCTCTCATACTAGCACTCGAACTAACACCGACTTCCACATCCACACCCACACCAAATATATCTTCAAGGTGATCTTTCCTTTTTTTTAATAAAAAAATGCAATTTAGTATTCACTCAATCGATACAAAACTAACGTTTTATCTTGCTACTTATGAACTGGTGCATTATGGATTGAAAGAATGCGTTAAGTATGATACTCTCGCGAGTGCGGTAATAAAGAGTAACGAGCAGCGATGAATGATCTTGAATGCATCTTTATTCTTTCAGAAAATAACTATCGAGTCTGTAGAGTTACTGTATTGGCATTGAATATGGATATTCTTAGTAAAAAAAAGCATAAATGAAAAGCAAGGTTTCGCAATATCTACAAAGTCGTGTAGTCAGATGACATGGTATGCTGAAGGTACACGAAGTACTGGACCAGTTCTTCTTCGTTTAGACTTGTGGCAGTCTATAAAACTAATCATCAGTGAAGGGTTGTACGTAGTTTTGTAGTGCCACATCGGCCAGAGCGGTCTGGTTCGAAAAGAAGAGGGCCATGTTAAGTATTGCTTCCTTATTGACAGCATAAAACTGAATCTCCCACATGAGATTCGCATTCGCGCCTTTCATATCCAGTTTAAGACTCTGGACACATTTATTGACGTCTGGCATGCCCGTTTGCCAATACATGTAGCCATGAGTAGAATCAGTCAGTTGTTCGTCGCCGCACTCGACTAGCTAAAGCATACAAATGTTCGTCAAAGTTAAACTGACAGGACACTGTTTAAGAACAAATTGTATTTGCTAAACGATAGCAACAAGAGAAAACACAAAAATTCATTTGGATAGCCAACTGAATTTCTAATCAGCTGATACATTTCTTAAATTTCCATTAAAAGAAATGAGAAAAGGATCTATAGAAAACCCATAGCTTCAAAACCAACTTAATGAATTTTGATTAATAATTTTTTCGACAGATTTATTTTTATAGAGAGAATATTTCTCAGTAAGCGAAACATTTCTTGCCGCTGTAAAATCTGTTTAACCCTTTGGCAATGAGATTTTTGGGAAACAAATAAAATTTCTCTTTGTCTTCATATTTGTTCATAAATCAATCTGCATTTCTAATTTATTAAACTTTCCCGTAAAAGTCGGTTGTGTTATATTTATAATGTATTGCTGATTATTAGAGTAAAATAATCCACAACCCAAATTACACCAAAAAGGTTTCTAATAAATGCTTTGACGAAAACTGATATTATATATGAATATATGGGGTTTAAAATACTAGGAAACTGGTGTGACCTTGCATACACTGTAAAATAGAAAATAACTTACAGAGAAAGAGCACGGATCTTCTAGGAATGCCTATATGAATTCTGGGAAGAATTTTTAATTTCTTGAAAATACGATATTAAAGAAAATTGAAATAATATATTCGATTTTTAGATTCGAAAATCAAAAGTGAATTCATATGGGCATTCCTAAAATTTCGCAGTGTTTATCAATTGGAGAATTTTCTAGAAATTTGAAAATCTACTAAGAACTTCTGTTTTCAAGAAGAA
This sequence comes from Rotaria sp. Silwood2, assembly GCA_905329745.1. Taxonomy (NCBI): domain Eukaryota; kingdom Metazoa; phylum Rotifera; class Eurotatoria; order Philodinida; family Philodinidae; genus Rotaria; species Rotaria sp. Silwood2. Next base: position 12,908 of record CAJNSZ010000167.1, on the reverse strand, counting down.
ATGCATCAAATAAAATAAATAAATCAATAATTTTTATTTAAATACACTCAAAATGGACTGACTTACGCGGCAGCTGGAAAAAAATAATTTATCAACTCACTGCAACCGAAGAATATAATGAATACACAACTCTATCGGCCGACTTGCATACATGAATGAACAATGACTCCATAGCGGCCATTGGTCAAATGATTTTCCAGAAAGTTGCTCTCATTTTTGACTTTTTCTAGAATTTATATTGATTTTCTAATTGCTTTGAAAACCATTTTTGTAGAAAATCAAATTGAATTTCTATTATTTAGAAAATCAAGCATTTTCTGAACATTTTAAATTCGATGAATGAATAATGGAAGTTTGAAAATGTTTTAACTTATTTAAAGTCAATTTTCAACAAAATAGAATTTAAAAAAACATTACAGTGCATAGAGGTGGAAGAAGCGGGGGTAAAGATTAAGTATGGTATCCTATAGTTTGACTTACCGTTTCGACGAGCTCCTGGCTATCATCGATCTTTAGAATACGGGCGTTTGGAATTAGTCCATAGATATAATCATCACACCAAAAAGCATGCTTGAAATCAAGAGCGAAACTACTCAAAGGATGGAACATTGGTCCGTTGAACGTCCAACTGTGGGCCAATCGAATTTGCTGATCCTCAATAGCGATTATTGTCAAAGGTATATAGAGTTCGCCGAAAACGAAATAGGATAGTGCGTCCCCATCCATAATACCCTGGCAAAACTTGATTAACCATCTTGCATTTGTCTCGTTTCTATCGTCGACAGCGCTGATAATAGAAGAAATTCCAGTGTTCTTGCGTACCGTTTCGAGTATCGCATTTGTGTCGTTACTCCTCAGCTGTCCACTAATCGAATGACCGTAATGAACTAGAAATTTCATCCACCGGTTGATAGATCCGTTCGGATCTTGTGTTATCCATTTCATGCGATCTATTAAAGAAACAATAGTGCTCACATCTTCTGGCTTGAGTGAATTGGTGGCGGCATCGATGAATACGGATCGGAGCGCTTGTTCAAGATGTTGCACCCGTTTGACGAAATAGTTCGTTGGATATCCGGGCTTACCGACAAGTGTTGCTTCTTCTTTCGAAAAATTTTGTTTTGTCCATGTAGGAACATTTGTTATCCCCCTTTCAAAACCTATTGATCCTCGAGCGTTAAGGATTCGTTCGTATGGTGTCATTTCAATAAGGCGTTTTCCTTCGTTGTATATTTCCCGACTGAATGCGAGGTCTGGCTCCTGCTCATTGATACCGGTATCGATCAAGACGGCCAGAATGAAAGGATCAATTGGTTCACCATCCTGCCATATAAGATGATTTTCGCCTAGGAACAAGGGCTTGAAGCCGTTTTTTTCCAGAAGATCAATACGCACTTTTCTCCTTTCATCTCCTGTGACATCCGCTGGTTTGAATCGACACAGTTCCGTAAGACCAGTTATCTTGAGCATTCTTTGGCCGTCACTCTTTTTTAGCGGATCCGTCGAGTTCGGTACGTGCAAAGGAACATAGTCGACTTTCATTTTCTCACCAGTGACCATCAGACTGATATCAACGCAGTTGACTCCAACTTTTGGTAGATTGTCGCTGGGTCCACGAACGATCTCTGTCAGATCATTGATATGTCTTTGCCAGACGATGGCACGGTTCAGATGGCGTCCTTTACCATCAGAGGGCTGTAACATAAAGTTCCCAGTACAGCCAACTTCATCATTCGGAGGATCGGGATCAGTGGCCAACTGCGCAAGACTCCATCCGGAGAATCGCAGACGCAATGCTAATGTATTTTTATAAACGCTATTCGTCGGATTTTCTTCAAAATGTTTACTTTCGGAATGCTCTTGTCGATAGGTGAGGTCGGGCACTCTATTAGAATAGCCACCATGAACACGAAAGGAGAATTGGGCTTTGAATTCGCTCAGAACTGTGAGGGCTTTCAGTCGAGTGACGATCATCTCCTTTTGATCGTCAAGAAGTTCGGACTCGCTGACCGGTGTAATTTGGTTGACTGCCCAGGTAGCAATATCAGTCAGTGTCTCCACGGCAAAATTGTCAAGTTGCTGATTGATTGCTTCCGATCTTTCTTCTTTAGTATACAGTTGAAGTAGTTGGCGGGAGTTGAATGGTAGACAAGGAAGGGCGTCAGCTTCGAGTAAGAAAAGCTCCGTTTTCTTTATCGGAAAAAAAGAGATGAGTTCGAGAAAGGGTCGTATAGCAAGAGACATAAGCGGCCACGAGGCAAGCATTTCAATTGTCTGCCGTTGAGACCGGTCAGCTGCCCAATCTGCGGATTCGTACATGCGCGAGAGCCACATGATCATGACCAAATAACAAGAATTGAACTGGCATGGCAATTGTGCATTCAGATCAAGCAAACCGATGTTGTTGCTTAAATTCACTGTTTGCCTGCAAGCATCGAATGTCAAGTTGACTGCACTTGCTCGGTGGATTTCCTGCTGTAGACCCATCATGATCATGGCAAACTGGTACAAATGAGATTGGCGAAGTTTTTGGCAGTCGGCCAACCACTCCGGCTCAGTCGGAGTTCCTTTTTTAGCGTATTTGTCTTTAAGGTGTAGCTTTAGATAGGCGCGCGCTCCTCCAATCTGTTCCACTTTAGTTAGCAGAGTCTCCGCACCTTCAACGAAATGCTCGGCTCCTTCACCTTCGCCCACGATTTCAGCGATGATACTACTGATCTTTTTGACATCGTCATAATGGCTTCGTATATTTTTGTAATGAGACATTGTAAAGTTTTTGCTGCGATAGGTGGGTCCGATGGGCAGAAAGCCTTCAGCGGCAAAGTCAGGCGACAGAAATTCGTTCACCAAGTTGCGATTATTATTGACGACCCAGTGATTACAAAACGCTTGTTCGTAGAGAGGAGCTATTTTATTGAGGTAGAAATCAGCGACTGAAGGGAAGTACAATTCTTCCGATTGACTCACTATAATCGACGAGTAGTACTCCGGAGGTGGTGCCGTATACGAGGCAGTCATGAGAGAATGTTCTGTTATGTATAGCTTGAGCAAGTTTTCCACAAGAAACTTCCGATTTTCATCATCCTCGACATTCAACAGCGATGATTCAATATAGTAATTTATTTCGAATTCGAATAATTTTTTGAACAGAGCCATAATTCTGGGGCTGAACGGATTCTGGGATTTCAGGCTATCGTTCGATTCGAAGAGAATGAAGTGTTTGATGGTCTTCAGAGTCAATGATTCGATCGCGATCTGTACGCCATCAGCTTTTATCTCACCGTTGCTATCATGCCAGTTGCGAATTACCCAATTGCCCGTCGTTGGATCCCGATTGGGTAGAGTAAAACAGGGATGTTCTCCAAGTGCACGTAGCATACATTGAATATAGTGCAAGTGCAACATCTCTTCACGCGCAATTAAGAGAATGTCTCGTTTCCATATCCTAGCAAATTGAAATTGGATTGCACCATGAATACTACCCTTTGAATTGCCGGTGATTTCGAATTCACTGGGCATACTTTTCATGGTACAGGCTGCATATAGATACGCATTCAGTAAGCAATGTTCTAAATGGGCTGCTTGCTTGAGTAATTCGACCAGACACATATATGACTCATCATGCTGCTTTGTCATGACGAAAAAATCTGAAAGAAAATTGTTGAAATTGAATCGTCAAACAATTTAGGGAAAACTTTTTTAATGATGCTATTTAATAAAAACTCTCATTTCGAAGCATGAAAACCATAAAGGCATTCGTATGTTACGAACATCGTGGAAAACTCAGCAATGAAATATGATTTATCAGGGTTTTTCAGGTGCATCGAATGATTGATACTAAATCACTTCCGACTTGCTTTTGTGTGTTTCCAATCAGCTTATAAATGCTATACAGATTGCTATAGGCAGTTTTCCGTGTAGACAGGACAAGTAATAAAGATGGTTAGCAGAATTCTCAAATTCTGTATTGTGTAAACATTTCTCATCACGTACATTCAGTCTCCTTATATTAATAAAATTCTTATAATAATGTAGCAAAACAATCATAATTCTACTATGAATCCTGTTCATTCCACCAGAATTGTGTTAGAATTCTGATCTTATATCAGCATTGTGAACTAATATGAATCATATGTAATTAACAAATCTTAAATAATCTAACCCATGTGTAACAATTTTCATTGTGAAATTGTAATAATAGCATAATGGAATCGTAAGACTATGTAAAAATTATTTAGACTAATTTTAATTACGAGATAATTCATTTCCTAATAAGTACATATCACTCAAGTTTAATGTCCGACTTCATAGAGTATTATGTGTTGAAACTAAAAACCACAGGATGTCTCAAAATTATAAGACCCTCCGCCTGCCTTGAGTTTTGAGAACAATCACAGTTTATTCAACAAAAGAAGGTTTCATTCCCAATCTAACGTCATATCCAGGGACACATAGTAGCAGCCCATCATGTACCATATTGGTTTGAAGTCAATCAATTATCATTAATGAGTCAATTGAAAAATTCTTGAATGTCAACTGTCTCATAATCATAAGACAATCCATCTCTCCCTCCCTTCTAAATATAAAAATATTGAATTAATGCTAACTTTACCAACTCAAATGATTCTTTTGAGGATCCATTCGAAAAAGGAGACACTCAGCTATATGCTGGAAAAAAATAGATTGGTGAAGACTAATTTAACTTTTCTACCGTTCAAGAAATTAAGTGGTAGAAAAGTTACATCTCAAAACTATCACTAGGTAGTTCGAGAAAAATAAATTTTCGCTTCTTCAATGTAACGAAAATAAATTTAAAAAATACGGTTGGATACAGAATCAAAAGTTGCATAGACTATATATATTTTGAGAAAGATTTTCATGCTCGTAGTAACTGTAAAAAGATATTTGAAATATCTTTTTTTCTAGAGATTGTGTGAAAAACTCCTATTATCGTGAGAAAAGCCTCTGATTCCACATCGAATATGGACATAATTATTTTTCCAAGGACATCCAGAGAAAGAGCGTCAAATTCTGCATAAGACAGGCTATTTTTCCATGTTCGTAAGTGAGTTACAAAAAATTTGAAAACATTGTCTCATAAAGGGCACAGCTAGGCTATAAAACAGATACCCAGTATTTTTGAGAAAACTTTTTTGAGCAAAGCTTTTTAATAACAAATGAGCTTGCGTTTTGTAGCGTGCTTCATGTGCTTTCATATGAGAAATGACTCAACTTTTTTGCACATAATACGACCACGAAAATCAGAGTTCAAGTAAATCCAAATGTGTCGCTTTGGCCACTTTGTGAGATCATATTTTCAAATTTTTTGTAATTCACTTACGAAAACAGAAAAATAACCTCTCTTATGCAGAATTTAGCGCTCTTTCTCTTGATGCCCTTGGAAAAATAATTATGTCCATATTTGATGTGGAATCAGAGGCTTTTCTCACGATAACAGGAGTTTTTCACACAATCTCTGGAAAGAAAAGATATTTCAAATGTCTTTTTACAGTTACTACCAGCATGAAAGTCTTTCTCAAGACATAGTTATATATTCTATGCAACATTTGATTCTGTATCCAATGGTAGATTTTAAATTTAATTTCGCTACATGGAAGAAGCGAAAATTTCTTTTTCTCGAACTACATGGTGATAGTTTTGAGATGTAACTTTTCTACCATTTAATTTCTTGAACGGTAGAAAAGTTAAATTAGTATTCGCCAATCTATTTTTTTCCAGCATATAGCTGAGTGTCTCCTTTTTCGAATGGATCCTCAAAAGAATCATTTGAGTTGGTAAAGTTAGCATTAATTCAATATTTTTATATTTAGAAGGGGAGGGGGATAGGAATTGTCTTATGATTATGAGACAGTTGACATTCAAGAATTTTTCAATTGACTCATTAATGATAATTGATTGAATTCAAACCAATATTGCACATGATAGGCAGACGGAGGGTCTTATAATTTTGAGACACCTTGATATGTTGAGATTCATATATCATATCAAGTGTTCAAAAAATGAATATATATAAAGAATGAGTTTTGTATTTAAGTATGATCGGTGATTTATATAACAGGAAATCTTCGGCCTTTTTAACGACCATTTTCAATCTTTGGAAGTGTTTAATGGAAAATCAACAGAAAAAAAAACTAAAGATGAAAAGAAGGAATATTAACTCGAACAACGAATATATCCATAAGGTATAAATTTTAGGTTTGTTAATAACATATGATTCATATTGGTTATGATGTTATAGATTATTTTAATGATTACTATTAGATTTTATATATCATGATGCTGATATGTTAGTATTGATGATATTGATATTGCATGGTATCGTATATATATATTGTCTTGAAATTTAGTATTTGATGGTGTTAATATTTTCATGATAATATATATTTTATGTGTACACATGTCTCATGAAATCATGTATATCATTTTTGGTTTACATCTTATGAACATATTTGCTTTTCGCTTTTCGTGTTAATATTTATTTTTTCCATCTCTAGTTTTTGTTGTACTGTTAATTGTCCATCAAACAGTTCCAAAGATTGAAAATTACCGTAAAAAAGACTGCGAATTTCCTGCTATATAAATTACCGATCGTACATAAATATTAAATTAATTCTACTTATATATTGATTTTTTTATACATAATTTAAATCAAGCTGAAATGTCGCATGTAAAAGAAAACATAAATCCGAATAATGCCAATCCTTATCATGAAAAAACAGCATAATGATTCAAATCATATTGATGTTCTGCATCTAAATCAACATTATGCTGAGGACTTTTTTTTACAACAGAATCTAACTAGAATTCTACGTCGGTAGGAGAATCGTGTTTCACGATGTAGGCTTATCCCTGTATCTAAACGACAAATGTTAACACCATTCGGGTGTGGGTACATGAATTATGGTGTTTCTCATGTCAAAGATTGACATTATTCTCATTGGTATTTTTTTGTACATGCGGAATGTACTCCTGATTCAAATCATTATGTTGTTCTTCATGACGGACTTTCTTAAATATATTGATTAAAATCTTCCTGAAACTCGTCAACAGGGTGTGGGGTAGTGTGGGCGTGCATATTCTCTTTTTTCACACCCACACCGACAACCCACTCTAGTTTTAAATTTGGAAACCATATCTTTAGTGCCTGTCTATTTTCCGATCGTAATGCTTCATTCAATACACGATATAAAGAAGTCTCATCCCATTCCATTCAATAAATATAAGTAGCAGCTGATTGATCGTGCGATAGCCCATGTTCTGATGGTAAACGACAATATTATTTAGCTAACTTTACAAAACGAGACAGTACATTACTTTGAGGCTCAATAGGTTCTAATGCTTTTTCGATTGAAACAAGTTTTTCAGCTTGATAACCATAAACCGGTGGAATTTTTTAAATGAAATATGGACACCATCAAAACGATTCATCACGCACGTCTTTTATATACTACTGATCGATGATGAACGTATGATTGTTACCAATTCGAAGCAATTGATAAAAATATCTCTGGCTTTTTTGTCTATAGGACATTATTAAAAAAACTGTTATCAGTACCTTCTCTCTACACACAACAATAGAAAAATGGATCGTTTCTTCATTTTTTTTTTCTTATAGCTTGGTCGTAGTACTAACAATCAAACTTTCTATACTGTTTATCAAGAATATTGGCCATGTTCAGGTTGCATTATAACTCTCATCGACCAGCTAACAAATTTAAAAAATTACGTGCCCATATTAACGATGCATCCAGATAGTCGATTTTTAAGTTATTCAGTTTTCGTAAGTGAATATAATGCAGCATGATTCGTTTATTTTTACCAGTGTTCTTCGGCTTGCTAAATATAGGCAAAAGGTTTGATGTTTTATATTTTTATATGATTGAATAGAGCTTTCATTTTTCTATCTAATTATATACGTTTTTTTATCTAATTTAGTGATCATTGTGACCAAAAAAACTAATGAATTTCAACAGTGATTAAAAAATGCTTTTGCATAATGGAAGTTTATATAAACTAAAATATTTCAATAAATATTAATCTTGCTGTAGCATAAATGGCCCTGATTGAAGATCATTATCAAACTTTATCTTCAAAAAGTATAAAATAAAATAATCTTGTAACTGTCAAGAAGCTTCAGTTTTAATTTTTAAGAATTCGTTCACTACTGTTTTCCATTGAAAAATGAAAAAAAAAAACAAGTTTTTCTTCTTATCGTAGAATTTAAAATTTATGACAACCGCTCAGCTAAAAAATGACCGTGTTTGATCAAGAGATGAATAGGATATGGGTGTGGGTGGATGTGAGTGTCGGTGGCATGTCTTCTCATCTGCGAACACAAAATCGAAACCTGTTCAATTCAATTTTAGTGATTTTTAAATATAATTTATTCAAGTTGAAAACAATCTTGGGTCTTAAATTTTCGTTTTTCAAATTTTCAAGAAAATTAGTGATGACAATTTCAATACAACGCATTCTTTCAGTTATATTGTTAAATTTGCTGAAATTTATAGAGTTCGCTAAAGAATGAGTTTCATCATTTCAATTTAATGAACAGAAATTTGTAGAGTGCGCTAAAATATAATAGTGCTTTATTTTCTTCTAAACTAAGTGTGATTTAGAGAGATCACCAGACATGATTGTTACTATGAATCTCATGTGCTGTTTTTGATTTGAACATGCTATCTAATTGGATTATGAAATAGAATTAAACACCCAATACAGACAACTGATTGGGGTGCAAAGGCATTTATATACAAAACTACAAATAAATTATATTCTAAAGCAAATCGTTTTGAAATATGGATGTTGGCGAGTATCTTCTCTTGACAAACACAGTCCGATCCGTCCACATTACATTTGTAATAAGTTTTGGATTGTCACAACAAGTTATAACACAACTTCCTTAAAAGCTCGCTTTTTTTTGAACGAAAATCGTTCTTAGATCAACTCAAATCGACGATCTTCGCATTGTTTTACAAAAAATTGATAAAATTAGTAACTGTAGATCAAACGAAATTTTTAAAATTTTAATTTACTTAGAATTTATTTTCTTTATATTCGCAAATGAGAAGTAGCCATCTTGACAGATCTCAAAGATAAATCCTTTTTATAACAAAAATATAAAATCTTGCTGTCTCGTCAACTTCATATTATTGAATCAACTAAGCTCACTAGTATGTATAAAAGAAAAGTTACAAGTCTGTTTCCATATTACTAAATCAATAAATATAATGAAAAAAGTGATCAAAATCAGAGAAATGAATCATGTATGCAAAAATTTCAGTCAATCTCAAGTTTATTATGGTTATCCTCATAGAAAAATGCCAGATGAAAATTACCTGATATCTATATTTACCAAAGCCTTAAATACATTATATTGATAGCTCAACATTGGTCTCTTGATTAACTAAACATGATTTAGAGTATTAGCAAAAAAGCAAGTAAACTAACTATGCAATGCCTAAGCATTATCAATGATTTCAGATTAATTAGAATTATAAATAAAAAATGAGATGGAAACAGGACAGAGAATCATGAAAACTATTAACTAATAAGCATTTATCAATCGATCATTGAGATCAATGTCATATCTATCTTCATCGTGTCTACTGTGTAGACCATATTGACACTATTTATGTGTTATTTAACACGCTTGTTTCTGCTTTTAATATTATTCTGATAAGTTACTCACCATAACGAAATTAATAAAAAACAAATATATCAATAAAGTTTTATTTCGACTTGCTGTTGTCTAGGCTTGGTAGTGTGTGTGCGCCACTGTTTACTTGTTTTTGCGAAAGATTCTTTTTTACCTATGCAACAAGACAATTTTATACATTTCTTATTCGTTTTTTAACTTGCTTGATTTTTCCATTGTTTTCATTTTTTTTGTTACACACTTTATCACAAACGTATTTACACAAGATGTACACGTAGCAAATGAAATGATGTGCTTGAATGACTCTTGCATCGTGAATCTAACACACGAAATAACATCAAAACATATAACTCAAAAAATATCGAAAAACAAATGATAGAAGAAAGAACAAATTACTTTTTATTTTGTCACATGTAATACGTCATACTCATGTATCGATAAATAAAAAGCCTCAAAGTAAATAATTTTGATAGATTTTTTCATCCATAGTTTATATCCAGTTGTCATAATCGCATATCTTTCTCTGTATGTATTTATATTTTTTTTTCTTGAAAAATATCTGGTTTAATATGATATTAGAACATCTAAGGTTTAGAGTGCGTAAGAAAGAGAATATATAATTTAATTTATTTGATAAATACATAATTATTAATTAATTAACAGCTTAATGTGCCCAAGAAAATCTTTTGATATGAAGCTCATGAATTGTAAATAATTCAATATAAATAATATAATACCAGGGTCCAAAGTAATTTTCCATGTCCATCAGCCCAAGAATGATATTGAAGCTGATAGTTCTTCCATTTTTTCTAATAGACAATCTTAAATCACAAAAGAAACTTTGATTAAAGTATAGACGTAAATGTTCTATTCAGTTTTTCATCATCCAACAACACACAACACCCACATCCTTTATCAATTTAATAAATTCTATGTAAAACAAAACATTATAGGATAGTTTAGCAAAGCATACTTACAAGATTTATGTTACCGATGAGAGTAATATGCTAACAAATCATGTGTTCCTTTCGTTAAGTAATTGAATCAATGAAAGTGGTCATGCTAAGCTTTATTATAATTTTCGGACGTGAGATAACATTTTTTCATTGATTGGAAATCGAAAGCTAATTAGCTGATGTTTATTAAGAAGCGTGAAATGAATTACAATAATTATTTTTACTTTACTTTCTTTATTATACAGATCTATGCATATATTTTTCCTGTTTCTACCAAATCAAAGTATTTTTTTTCATTATTCTATGAACATTCTTCGAGTAATTGAAAAAAACTGATGCTAGTTCCACATGAGAATTCTTTTAGATTTCTTATTTCATTTTAGGATTTGATATAAGAGACACATGCTTATATGACATAAATACAAATGTTTTATAGTCTTCTTAAGAAAATGTTGGAGTCATTTTATTGAAATAAAATAGCTCTATAGACGTTATTAAGTATCGAATATACTATATGTGATATACGAAGATTTTATTCATTTTGTTTCACATTTAGCCTTGTAGAATCTGACTAGCACAGTGTTTGATTAATTGAGCAAGTTGGGACCACATAGCTCGTTCAAATATGACTCCTTTGGCAATCCACATGATTTGTCCAATATCTTGCGATGGGAGATGGCAAAATGAAAGCTCCGAATGATTAGGATCGGGTTGAAGATAACAGCTGGTATGTGAATCGAAACCCTGCTTTTTTATTTCCGAACAAGTTGCACTTGAATCGCTCTGCAAATAGGCCAGCATCTTTTTTTGAAGACAAACACGTACACTATGTTGCCATGCTTGATTAACAAAGTTATGTTTATGAGTTAAATATGCCATGCAGTACTTGTAGATAAATTTTTGCGCATATCCTTCACTACCACATGGAGAAACCTTTTCCAGATCACTGTAGAATTCGCAGCTGCTATTGCTTATGCTTGATTCCAGAAAAGTCAAGTCGTCTGAGGTCACTTTGGGTACGATGATACGCGAAAAACTTAACTGAATCGAGCCAAGAACAATGAAGACAAGGAAAAGATGCATCTTGCTGTTAAATGTGAAACGACGAGTGAGCGATGGAGTATTAATCTGATATTGCTGACGAAAAGGCACTTATATACAGAAACCTTAATCTTAAAAAAATATAGTGATGTGGCACTGACTTTTCAATTATTCGATAAGAAGGAGACTATGAGAACATATCGCATTTCAAGATGCAATTAAAACAATAATTTTGAGTATGATAAAGAGTAATCTGACGAAAGAATCAGAAACACTAAACGCAACAAGTTTTATTACACGGGATTTTTAGTGTATTAGTTCAGTACGAAACTGCTGGCACTTTATTCCGATGAGCTGGTTGTTAGTTTTCTGAAACATTCGATGGCGGTAACCATTGAAATAATTTACAAAAAGCCAAGTTTTTATCATAATTCAAATTGTACTTAGAAGAAACATGCAATCGTTAGGTATTGAATATACTATTGTGAAAATTGATATTAATCTGCTAGTGTAAGGCGGTCCATGTGCACGAATCAATCAATAAAGTCATAATCAAGATGAAAATAAAATTTTCTTTATCATAGGACTCGTCTTTTATATTCAATATGTGAAATTTTTTATCGATCTCTGTTGGTTAACTCTATTGCTACTAGGTACTAATTTTAAGAAAGAAGCAGAAGACTTATTAGCATATTTTACAGTATAAACTATTAAAAGACTATCCATACTTGAAGTTGATGTTCGTCATTGGTAGGCAAGTCAAATCATTATTTGATTGGAAGATTTTTGAATGAATTATCACTTGACTTGACTTGAAACTAGATCGTGTCAGAGACATCCAAATTAACTTAAAAAGCACATTCATATAGAGGAATTTTATGCGCTTTATTTTTTGTTAGTAAATTAAAACGTAAAAAAAAGTTTTTAATAAAACATAGTTAGGGTAGTGATCAGTTACAAGAACAAGTGAAATACAAATTATTGTTCAATTTAGTACAATGAATTACGATATTATGTTATGCAAATGTAAAATACAGAGAAAAAGAAAACTAGAGTTTCTAGCCGATGTCAATTTCAAAGTAGTTTTCCCTATGTGTACATTTTTATATTTTAGATCATTTAAATAAATAAAGGGTGTCCCATAAGTTCTGGGCCTCGACGAAAATTAGTTTCTATATAAATAAAGAGTGACCAATACCTAACTATATTTATATGAGCTTCGAGCCTTGAAG
>CAJNSZ010000166.1:104073-196143 GCA_905329745.1 Rotaria sp. Silwood2 | reverse complement strand
GGTATGTGTATGTAATGTTCTCTTTCGTTGCTATGGTCTGTAAGGGGGCCTATCTGTAAGGGGAGGGGGGGACCGCAAAACCTCGAACTTAAAACTTACACTCACTATTTTCTTCGAAAATATATGTGAGTTCCACAAAATGTTTTCATTTAAAGATTCATGCAAATGATTGGTACACACAGGTAATATATTATATTAGAATAACTTTAAAAACAGATGAAGTAACTAATGAAAACGATTAATAATAATTATGTAGAAGTAAATTGTTTACTAAACTTGGAGATTTCTCATTTTTACGATTTTATTGTGAAATAATTTAAATAATATTTTATAAAATAAAATATATTTGAATTATTTTAGATATTTAACATAAAATGAATGAACCAAATCTTAAAATACCATTATCATCTGATGAATTATGGTTAAAAATTATTAATGAAGGTAAATAAAATCGTGTCGAAGTTAATCAACGTATGTTAATTGATAAAATGTTGGCACGTTATTCATCTGAATTTGTTGTTTATCGAGAATTAATACAAAATTCTGATGATGCTCAATCAACATCTTTTACACTTGAAATAACTTGTGATCTATCTACAGCTACAATAAATTATGAAACAATAAATAAAGATGATTTATCAGTAAATCAAAGAAGAAAAAATTATATTTTAGAAGGTATTGGACAATTATTTAAAAATCATTGGAAACCAAATACAATGAATTCTACTAATGATGATTCATTAAATAATCAACAATCATATGAAAATGATTTTAATAATTGTATAATAACAGAAATTCGTACAATAAATAATGGTAATATATTTAATGAAGATGATTGGAAACGTGTTATAACGATAGCTGAAGGAGATACAAATGTTGACGCTATAGGACAATTTGGTGTTGGATTTTTTTCAGTTTTTTCTTATTCTGAACGACCTATAATACAATCTGGCAAACATTGTTTAGCATTTTCTTGGCAAAATGGAAAATCTTTAACAACATTTCGTAAAGAATTATCTCATGAACAACAATCATCTTTAACATCAATTATACTTAAAATGAAAAATAAATATATTTTAGAAACAAAATCAATATTAGATATTAATGAAATAAATAGTGATATACATAGATCAATGAAATCAAAGAAAAATACTCTTACAAATGAAATAGTACCTATAATGGATTTAACACAACTTAAAGCATATTTTACAAAAGTTCTTTTATTTACAAAAATATATTAATGAATTAATTATTAAAATAATGGTACAATAGTTTTTCAAGTAAATAAAATAAAAGTACCATTAACATCAACAAAATTATCTTTAGTAGCAAAAAGACTTAATTCAAATAATATACATAATCAAATATTAAAAGATTTAATACCATTAAAATTTCATAATCTAGAAATTCTTCCAGCTGGTCAAATATTTATTGGTTTAGCAACACATCAAACAACAGGTATTGGCATACATTTATTTAGTCATTTAATACCAACAATTGAACGTGAAAATATTGATTTACAAGATCTATATATATCAATTGGAAAAATTATTAGATATATTTATGATCAACGTATTCTCGATGCTGTTAATAATATTCAACAGGATTCAATTCAACATCTCAATTTAATTCTTTCACCATATGCATTTGAACCATCAGTACCAAATAAAGAAATTGGTTAGTATATATAATATTAAATTTGTTTTTTTTTCCACATTCTTCTATTTTCTTTTAATTTAAGGTCGTATTCTTCTTGATGGATTTTTTTCATCGAGTGAAGATATTCTTGTACCAGTTAAACGATTTCCACATGATAATCATCTTTCATTGATACCATCGATAGAAGCTTATCTTATAAATTCTAAGCATATTCAAGCATTTCTTCCTATACCTCTTGTACCATATGATATAGGAAAAAATAATTTTTTTAAAGCTTTAAAAGAACGTCGGTGGATTGAAGAAATTGATAATGAAACAATTATAGGTAAAATTCATCAATCTATTTTTCTATTTGATGAATTTATTGAATTACTTCATTGGTTATGTAAACATGATATTAATAATAATAAACCTGATGTAAAACATATTCTTTCAAAAATACAATATCATGAAACACATCAATCACCTGTTATTACATTAGAAAATATTACATATTATGATTTTCTTAATATATCATCTCTTCCATTACCACCAAGTGTATTATCATCGAATATTGTTGGTCATATATCTCGTGAAGATTNAATTTTATCATCGTTGTTATAAAAGTTTTTTCTAAAGATGCGATGGACATTGCGTAACCATACATTAGCGGCTCATAATATCGTAGTATTGTTTCTTGGCAAAAGAGTATAATACTTAAAGCCTACGTGGATTTTGATAGTTTGGTTTGTTTATAGCGTTTAGCTTAAAGATGCGTCTGCTTACAATTATTTTACAAGGAAACCGTTTTTGAGTATTTACAATTCGAGAGGCCTGTGAGTCGGTATTCAGGACTAGAATTGATAGATCGATCCTATCGATATCAGTATCGAACGAAAATACTTCTAATCTATTCAGCTGAGGTGAAGTAAGTGGAAGAGGTGAGAGTTACGCTTTTAATTTTTTTTAGAGCAAGCGTCATTTAATCAAATGGTAATGGTAAGTTCTACTTTAAAACTTAAAACCTGAAGAAATATTTTGTTTCTCTTTAGATCGATTGCCTGATGAACAAATATTAATGTTGAGTTTGACTTAAAAAAATACAATCTGATGAAATATATTATTTCTATTTAGATCAAGCGGCAGTTGAAGTTGAACAAATAATAAGGGTGAGTTCGATTTTGAAACTCAGCACCTGGCAAAACATTTTTTTTCTATTTAGATCAACTGTCAGATAAACAAATATTAATGGTGAGCTCGATTTTGAAAGTTAAAAGCTGATGCATTATTTTATTTCTATTTAGATACATCCTCAGCTCAACAAATACTAATGGTAAGTTCCATTTTTATAAGTTGCAACCTGATGAAATATTTTATTTATATTTAGATCAAGTGTCAGATCAACAAATACTAATGGTGAGTTCGATTTTGAAAGTTAAAAGCTGATGAATTATTTTATTTCTTTTTAGATGAAACATCCCTTACCGATCGCTCCACCCACCGGAATCTGGAGGAACTGGCAGAAAATAAGCCTGAAAGTCGCCGTATTCTGTAGGAGAACACATGGTATCGGTGCAACATGGAAACAGTATCCCGGTCGCAAATTTTCCTGATTTTTCTAGCGAGGTCCGACCAACTTGCAATGCCTTTCAGCATAATGCGACGGAAATCATTCAAAAAAAATTGGAAGTTTGCGGTCGGAATACTGCTTCTATGTTCCAGCGATACCCTGTGTTTCCCTACAGGATACAGTGATTCTAAGACATCTTTCCTGGTGGTTTCTATAGAACCCGGCTCTTTTTTGGAGAGTGGGTATGTTTTCCATTGGATATTGGTGAAAAACTACTTTCATAATGGAGCATAGCACCCGGCGAATCTTTCATTCAATATTGCGTGGTGAATTAAACGGAACCCAAAGTACGAAACCCTTGTTATTAGCTATTAAAAATTAAGGCTTTTTACGAAACCCAATTTCTACGAAACCTCAAAGGATTTCGATTTCGTTACAAAAATCGGATACCTTTGTGGTTTCGTATGGTACCTATTTGTTTTTCAGTGTAGGGTGTGGCTGTGAGTGTGCGTGTGGGTGGGTGTGGGAGGAAAGAACAATCATACCCATACCGAACATCCACACCTTCAAAATGTCACTTTACAAAGTAAATATAATTTTGTTATTTTTTCTCTGAAATAAAACTAATACAAGAGAATTTTTTTTGGTCATTTTATTACTGCAAGAGTTTTCACTCTTTTTAAGTAGTTGGTACGCCGCCAGCTCTATCACAGAGAGAATTAGAATTGTGTTTACATTAACCTGCAGAAAAGCACACAAATCTCTTTCAAACAATGTTGCGATTGAGCTAGAAAATAAAGAATGAATTAAATTTAAATCAATTAGAGACTTTGACAGTGTGTTGCCCATGTTATGAAAAAAAATGATTTATTTTTGTAATGTGTCTCTTACAAATTAGCGACCGTATGAGCTAGAAAGTTAAAAGTTGGACTGATATCTTTGGATAGACCTTTATTGAAGAAAAGTAAAAAACAATACCAAACTAACTAATATAAAATTTAGATTCAAAAATAAAATCGAGCCAAAAAATATTTTACACTAACTATCATTCAATGTGTACCACATGTAGTAAAAATTTTAATTCTAAACTAGGGTTGTCATCTCGTCAAGTCGGAAAAGCGGAAAGTTCAGTCATAAAACGCGGTAAAAAGCGGAAACAAAAAGTTAAAAAACGGAAAAATTGCGGAAAACTGTTTTCTGCGGGACTTTCACGTTTCTATGGATTTCAATAACTTTTTGTGTTTCTTCATGATTCTCCTTTATTCTCAAAGCTCCAAAACACAATAAATGATATATAAAAAGATGAATATTTTATTAAGCACATCATTTTTTCATTGCAGTTGCATTTACTGTTTCAATAGAGTTCGTTTAGAAACTATTTTTGAAGACAGTAAATGCCTTTGCAAGTTTGTGTGACATTGAAGTATTTCAACGAATCTGTATTTCTACAGCGAGTGAATCGACTGATATTCGATTGCAAAAAATATTGGACATATGCACCGTTTCTGAAAAAACAACTTCGGTAGTAGCGTTGCTTTTCAGAATAGAACACAGAATGAATCATATAGACAACAATAGACTGTAAACGGCAGCTAACTAGAGATCTGTATCGGAGTCAGTTTAGGCGTCAACTAGATTTCTTGATAATAATTAATTTTTAACACCAGAGTTTTTCTGCGTTGTCAATTTTATTCTTTGATAGGTTTCGTACAAACCGATGTGCTTTGAAAACTCAATCACCGTCACATCGAGGCCTGCGGACACGAAGAGAAAGTTGGAATCGAAAACATCGAAGTCAGAGTTGATTCAGACTTCCTCTACATGTCCAGAGGCCTCAGTGTGACGTTGATTGGGCCTTTAAAGTACATCAGTTTGTAGAAAAATCATAAAAGAACAAAATCTATAATGTACAAAAATTCTGATTTTAAAAAGGAATTATTGTCAAGAAATTTAGTTCACTTCGAAACGGCTCTGAATTTGATTCTGATGCAGATCTCTACAGCTAACACATTCTACATCACAGTAACAGATGTTATTGTCGCAAAATTTTTAATAAAAAAATAAACTAAAGTTTCTCATATGAAAAAGCGAAAAATTCCGGAACAGCGGGAAAATAGCGAAAAAAGGTGAAAAAGCGAAAGAGGTGACAACTCTGTTCTAAACTATCCTTTTTGAGCAGCTACGATCAGGTTCAGCTAATTGCTTGAGTCTCATACGATATTCATGGATGCTCTTCAGCAGCAAGTTTCATAAGTCTTTTAATAACTAATTGTTCTAGTGTCAACAATGACGCTGATTTATTTGCATCTCTTGCTAATAATTGAGACGATAGTAATTTCATTTGATTTTAGCAACGAATTTCGTATTTGTACTCAATATCGATCGAACTCTTTTTGAAATTTGTTAAATCCATATCGGTTTGGTACACGTATCGTGTTTGCACTTTTGAATTTTTCTTGTTGTCTTGGGAAGATGATATCGCGAGCAAGTTAACAGTTTCTCGATATGCAATACCTGGGTCTTCTTCTATCTCAAACTCATACATCTCATTAGAGTGTCGGCGGGATTGTGGGTGTGGAAGCAAGGAAAGCGAAATGTCATGTCAAAACTCATGTTCTACATCAACGTCAACAAGTAGTCGAACATAACAATCGGATGTAAGTAGACATGACGATAAAAAGTTGACAGACATTTGTACACATTGAGTCTCATCTCATATTGGGTTTTAATTATTCCCTATTTGTATGTTGAGCATCGAATCTGGAACTAATCTCACGTGTTAAAATCATTATTTCTCAATTATGCTTAAAAACACCAAAGAACGAGCGCACAACACTTCAAAGTCAATAGTGACAGTGAAAAATTATTTTTACATCAAATGCATAAAACATACAACGGCGATGTCTGCATGAGTTTCTATGCAGTCAAGAAAAAAAGACGTAAAGTTGTAGGATGACGTTGATGCTGACAATGCAAAGTTGTCTGCTGTTGTGCAGAAACGATACAAGGCATAGAAATCGTAATTTTGCAATGAAGCACAAGTATAAAAAGACAAGACTATAACTTCTACTGTACAGAATAATAATAAAAAAATTTCTTGAGAATAGACCAGTGTTTTAACTATTGATTTGTATTCGACATCATGACTGACATTTATTCTATAAAATCTGGTACTGTGTTTGCATGGTTTATGCTGGTATTGGTTGTCCGCCGTATCGTTTTGGTCGTTATGCTAATAGTGTCACGGCAAACGCAATCTCCTAAACCTAGTGCACGACCTGTCCAAGAGACACGCACGGTAGACAACGACAAAAATTCAAGTAGATCAGCTTCACCAGATGCATTAGATAGAGCCGCACGCATCAATGGTGCTATCAGTAATGACGCAGAAAATGATACATATTTTCTTATTCTTTATTTGGGAACGGCTATATTCTCGTACTCAGTGGATGCTGATATAGTAAGAATGATTGTCTATGGTGCGATCTACTTAACTACCCGTATGATACATTCTTTGATGTACGTCTTAGGGCTGCAGCCGTTCAGAACCTTGGCATATGTGATTGGTGTATTATGCACATTTGCAATTAGTTTAGATCTTGTAATTACAATGTCACGCAGCACAAACTGAATTAGTCAGATCAATACGAACTTTTCAGTTTATCTATTAACTGACGATTGTATTTTTTTTGACAGTATTTAATTTCATCTCAAGAGACACAATTTACTAACTTATTAGTTAGAATCCGACCTTAACAAAATTAATAAATAAAATTTTTATTGAAATAATAAATATATAACTTGATGTGTACTTGTGCGATCTGTGCATAAGATAAATAAAAGAACAATAATAATAATAAACTACACGGACTTACTGGCTATCATAGAAATGATCCACTATGATAGTGAGATCCTTCATAGAGTACAACAGAATATATGTAGAAGAATTTAGCTGTTATACTCATGAATAGTGTGCAGAAATTATTGAATAGTCTATATTGCTATTGAGCGTTTTTTTATGTTACATGGAAGGCGAGATTGAGATGGAGGAGACAATACTGCACTTTTTCGTTACCTTTTATCATTTAATAGTAAATTGCGAGCATTGTTTTCTGATAATCAAAATGTTCAGAAAACCAATTGCATATAAAGAACACAACAACTACTTGTATCGCTTTTTAATTTACAAAAAGAAAGTCAACAAAATGTAAATTGCATGTCTGTACTTTAGCCTTGACTTGTTTTTTAAGCAAAACAGGTTGTAAACATGTTTGTTAACCATTCATAACATAGAAACATGCAAGTACAAACATGAAGCTGGAAGAAAGTGAGTCAATCGACACACATAAGCATAAATATTACGTACCCAAACAAATTTCATCGTCCAATGAATATTTCTTCATACATATATTCAATACATAATTCTAATCATCCAGAAAACACCAATGAGTGTTAAGTATAAACAAAGAATAGTAAAAAATTCAATTTTATTTCATACGGCAACTGATCACTACTGTTCAAATATAATGTATTTGGAGACACGAAGTCTTTAGATGAAAAACATCATTTTGTGTAGCAATACATTTCGGGGTGTGGATGTGAGTGTGGGTTGCGTAGATGTGGGTGTAGCTGTGTGGGGTGTGAGCGTGGGATGGATGTGGATTTCGTTGAAATTACGTCTCAAACTCACACTCACACCCACACTCATACCCTGCAGAGATATCATCAGGAGGAGAGAAGAAACTGTTCCGTGAAGATGTTTCTCACAATAAAAACGACTTTTTTTCAAAAATTACGATGTAAAATCAATCAAGTGAATTAAAAGAACAATAATGAAAAATAAATGTACATTTCAAACATAATAGAATTTCAGAACCCACATATTAGCCATGAAAAATAGCGTTCATTTTGATACACTGATATATGTAGCATCTTTTTAAAATGTACTAATTAAAAAATCTTCTCACAGTGCATCATACATTTTTAAAGATCTGAATTTGTGAGTTCTAAACGTTGCATTATTGGAGAATCTCACTGTCAATTTTTGATATTGATCTTTCATTGGACGTTCTTTTAGAATAAATATCATTTGGATGAGATATAGGAAATGTCATCTAAAGACATCAATACAACATCATCAACAAGTGCTGAAGAAAGTTGAGTGTATTACATCATTATCTTGATCATCATCAACTAAACAAGGTATTGCGACACCAATAAAACTACTAATATCAGTTTTAATACGTGAATATACATACAAAACATCAACGGAAAGAACAATGCGTTCATCTAAATGTCATCGTTCAGTAATAACTAATTGTCAAAGTTAAATACATTCAACTAATTCATTAATTCCTTCAATTGAAGAACAACAAACAACAATCATCGTAGAAGAACAAAATATTTCATCAGAAAATATTAGTATTTATTTCATAAGATCAGCAACAAATTCAATGTTATCAACACTTTCAACAAATTCAACTGTAAATGATGAAGCACCAGTAATTATTTTACAAAAATCTTTAGCTAGTTCACCATCATCATTACCAAATGTAACTCTAATAATAGCAATACATCAAACTGAACGTTTATTATCCAATCTTATACCAAAACAAAATATTAATCCACTTATTCCTCAGCATCATTAATAAAAAATAAATCTTTATAAATGATTTTTATTGATGAACAAGAACAAGTATTAACAACTATTCCACAACAATTAAATATTGTTTTATCTACCGAAGATATCGAAATAATATCAGTTCAAGACAACACAACAAGTTGATATTTCAATTAATAGTCAAAAAATAATATATTTTCTTCTTCTATAAATTTTTCTTTTGCTCATTGAGTTCAATATGTAATTGATGACGATATTCAAATTCAAATATTCTCTAAACAATCAATTTGTAAAATAAATATTGGTGTTCAAATAACACCAAGTCTTGATTCATTATTTTGTCGTTATTTTAATACAATTGACCAACAAACAACATCAATTCTTACACACTTATCATCTGAAAAATGTCAAACAACGCCAGTTCCTATTACAATTCAACGTTCAAATATTCAGTAAACAATTTCATCATCATTAAAAATTCTTAATGAACAACAACAAATAATATCAATTTCTAGTAAAGCTGTAGATATGTCATTTGATCTATAGTTTAAACTTTGTTCGCCCCATCCCTCGATCGATAGATATATGTCCTTAGTTTACAACTTTATTCGTCTGATGATCCCTAGATCGACTAATATGTCTTTATGAATACATGATATCATCATTATTATCATTTCCCTCTCGCTCCATTTCTTTGTGTGTGTGTGTGTGTTTATGTATTTGCTAGTTATCTCTCTCTATTCGATTTTTGTTTTCTTTCGTTCGTTTTAACATTCCTCTTCGTATATAAACAGAAAGAATAATCTTCATTTTATTCATTCATCTTTCCAACTAACATGAACCAAAACGTTGTTATTATTATTGATGCTGGTAGTGGTATGTTTATTTGTCTTTATTATTAACAACTATAAATTTCAAATAAAATAGGAGTATGTAAAGCTAGAGTTACTTCTCACGCTAATCCGCAATTAATTTTGGATACGGTAGTCGGTTATGAATTCAGAAATAATGTCACGGGTATTCCGAAAAAGCGGTATTTTGACAACGAAGAATATAAATCGTTTAGTAAGTTTATAGAACGGTATATTATTATATAAGTAAATTTCTGTTTGTCTTATTTCGTAGTGATTGGATTGTCATATCCAATTGTTCGTGATATTATCAATGATTTTAACAGAATGGAAGAAATCTTGACTTATATCTTCGAAAAACTTTCTGTTAAACAAGAAGAATCTATAATTCTTCTAACAGAATCATTATTTAATCCAAAAGAAAAGCGTGAGAAAATCACCGAAATAATTTTTGAAAAATTTAATGCATCTGGTAATATTGGTCAAATATGACGATATTTAATAAAAAAGACATTTGTTTTTGTCTCTCATAGGATTTTATTTATCAAATGATGCAGTTTTAGCTTTGCTTGCTACTGGTCGTAGTACTGGGGTTGTATTACAAAGTGATTATAGTATTACACATTCTGTAACAGTAGATGAAGGTACTCATGTGAAAATTTTTGCCGTTGTAAGCTCTTTTCAAGCGGCTTAAATAAGCTGACACTGTAGTTAAGTGCTTTAAAGCGCTTAAACATTGCGGTTTTCAGCTGCTGAAAGCGGCTTTAATCAACTAAGCCGCTTAATATAGCTTAGAATGGGCTTTTATAAGCGCTTTCCAGCACTTATCACGAAAAGCGCTGAAAAGTGCTGTAGATTTTCATTCCTTTAAGCGCTTTCCGACGCTTATGATGAAAAGCACTTTTAGGTGCTGTAACCTTTCTTACTTCTAAGAACTTTACAAGACTTTACATGAAAAGTGCTGAAAAATCCTTCATATGGGTGTGTGGGTGTGGGTATGGGTATGGGTTGTGTGTGGGTTGGTGTGGATAGCAGTCTTGCTTTCACCTACACCCACACCCGACCACGATCAGCCATTTCTCAACGTTCTACATACACCACTGCAGTCTAGTAGTTTTCTCAAATTTGGGCACCACAATCTGCGCAGACAACAGACTTTAAAAAAATGCATTAAAACTTGTTAAAATTTCGTAATATCGCGATTTTAACACTATATTATCGTTAAAGTGTCGTGGTTACATAAGTTTAAACAATTTATAATGCATTAATACATCTTGAGCCCAATAAAATGCATCATTTTTTCGAAACTTACGCGGATATTGTCGTAGTCGATATTGATTCCACGCGTTGAATCGTGTCCATAGAACTCAATATACTTTAATGTTATTTCTAATAGGCAGCTCAAAATATTTTATTGCCACTGGTTGACTGCATTCGCTCTCGGTTTATTACAGCTCCCGTTTTAAACAGAAAATCGCGCTTTTATATAAATTGATGATCTAGTGAATGTTTATATGTAGATTGTTGATTCGAAAGCACCACGTCTAACATTAATGCGACATATAAGGTGTCTATGTCTGACCTGATTTCTGAGCAAGATGAGAAACTATTTATAAAATTTCGAAGAAAAAAATAATAAATGCACTGTCTATGTCTTTTTCTCATATACATTGGATTCTACATACCACTTTCCATGCATTTTTTAATCTGAATCATATCTCAGCCTTTTCAAATTGTTGGTTTTTTATTTATTTATCAATATTTCTTATAATACGATTGATTTAATGGCAACTTGTTAGCTGCTTTGTTTCCTATAACAGCTGAAACATGTACAAATTTCATTCAACAAATCATGCCCTCTATTGGAATCAGAGCTTTTCTCGTGTCCTTCAAATATAATGTACGAGTCATATGAATTATAATCATGACCTTTCAGTTTTATTGCTTCCTTTTTTACCTCTTTACGTATTTGCGTATCTCCTATTCCTTCGACAATCAAACGCAGGTATCGTAAAAACATGTATCCATTTCTCTTTGTTTTATATCTCTTATATTTAAGGCCTCCGCCCCCCTCAAAAAAAGTCAATTTTCGTCAAAAATTTCGAAATTGAGATAAATGTATGAGAAGATAGCCCTTGGTCTGCTCTTTCATAACTGATAAAAAGTTTTCCTCAATATTTCCTTTTTGTCCAAAATTTTCGAAGATTTTCGTCAACCCCTATTCGAAAAACCAGCTGTTTTTTGAAAAATCAAAAAATGTTTTTTGTTTTTTCTCGGTTTATGATTTTTTGATTTTCGTTCCAAGATTTCTCGGTCCAGTGTCGTTCAATATATTAAAATTTTTTTTTGTTTGAAAGAGCGCGTCGAGATGCAGGGCAATATAGAGTCCTTTTTTTAATTAAGCTTTATTTTTTATTATATAGACAGACACTTATGTGACTGGACACCCATTTTTGGCGCGTTTTTTGAGTCATTGAACTTGTGAGCCCCTTTCTCCGCAAAAAAAGTAAAAATTTAAACAAAATGACTCTATATTGCCCTGCATTCTGAGATGCTCTTTCAAACAAAAAGAAAATTTAAATATGTTGACAGAGCCCGAACCGAGAAATCTTGGAACGAAAATGAGCTATTTTTGACCCTGGTTTTGGTTCATATCTCTGTCAAACGTCGAGATATCGAGCTGAAAATTTTACCACAGCCTCCCCACTTCAGCCCTAACATATACTCCAAATTTCAGCCCATTTGAACGTTTCTGGGCTGAGATCGATTTTTGAGGCGGGGGGCTTAATAAATGAAGTTTATCTAGTGATGCAATCTCAGTCTCATAAAAAGGTCCATCTGTGATAGACTCATCAAGAACAAGACCATCTAGTTTAAACCTTAACATATTTTGTAAATTAGTAACAATCATACGAAGTTTAATGAGATAATCCAAATTTTCTGACAATTGAAAGGCATCATTTATCGATGTGGGTGTGGGTGTGGGTGTGGGTGTGGGTGTGGGTGTGGGTGTGGGTGTGGGTGTACGCTTGGATGTGGAGTTGATTAACAATGTTCGCACTCATATCTTCACCTACCCGCCTGCACCTACCCCCCACACTCACACCCGATTGGTTCTCATTTCGATCTCTATTTATCGAATTAAAAGATACTAAGTCTTCATTTATTTTCATGAAAGGTTATCAACATATTTATCTCAGAGTAGTCATTGATCAAAATAGAATTCAAATAATGCTCCAACTTGGTATTCATAGCATCTGATCTGTTTCATTATTCACAGTTCATCCACAGATTTGTAGATTCATTAAACTGTGACAGAATCAATGTTTATTTTTCAACATTATGAAGCTAAAGAATCTTGGATTAGTAGCTCAGGCAAAAAAAAGAGATAATACATTGATATTTAATTACTTATTCTTCTAACTGAACGTATGAAAGACGAATATACAGACTTACAATTAGAAATTCGGTTTGGTAGCGCTGTGAAAACAATATATATGAATTAGTAAAAACTCTATATCATACGTACCAGTAGCTTTTGCATTTTTTTTTGATTAATCAAGTTATCCTCTTGCATGTTAAATATAATAATAAATTATTCTAATTAACAAAACCACGACCAAAATGAGAATCCATAGAAGCGGACTGAAATGGGAATGATTCCAACAAAGAAACAATTAAAACTATTAGTATGTCGATCTCGGTTCTGTTTTTTTACCCTCGTTTGAGTTGATAATTAGCTGTCAATAAAATATAAACTAATTTTCGATAGAAAATATCTTGAATGATTTGACTGGTTGAAAAATGAATGCAATAAATTTAAATCTGTGTACTATCATAGATGGAACGATCCAAAAATAATAGAACACAGAATTCTTTTAACCTTTTGATGCCGGAGTGTTTTTTTTTGAAAAGTTGAAGTTTATATATCTATCTATCTGGGAATTTAGCAAAACAATGGAAGTAAAAAGCAAACAAAGAAATGGTAGAAATATTTAATTTTCTCTTTGTCGTATTAATCCTAATATGCATATTTTATCCAAGCAAGTGGCTGATAGCACGGTGAAGATCTGATTAATTTTCTAAATTTTTATATTGAAATTGTCATGTAGGAGGCGATTATAAAAGTTTAAAAGAATTATCAAGAGAGATACATAATGATTGTGTATAGGGAGCTGTAGAACATATAAATTATAATCGGTCTATCGTTTATATTGCTGGGAAATTTGAAAGCTGAATGCATGCGATGGTAAATTCCTATTTCCAGAAAATTCAAATAAAGTGACTATAGGAGAAATTTCATGAAAATTCAAACGAATGTTTTTAAGAATAATCATAGAAAACTCTTCTAATTAAAAAAAGAATATAGAAATGAAATTGAAGTCTAATTTAGGATTGGGTTCAGTCGGGTTGGGTCAAGTAAGAATATGTATATATATAATATATGATTCGATTTGGTGTTGCGTTAGGTCTTGAGAGTGAAGAGATCTTTTTGGTGCGGAATGTGGGTGGGCTAAGAGAAGACTCACATCCATAATGGGTTTCATTTTATGACCCGACCCAACCCAAAATCAAACCATATATTATGTAGATATAAAAATGCATGCCATGATTCGATAGAAATATAAATAATAGAGATCTTTTATACACGCATTTTTTTATGAAGTAGTATCAGAACAGTTATATATATAATAAAATAAAATGTGCCTCTATATATGAAAATTAGCACTGGGCATTGTCACATTAATACTGTTCGTTGCAATTTCCTGCACTTTAGGTGTGGCCAATTTTGAATTTTCTGGAAATTGGAATTTACCATGCCCTCGCTGAATGCGTAAAGCCAAACGAATTCTCGTTACACTTCAACTATACACGCACATAAAGGAATATTAACTATAAACATGTTTCATTTTTGAAAAATAAAAATTCACTCATTGTTCTTTTTTTTCGTTAATTAGAAAATAAGATTTTCCTTGGTAAAAGAACCTAGTTGACTAGATCGAAATGAATTTACGTGAAATTTGATCTTGTTTAAATGAAATAAATAAATTTCTATTATAAAACGTTCAAATGAGAGATACTTATGAATTTTTATTTTGTTATAATTCCATTAAAAAGTATGTTTTCGTCTCACTGAATATTTTCGAAACAAGTTGAGGCAAAAATTCTCTTATTTCGACTGATTATTGCGAGGCATAATATTAATAGAATTATGTTTCTTTAATAACAATTATCAATGACTTATGCAAAAAAAAAACGAATAAGAAAATGTTATTAATTGAATTACTTTACAATTAAGTGAACGTGTTTCAGTAGTCTAAAGAGAATAAGATATCTTTTGATATAATATAGAAATTTTTTTTTTATTTTTCAAGCTAAAACTGTTGAGTTTCTCAAGAAAAATTTCGATTAGAAGAAAAAATAACGATAAATTGAACAAAAAATTGATTTTCAATTATTGTAAAATTGCCTTCTGTACAAATTTCTCTCGAAATATATTAAAAAATTTGTTCAATTATTTATTATAAATTAATGCAGTTAAAACAGTACATTACAATTATGTATACAGCATGTCGCTGCTTGCTATCTTGTTCTGTTCGTGTCCTTACGAGCTTTGTTAATTTTTTTTGGTTCATGAGTCATCATGTTATATTAGTATGCTTCATATTCGGCATTTTTTTTTCTTTTCTCGATTTTTCCTCGTGCTGTCATTTCGATGACGTTGTCATCTTGTTTTTTTTTTGTTTGCGATGACTCATACATTATGGACTGCTATATGAGATGCATTACATATGCAAAATGCCTTCATTTTAAGACTTAAACAAACGATTTGTGCACGTAAGTAATATATTATATTAAAATGAATAGTTGCCTATACATTTTTAAAATAGTTTATTCGAAAGAAAATTCAAATAACTAATAAAAATAATTAATAATAATTATTTAAAATTTTAGTAAATTATACTTTCCGTCAAAGTTAACATGTTTTCATTTATGAGACACAGCTAGTTCATTTTAGTTTTAAAAAAAAATATATTTTTCTGAATTAATAATTTTCAATATCAGAGTTCGTTAATCAATAGCAAAGGTTTTAACATAATTGTAATCAAATTTCATAGTTTCAATAATTGTGAAAAGAAAAGAAACTTTCCTATTTGTACTTTTTCTAACCAACCTGAATAAGTTTTAAAAATGTTCATATTTGTTGCACTAAGAAAAATGACGTTAAGATTTTATGTTGGTATGATTAAGATAATATTTATGGAGTAAAAGAAAATGAACAAAATAAATAAATTTATATTATTTTAGATATTTAGAATAAAAGAAAAAAAAAAAAATGAATGAACAAAATATTGACACATTATTATCATCTGATGAATTATGGTTAAAAATTATAAATGAAGGCAAAGAAAATCGCGTCGAAGTTAATCAACGTATGTTAATTGATAAAATGTTGGCACGTTATTCATCTGAATTTGTTGTTTATCGTGAATTAATTCAAAATTCTGATGATGCCCAAGCAACATCATTTACACTTGAAATAACTTGTGATCCATCTACTGCTACAATAAATTATGAATCAGTTAATAAAGATGATTTATCAATTAATCAAAGAAAAAAAAATAATATTCTAGAAGGTATTGGACAATTATTTAAAAATCATTGGAAACCAAATACAATTAATTATAATAAAGATACAAATGATGATTCATTAAATAATCAACCGTCATATGAAAATGATTTTAATAATTGTATAATAACAGAAATTCGTACAATAAATAATGGAAATATATTTAGTGAAGATGATTGGAAACGAGTTATAACTATAGCTGAAGGAAATACAAATGCTGATGCTATTGGACAATTTGGTGTTGGTTTTTTTTCAGTTTTTTCTTATTCCGAACGACCTATGATACAATCTGGTAAACATTGTTTAGCATTTTCTTGGCAAAATGGAAAATCATTAACAACATTTCGTAAAGAATTATCTAATGATCAACAATCATCTTCAACTTCAATTATTCTTAAAATGAAAAATAAATATATTTTAGAAACGAAATCAACATTAGAAATCAATGAAATAAATAATGATATTCATAGGCCAACTAAATCAAAGAAAAATACAAATACAAATGAAATAGTACCTACAATGGATTTAACACAGCTTAAAGCTTATTTTACAAAAGTTCTTTCATTTACTAAATATATCAATCAATTAATTATTAAAATAAATGGCTTAACAGTTTTTCAAGTAAATAAAATAAAAAAACCATTATTATCAACAAAATTATCTTTAGCAGCAAAACGAATTAATTCAAATAATGCTCATAATATACTTCATTTTAATTCATTTGCACAAACTGAACAAACATTTTCTATTGAAAATGGTCCATCAATAACACTTAATCATATTGATGTACAAGCTGAATTAACTATTGATAAAGATTTTCATGAACAAATTCGAAATGTTCTTAAAAAAAGTTTACCTTCAATTGTACATATTCAATTTTTATTTCCGTCAAACAATGTTTGTTTAATTTTTTTTTTTTTACTCGTTTATTTTTATAGAATTTTCTATTTGTTTGTTTTGATAGATACTTCAACAACAACAATGGAAAACATTAACAGATAATAATTTAAATAATCAAATATTAAAAGAATTAATTCCATTAAAATTTCATAATCAAGAAATAATTCCAGCTGGTCAAATATTTATTGGTTTAGCAACGCATCAAACAACAGGTATTGGCATGCATTTATTTAGTCATTTAATTCCAACAATTGAACGTGAAAATATTGATTTACAAGATCCATATATTTCAATTTGGAATGAACAACTTTTAATATCAATTGGAAAAATTATTAGATTTATTTATGATCAAGTTATTCTTGATGCCGTTAATAACATTCAACACGAATCAAGTCAACACATCAATCTTATTCTTTCTCCTTATGCATTTGAACCATCAGCACCAAATAAAGATATTGGTTAGTAGATAAAAAATCAATATTTTTTTTTTATTTTTCAAATTATTCTACTGTTTTTATATAGGTCGTATTCTTCTCGATGGATTTTTTTCATCAAATGAAGATATTCTTGTACCAGTAAAACGATCTTCATCTGATAATCATCTTTCATTAATTCCATCGTCAGAAGCTTTTCTTACAAATTCTAAACATATTCAAGCATTTCTTCCTGTACCTCTTGTTCCATTTGATATTGGAAAAAATAATTTTTTTAAAGTTTTAAAAGAACGTCGATGGATTGAAGAAATCAATAATGAATCAATTTTAGTTAAAATTCATCAATCAGTTTTTCTATTCAATGAATTTATTGAATTACTTCGTTGGTTATGTAAATATGATACTAATAATAATAAATCTTATGTAAAACATGTTCTTTCAAAAATACAATATCGTGAAACTCGTCAATCATCTATTATTAAATTAGAAAATATTGAATTTTATGATATTCTTAATATATCTTCTCTTCCATTGCCACCAAATGTATTACCATCTAATATTGTTAGTCATATATCTCGTGAAGATTTACAAAGACGATTATCATTATCAGCTATTTCAGCGAAGAATTTAATTGAATATTATCTTGCTGAAAATCAATTACATCTTTTTCATAATGAAAATACATCTAAAATTCTTCTTAGTTTTATTTGTCAACATTGGAATAAATTTAATGATACAGAATCAAATCAAATAAAAAGTATTTTATCTAATATGAAATGTATTCCAACAAGTCAAGGCATGAGATCACCAAATGAATCATATATTCGATCATCAAATTTATCGTCTGATCTACCTATAATTGCACTTTACATTCCACAAATTGGAAAAGATAATAATCAAAAAGACAAACAAGAATCAATAGATCATCCAGTATCAAATGAATTTCTTAAATTAATTGGTTGTCGAACGATTCATATACCAACATTAACAAATACTACACAGACTACAGCGGATATTTCATCAAATAGTTCACAGACACTTGAAAATTTTATTCAAGATTTATTAAAACAACGTAAAAATATGAGTGATAATGATCTTCATGCATTAAAACATAATCAATGTATTATAGGTTAGTGTTTGTGAAATACGATCTAAAAAGTGACAGACATTGATATATAATCTAAAGTCGTATCTCAATAACTTTTCGTTACAATATGTGTACCATTTTCTTATTGCATTTCTGAAGAATTAAGTAAAATAGTAGCAAAGAAATGGATCCCAAAATAGATACAATATAACAATTTCCCTGTGATTAGCAACAATAACTACGCTAGCTCTCACATCTTACGGCCCGCCCGCCCCCCCCCCCCCCCCCCCCCCCCCCCCCCCGCCCCCCCCCCTCACATGCCCCCCCTCACNATCAGTTCAACCTTAGAATGTAATAAGAGAACCATTTTCATTGTATCTTGAACTATAGATCTCAAGTCCCTCTATCCACATCAAAGGTCAAAATCAAAATTTCAGTCAGGTGGCAGGTCATTTTCATGCATTCTTTTCCGTATTTTTCGAAGATGATTAGTTTTAAAAGGATTTCGTCTTATACATGATCGAGGAAAAATATATCCCAACTTCTTCTCTGTCAATCGGTAAAAGCCGCAGGTCGTTAGCTATTGCCGTTATCGAGATATTGCGCTTACACCCGCCCCTCTTTCATTCTGGCGCGGACATTAGTTTGATGCATTAAATCTTGATAAAATTATATTTTGTTCATATTCTTTTAATGTTTCAATGACACAGCGATTGAATTCAATAATCTTTTATTTTTATAATTATAATAGAGTATCTCAAACGATTCTTGTAACTAGCATTCATTTGAAACCAAAGAGGTTCTAAAAAAAAAAGAATGAAGTAGGAAAAGATTTCTTTTTAATCAATCAAAGTCTAAGAATGAAATAAAACTAGTTCTTTGTCAATATTGCTTGTGATGAGTGTTTCCAACTATCAGATCACTTTTAAGTCGAGACTTTTACACCATGTAAGCTCTAATAAGTGTTATGAGCACTTTGAGAAGGGTTCGAACTGCTAGCTTATTGTTCCAAAGATACTGCAGAATGTGAATGCTAATTAGAAAACAACAGTATTGCAGTGACACTCACAACTTAAATTCAAAGATTTCATTCGCGACATACTGATCAACAAAAAAGTCATGTACAGAAGATGTCTATGAACGAATTTGTTATCTATATTCGTATTGGAAATTTCTATGAATATTGTTTAATTTTCCAAATTTTATATACATGTCTGCACATGTTTTAACAGTGATTATATTATCTTCTGTCAATTGAAGTGATGTCACTTGAGAACCAATGTGTTCGGTGATGAATTGTTCATTATTTTATATTTTTCTTTTAGTCTTTTATTATATATTTTGCTTAAAAAGAAACTTCGCTTTTTTTCCAAATAAGTACGACAAAATATGAATCAGTTAACTTTTCTTTGAAGATTTTTCAAAATTCACTGCAATATAACGAAAGAACATGCGAAATGAGAAGAATTATTGCAAAAGTAGACAAATATTGATAGTTTCTGTTTCCGTTGCTTGTAGTCGTTGAGGATGGACAAGAAACAATCGCAGTGCTTCGTGTTGTTGGAGGTCGGGTAGTTGTTTCATCCGATGGTTCTAAATGTTCGTCTTGACTTTGGAGAATATCATTTACCCAATGATAGTAGTATGATAATCGAGTATATATGCCAGGATAACCTGGATCTGCGCAGCCATATCCGTACGAGACAATACCTACTTGTTCCCAATAGCGTCCTGTCCATAGAAAAATTGGTCCACCTGAATCGCCTGTATAGTTAGGTGTACACAAACAGTTTAGTTGAATTTAGAATGAAGAAAAATTTGAAAAAAAAAGCAATAACATACCTTGGCATGAATCTGAAAAACAAAATAAATGAGATTAATAGATCAAGATGAATAGTTCTTGTACGCAGATTATTATTTAAGTCTCATAGGAATATACAGATTTAAAGGCTAGGAACATTTTTGTTTTTGTTTTACTAATTAAGATCTATCTTATATGATAATTTGGATCGAATTATTCTCAAGATACCTCGATTAGAGCTTATTGGCGTCATTGTGATCCCATCCAACAATAAAAACTATTGTCTTTAGATCGAAAGAGATAAAAAAAAGAAACTTTTTTTCATGTTCAAATTTCGAATTCGTTGTTTACTAACCTTTGCCACCTTCAATAATTCCTGCACAAAATTGTAATTGTGGATCATTAATCGAGTCCACACATGTTGGATGATTATTGTCAATTGTAAAAACTTGAACTTGCTGGAGCATATCAGGTAGAACGAAATCTGAACTTTGTAAAATACCCCATCCAATAACGGCTAAACGTGAGCCATTTCTTGGATGTTGAATGGTTAATGCAGGTGGATCAATGCGATGAACACATGATTTAGCCAATCGTGGATTATTGGTGTAGACGATTGGAGTCTTAACATGCAAAAGTGCAATATCATTACGAAAATCACGAGCTTGGGACGAGTAATTAGGATGTATGTAGATACGATCGACCTCTCGTATGATTTGTCTTGGATCAGATCGGTTTGTCATACCGACAGCAACAGTAATGTTCCTTCCATTTCCGATTGATAAAGTGTCAACACAATGAGCCGCAGTGAGAATAAATGATTCAGATAAGAGTGTTCCACCACATCGATGAGATGTTCCAGGATAAAGAAGTGAAACAATCATTGACCAACTAGCTTCGATAGCATCTTCACCGCCAACAATTCGAGATGGTAACAGAGCAACATCACTTTGACCACAACCGCATGTTGATGTTCGATCACATTGATAGACTACATGTGGTATTGGTGTGGATGTAGTCGACACGGTATTGGCTATAGATTCCATCCAATCATAATAGTACGCAAGTCGGGTGTAAATGCCGGGATCTCCTTCAATGGCGCATCCTTTCCCAAAGCTTGTAATACCAACCTAAAGTAGAAATCTTCGTAGCAGAAAAACACTATCTTCGTCGAAATTCGACAGTTTTAGGGTGCCAGCGACGCATATCAACGAACATTCTTCTATTACCAATGTCAAGCGAAATATTCGTTTCGTTTCAGTTCGTATTCCACTTCGAGAACTATCCATTATGTCAAAAAAAAGCTCGAACTTGGAATATTCTCTTCACCTTTATGCTCAAATTTTGAGATCAAACTCGACAAAACAGAGATGTGAGCATGTTTCAATCGTTCACAACAAATCACGCTTATTTTATTCAAGAGAAAAGCGTTTATCTGTCAGCTAATAGATAGGATATCTTCGTTACTACGAAGGCACAGATCAAACAGTTCGAGAATTTTCACTGCACACTATTCTGGAGAGTACGATTGGAAATAAGTCTTGAATACTATCGTAAGAATTGTGAATCTTCCCACTCCGTACGCTCCGCCTCACAAGGTGTAACGGATATTTCCAAATTCTCTTCTTTTGATCCTTTTGTAGGTTATGATCAGCATAGCTAGAGTTTTCATGTGCAAAGAAACCAGCTCCGTCCTGCTTAACATTTACATCTTGACAATTTATACGAATAGATTTCTTTGTCTAAAAGTGTTGTGATTCCGAAATCAATTCGAATACGAAGATTATACCAATGTTCAAAGAAACACTCTTTTGACATTCTTTCTGTGCAATTGACTCTAGAGAAGCGGATCAGTTTTTCCGCAACAATTTTACCGTTATTCACTTCTGAACCTATTTACCTGTTCCCATCGATTATCAAGCCATTGTAAGATTGGTCCACCAGAATCACCTAATCAAATACAATTTATTACAATGACTTAAATAGAAATCAAACTATTCAATAAGTACCTTGACAAGTATCTACAAAAAATAATAAAACAGAGAAAAAATGTAAGATACATAAACAGACTTGAATAGATTAAGACTTACCTTTGCCACCTTCATAAAGTGCAGCACAAAATTGTACTTGTGTATCATACAATGATTTATTACAAATTGGATCATTGTTATCAATCGTGAATACTTGTACTTGATGAAGATTATCAGGTGAATTATCAAGCCAACTCTGTTTTATATTACCCCAACCAATTGCAGCTAAACGTGTACCATTGCTTGGATAAGTTTCAACATTGTTTGGTGACTCAACTTTGGGTACACAAATACGTGATAACAATTGATTTGAAGCAAGTCTAAGTGGCTGTGACAAATGTAACATTGCAATATCATGTCGACGTTCACTCGATGAAGATGACCAACCTGGATGAACATGGATATGATCTACTTCACGGATTACACCATTTGGATCAGATCTATTATGTACACCAGCCACAATTTGTATACGATCAGGTGTTTCATCATCGACACAATGAGCGGCTGTGAGAATATAAGAATCTGAAAAGATTGAACCACCACAAAAGTGACTGTTGGACGAACGATGTTGCAAGGAAACCATGAATGACCAGCTGTAGGGTACTGCTTCTTCTCCACCAACGATTCTCGATGGTGTAAGTTCAACATTTTTATATCCACACCCACAATATACTTGTGAATTGTCACATGTGTATGTCACTGGTGGTCGGACATCGTTGTCCATCACAATTGATCGAACCCAATGGTGATAATAAGCTAATCGTGTGTAAACACCTGGATTACCTGCGAGGGCACATCCTCTACCGAAACTTGTTATACCCACCTAAGCACATAATACTATGACAATGATTTCAAATTATGAAAATCCATTAGTTTTCTCTGGCGACTAAGCTGACATTTGGACGTCATTGGAATAAAGACCTATCTAAATTTTGTATTCTAAAGGATATATAATGGACTAGTTTTGTTATAGAAGATTTCTGTAAGTATGAATGTCGCAAAAAGTTAGCAACTATGATACGGTAGAGTGCAACAATTTTTGTGACTAAAGTTTTACCTTACAATGTTAGTCATACAGTGTCTACTGGTGAAAATTTGTTCATTTGATGTTTCTCGAAATCTCAACGTATGAATAAAGAAGACCAATCGTTTAGTTTTGATAGAAAAATAATACAGGTGAATATGTCTGGTTTATAATATCGAAAATTAGAATTATAAAATGCCGATTATCCACCCATTAATATCTCATAGAGCAAATGGAACAATAATGAAATCAGATTTGATTCGAAAGAAAGTTTATTATGTTCTTACTTGTTCCCACCGATTGCCAAGCCATTGAAAAATCGGTCCACCAGAATCACCTAATCAAAAATAAATATGACAATGAGCGATCAATCACACTCGAATAGATACATACCTTGACAAGTATCTAGAATAAATAAGAGAAAAGATATAAATCATAAACGAAATATTGATGTAAACTAAAACAAACCTTTGCCACCGTCGGGTATTCCAGCACAAAACTGTACTTCTTTGTTATACATTGCTCCATCACAATCGGGATCATCGTTATCAATGGAAAATACTTGAACTTGATGAAGATTGTCTGGTGAACTTGAACTATCACCATCTCTAGTACGACCCCAACCGATCGCTGCTAAGCGTATGTCACTTGATGGGTAATTTTGTATGTCGGTGGGCCAATGAACATGTGGTATACAAGTTCGTGATAAAAATCGATTTGAATCAAGTCCAAGTGGTTCTGATAAACGTAAAATTGCAATATCGTTAAGATTTTGAATTGCTGACCAGCTTGGATGAACAAAGATGTGATCAACTTGACGAATCACAGCATTTTCATCGGATTTATTATGCATACCAGCAGCAACTATTACATCACTAGGTAAGTCAGTATCGACACAATGAGCTGCTGTGAGAATATAAGAATCTGATAGAATAGAACCACCACAGAAATGACGACCAGATGACGCTACTCGAAGAGAAACCATCATTGACCAACTATTAGGTATCGCCTGTTCACCACCTACAATTCTCGATGGAGTAAGTTCAACGTCATTATAACTACAACCACAAGGTACTAATGTATTGTCACATGTGTATGTCATTGGTGTTGGTGGTTCTGTTTCCTCCGCAACCAAATTGGTCCGGTCATTGTAAGTAGGTAATTGAGCGAAAAGCGAAGATATTGATCTAATATGTAGCACAATGAGCACAACATCTATTAGTCGATAATTCATGATTAACTGCAAAAATAAGGCTTGAGTAATATGAAAGAAGTCTAATATATTTCATCTTTATATATGAATGAGCAAGTAAAAAATATTTGCCCAGAGCTTTGTTTTATACGCACATATTATTTCGGAATTTTTGTTGATCGAAAGATATATTTTATTCGGATAAAACAAAGATTTACATTGTTGACGCACAGGCAAATACGGATTCTAGATGTAATTTGATCTGATGCTCACGAATATTTTGTTCCTTCATCTAGAGCGTCATGACATATAGAAATATATTGGAGTATGGGATAATAGAGACTCCATTCATTTTGCATATAGATTTTGCAAACTTAGTAAATTATGGTCACGAGATATAGGTTGATATATGAAGTGCTGTCTGCAAAACGAAAAATGGTGTCATAGGGATCGAGCACAGCAATTTCATAATACTAATCAAATATTATTGTTGACCGTTACTTAATCATTCTGATAATCTTTATATGATTTATTTGTTCTGTCAATAACTTGTGACTACTTATCACAAGCCTGTAAGCTACCCTTTTGTTTTGCACTCTAAATGCATACTTGCAGAGGCGTTTAGCTAAGATTATTTTCATGTAGTAAATGATTGCGAAAATGACACATTTTCTTGTGAAATATTTTTTTCGTCGTCAATCATATCAATAACTTTTCTCATGAGACTGTAAGTTTCGAACCTCTGATTATATCCTTGTATGCTTGTGACGTCTGTTGTAATTCGAAAAATCTTGAACAGGCAATATATGTTCTTGTATTTCTGGTTTCAATATCACTGTTCTTATGAATTACTCAACGAAATAATCGCAACAACAAAAAATATTCATGATCGTGCCGAGAAGTAATGAGAAAATGAACATAATACTAAAATAATTCGTTTTTCTTGCATGTTGTCAATTCTTTGATAGCTTTTACAAGAATAGTTATTGTAGGAAAAATTTTGGCAACAATCTAATGAATATTGTTTTTTCATAGGGATACAACACATGTTTGTGTAACTGCATAAAGTATGTAAATTTTCGATATGAAAACTCATCAAACCTTTGGGTCAGTTATAAACAGTTTTAGTCGCTCTACTTGATATCAGTGCAAAATTCTCGAATACAATAAGGAAACTTCTAAGATTTCGCTGGTTTTTCTATCGGAAATTGATGATATTTACGTAATAAAATAGGCTTTGTTGCACATCTACTGCCCATTCCAAAAAAGAAGGCGGGTGGGTATTTTTTGAATAACTTTTGATAGGTACAAGATAGAAAGCTGCGATTTTCACCGTTGGAACGAGATATATCTGGCGCATCTATCCATATGAAATTGTTGAGATTCATTTCATTAATAACTAGTGATCAATGGTCCCCTTGAACGAGTAGCCTATTGCTTTATGAAGATAGAATCAATTTTAAACTTTGAGGAGTGGACTAGAAGTGCCAACTCAAGCTCTACAAATCTACGAAAGGCCGAAATTATGATTTCGATTCGTTCAAAGGTTATGAGCAAACTCCTAATGGTATTTGATCGAGTTTTTGTCAGTTTTACGTTGTGCAAAGTATTTTTCAAATTATCATTNATCTTATCTTTCTCGAGTTATCAAGTTCACAATGCATACCAATGACATCCATTAGAACTTCATTCTTACTCGAGCCACTGTGGTGTAGATGGTGCTGCTGACCTACATTCTTTATGGGCTACCTGCACACCTATTTTCACCCGTTTAGTTCTTGTATGGACTGAGATCCGAGGGGGGGGGATACTTTTGTCAAGTAGTGTATATATTTAATAAATTTCTGATAAGTAATTGATTAGAGAACTTAGCGATATTGATACGACAAATCGAGTTCTAATACCGTGAGAAGTATCGCAAGACTAAAAAGTCTTGATATCATTTCAATTGCTTCTCTATATATAAAAATATATACTGAGCAAGGACGTAACCAAGGGAGGGCAAATGGGCAATTGACCATTTGATTTGGAGGTTTGCCCATTGAGATTTTAATTTTTCAGAATTGCTTATTTATTTTTGAATTAGATAGTAACTGTATTTGTTTTCTTTCGTCTGAATCGCACATGTACTCTTTGCTTGTTCTCTTTGTGAACAATGAAGAAAAGAATCGCTTCGTGTATTTTAACTGTAAGTGTGGGTGATCGTAAGTTCGATTTTATTGAGAAAACATTCATCACATAAAGGTAGAGAGGGATAGATCAAAGAGAAGAGAAACTAGAATACAGAGCAAGAGAACACACACGAATATATATATATTTGTCGTCGACCAATCTCAAATCTAAGAATGGACTAGTCCAATACCGGACTGGGAAGAAATTTTCATTACAACCTCCGTAGCCGTCTACATAGATGTTGGATTGAAATTCTTGTTGGTGAACTGTGTTGACACAAAGGCATTCCAGGTCTAGCAATCACTAATGAAGAACTTAAGCTTGGACTCGAAAACTCATGGACAACTTTCCATAAAGTCTGTTCTTCTGTAGAAACTCATCCATGACTTCATGAATTCTACTTTAGTTTCTTCATTATTGATTGCAAGACCTGAGATTCCATTATGACAATACAATTCATCAACAATAATTCCAAATCAACATCTACATAGACAATAACGGAAGTTCTAATGAAAACCTCTTCGCCGATCCAACACTGGACTACTCCATGCTTCGATCCGAGAGTGACCTACAACATATGTTTAGATATATATGTCGTAGGACAGATTGAAATTCAGTTCAGATTGAAATATTTTCATCTGAACCAGTTCAGTTTAAAATCTTCCTAGTTGAGATCAAAATTATTTTAAAGTGAACTAGGAAAATTTTAAACTGAACTAGTTCAGATGAAAATATTTTAATCTGAACTGAATTTCAATCTGTCCTACGACATATATATATAGAGTGACGCATACAAGAGAAAGAAAAAATCCAATGACGTATATGTGAAAATATAAAGGAAAAAAGTCAAGATGTGAAATGACCTATTAGTTCGTAGGGATTTTTGTATCTGAATTTGAAATATAAATGTTATAAACAGAGACATTACAAATAGACTAATATACACCTGACTCAGACTTAACATCTAAGTTTGATGCATATTTGATTAAAAGAATCTCATTTCAGGTTTTTTTGTTTTTTTTACGTTATCAGTACTTTGTTGGGTCAAAAACGTTGGCCATTTTGCCCATCCTTTTTCTTCGATACAAGAGAAGTTTACCCATTGATCTAAAAGTCCTGGTTACGCCGCTGATACTCAGTGTCCCAGAAATAACTTATCACAAAAAGAAGAAAATAGCTCTGCTGTATTTCAATTGAATGAGTTAATTTTTTTCTAATGATGATAGACAATTTCAAGTTTTTATGCCTAAGTAAAAAGTTTGGTAACATTACTAAAAATTATTATCATCTATATAAAAGAGAAAAATTTACCGTTTCTAATAAAGATAAACATTTCAACTACATCAGATAATCAAAATACGATTAAACTACTGACTAAATACTCAATTCTCTTCTCATCATTATATCAATTCAAATCGTTAATTGTCTAAACAAAGAATTCTGTTTATTAGTCATGCGAGTCCTTTCAAAATAACACGCATTCTGTATGAAATGTTATGACATTATGTGCTTCTTGTTTGTCTTTGTCACACGTTTTCGGTCAAGTCAGAATAGTGACGTGTTTTTTTTCTCCAAAATACTATTATCAGTTACCTTTTGCATTTTATTTCTGTTCTATATTTACCAAACATAAAGTGAAGACTGGGATATTGGCCACGCGTCTCATACTGTGTTAATCATCGATCGAGTACTTTTCCAACATGACATCAGCAATTAATAATGCCACTCTGGAGAAATATTGGTCTATCAACCTACTAGAAGAGACACGACAAGGTATAGTTGTTTTCAGCTTTTTTACTATCTTTCCCGTCTAAAAAAGCAACTTGTAACACGTTTTGTTCTTTTTAATATTGCGTAGACGCTATCATGACCTGTTTCGAAGATCTGTCGAATGAATTGATGCTTGAAGTTTTTGAATTTCTCGATGGATGTCATATACATGAAGCATTCAGCAATCTAAATACTCGTTTCCAATTTCTTCTCGATAATTGTTCACTTCCCTTGAAACTTAATCTTTCCACACATAAGTCAACATTTCAAAATCGTTGTACCGATATTGTTGGACCTAATGTACACAAAATTTCGTCACTTCGTTTATCAAATCCTTTACTGATTGATTTTTTCCTTTCAACATTTACCATCAATTCATCGTTTTGTCGACTTGAAGCAATCATATTTGATGAAATCAAATCAAGAAGTCTCACATGTCTCCTCGTTGATTTAGCCTCGCTACCCTGTCTCGTCTATTTGTCCATTACAATCGCTGACTATTTAAAATTTCGCGACGAAGTTTACCATCTTATATTTCGTTTGCCCAAGTTGAAATATTGTACATTGGCATTTGAACTTAGTATGAAACGTCCTCCATTAACCATTGCTGAAAATATGCGCAGCAATATTGAACATCTCAGTATCAATGGGAGCTGCCGCCTCGATGATCTTAGCGGTATTCTCTCTTACACGCCTAACCTACGCCGATTATCATGTCGCTTATATGAAGACCGAAGAATAATAACAGAAGTACCGATTGTATCGTATAGTCTTACACATGTCTCCTTCGAATTGTATAATGTTTCTTTTGAACAATTCCAACATATTATTCGTCAGCTTTCTTCTCAAATAAAACTACTGCGCATCAAAACGCAAGATGATAATGCCTACTTTAATGCTAGTCATTGGCAACATTTGATTTTAAACTACATGCCTAACTTACGCACATTTGATATTCAATATCGAACATTAATTAGGCAAGAACCCAATTGCCATATTCAGTGTGAAACATTGTTGAATCCATTCACCTCTGTGTTTTGGCTGGAACGACAGTGGTTTTTTATGCATCAGCATCACCAGAATGATTTCTCTGATGTGTTTTTTTATTCTGTTCTTCATTTCAATCGGTATCAGTCAATGAGTTTTGT
Source organism: Rotaria sp. Silwood2 (assembly GCA_905329745.1). Classification (NCBI taxonomy): domain Eukaryota; kingdom Metazoa; phylum Rotifera; class Eurotatoria; order Philodinida; family Philodinidae; genus Rotaria; species Rotaria sp. Silwood2. Next base: position 166,275 of record CAJNSZ010000166.1, on the reverse strand, counting down.
GAATTGTGAGATGACTTTTCTTTTTTTTGTTGTAGAAGGAAGTACTCTACGTTGCATGACGAGGAACATACGAAGAACAACTATGGTGAAACAACAGACCTTAATTTAAACCATCGACTTGATACTCGCATTCCTCAAGGTACTGATGGTCACTTGACATCGTATTCTCATGCTACTGAGCTCGTTGTTTCGAATTATTGTGCTAATTCATATCAGTGGTTTACTGTCAATCTCAGTCATACGATTCCTTTGAGACAGCAAAGTCAACTTAGCGTTCAATATGAAGATCTCAACATGAACACTCTAATCAGATATCTTTCAATGGACTCCAATGCTAATTTATTGACAAGTTTGAGAAACATAATACATTACTTGAATTTTCTTTGGGGCAAACAAATGCAAACGGCTTGCTTAGTGTTTAAAAGCAACATAACCAAAGTTACAGTTGTACACCAATGCACGCTCGATGACATCAAAGTCTTTTTCAATCTCTGTTCTCGAATGGAATGTCTGCAGATCCCTGTGAATACTCAACTCGAATCAATCGTGCAATATCTGCTGAAAGATCGTTTTAACAGTCGATGTTTCTCTCTGTGTCTTCACAATGGAGACCACGATACGATCGTAAGGTTACAAAAAATGATCGCTAGTGAAAAACAATTGAACTCTTGTGCGATTGTACGTTTTTGTGATAAAGTGTATTTATGGTGGTAGTAGGTGTGCATGAAAAAAAAAAACCAATAGTCACATTCACACCTTCCTATCCACACTTCATTTCTATTAAGCAAAAGTTCATTAACTAGATACGCCAAAAAAAAAAGCGATGAAATATATACTTTCATTTCAGAATAAAAACAAAACACAAATAATGAATGACAACAAAAAAACAATCTATCAAAAGGCTTTTAGTTTTTTAAAACAACGTGCTATACTCATGAGTCTATAATAGTTAAAGGTGATATAAAGAGAAAAACGAAAATTTAATTTTTTAGATTAATGGTACTGAAAAATATAATTATTTGTCGTTAGTGTGGCTCTAAAAACTGTTGATCTTTTTATCATTACCTAAGCAATGGATATATAATCAAATTCATTCATTTGCTTATACTTAAAACAAATTTGATTTAGTACATGCGCCAGAATACATTTCCAATGTTTATTTATTCTTTAGCCTTGTTTTCAAAACAATATATAGTACTGAATACAGCAAATAAAGTTGAAGATTTTGATAAAGAAAACTAATTCATGTTTAAAAAAATTATTGGCTGTGGATATTTTTGCCATAACTCAAGAATGGAAAGTCCTATAGAGCTGTAATTTTCACCAGTCGAAGTCGAAGACATCGGGACGTCTTTTTCTCCAATATTATATAAGATAACGCCATTTTCAAATTAATCATTTCCAAAAAACATTGTAAAAAATGCAAGAAAACAATTTGCCATTTCGATGAAACTTTGATTTAAATGAGTGATTTAGAAGAAACGGCTTCAGTCACACATTATAATGTTAAGTCAATACAATTATCTATTTAGTTCCTCAAAAAACATGGGTTTCTCTTAATTTTTAAGCAAATTTTCTTCCTTTTTGTCAAATTTTTATCTGCACAACCGATCGTTTTTATACATTTTTTTCAGTGTTTTGTAAAAATGGTTGATTTTAAAATGATTTTGATTGATGGAAACCTCAGTTCTATAGTTCTTTCCGTTCTTGAATTATTGCAAAAATCTCCAGTCATTAGTTTTTTAAACAGGGATTACTTTCAAAACCAAAGGTGATGTTTTGTGTCAAGAAGTCTTGAAAATATGATATGCCTGAAAGCTAACTCTACTCTCACTATTACATGTTAGACAAGTTGTGACGAATAGGATTGATTAAAACTAGAGATTTTTGCGCATCACATATAATACAGGATTCAAATCTTATATATGCATATCGAACACAATAACTCCATTAAATTTTTCAAGTAGAGCTCTATATTTGTATACAAAAACCTACACTTAAATGCGCACTTTCATCCCAATAAACATGCGACGTGCTTCCACAATAATGCAGCTTGCTACTTGATTTTTGTACCTTCTTCTACGTTTCTTTCATTTTCTTGTTATGAAAGGTCATTAGAATTTATCATATAATTGATCTAAATATGTGAAGTGAATATATTTGTGACATTGTACCTCAGTGTTTGTTTTGTCAGGAAATTCAATATATCGAATCTAATGACAACAAATTAAAAGAGCTGTACGACTTCTCTAATTAATGCATCCTTATGTAACATTAATTATGCATGCCATATTTTCGAAACTTCTTGACATAAATGACTTCATTTGAGATCTTTATTGATGTGTTCATCTTTATTTTCTCTATTCAATTGTATAATTTATTTTAAAAATAAAACTAACTAGTTGATCATAATATAATAGATAAACATTAGTGTTCAATCACCTTCATTTTACTTTATCTCGATGTTGCTTTCGATTGTTTGTAAAATAAAATAACTTCAAATATTCAGATAAAAGCATGCTTTACAAGGCATGGGTTTTCTATTGTGAATTTCATTTCTTGTTTCATGGTAGATCTACGACTATGGAGAAAAGATGGTTTACTTTGTTGATAAATAATATATATCGATTTTTGAGTGTATAACAGATAGTTCACATCTTATTCTATCAAACATATTCCGTACTCAAGAGAAAAAAATCAAATGATCACTATTCACTTTGAATATTATCTTATAATTTATAAATAACGATTTTTAATTACAACTTCCAAACATTACAGATTCGCGTAGAGTAAACGCATAGTACTCTGATTATATTTCAACTAAGCTAATTTTCTCTTATGTTCATCTCTATTGTACAGAAAATTTTAGACAAACTAAGATACATGAATCTGCTTTATTTTATAAGTACAACAACAATTTTACAATCACAATACAGAACTAAATTTTTAATACGATAATAAATGATACTGATAGAGTAGTTAATTAGTTCTTCGATTGTTTTGTAAGAGAGTACGGATAATAATCAATTTTTTACTGTAGGAAACTATTAGTCCCCATTCCGACTTGTCTTTCAATGGTCGTTATTACCATCATATAATCTTTTGTGAATGTATGACTTCTTGGATCTACTTGATTTGATCGTTTACCAAGACATTCTAATACAATTTTACGTATATGTTGTCGAAATCCATGAACGGATATGTAAAGAAATAAAGCATTCATCGCATTTCTTGTATACATTAATGTGTTTGTAGCAAGAAATACCGTGTCAGTATAGTCATATCCAATAATTTGATTTGCAAAAATGGAAAAACATAAACGATTAGGTACAGTACAAACAGCATACGTCAAACACATCAGTAACAACATTAGTGAAATGCAACGGTTACGGTGAGCACTCATTGCTAATTGACCATTTGAAGATATTGGTTTAAAAATCAGCTTTTTTATTGTAAGAAATGTGCAAGCAATTATGATAGTAAACGGTAGAAAATACATGATCACGAGATGAATCTTTACATGAAAATAAATACTAATTTAAATTTACATACTTAGGGTATATCAAAAGTAGTGTCGTCATTATCTTATTTCCATATAGAAAGCTTGAAGAAATGTTCTTTTTCCGTAGTGACACAGATAAAGATGCTCTAGTTTTCTACGCTACTTGATCACTATTGAACTAATGTCGTAATAATAAAATTAAGATAACAGCTGTTTTTCTGTAAAATCTAACGATTGTACTAATGTTATTTGAAAAAAGGTCGAATGAGTATTTTTTGACTAACTTTTCGTAGGAACAAGATAGAGAGCGACGGTTTTCACTGGTCGAAAGAGGAGATAAAGATACATCGAATTGCATGTAATGGACTTTCCAAATATGTCGTCTGATATTGGTTTAATCAATTTTCTAGCTGGTAAAAAAATGACTTTTTGTTGAAAAGCAAACAGCAAAAACACATTTTGACACAGAAATTGCTAGAAAAATCACTTACAGCTTCAACTAGGCTAGTATGACTGCTGAAAAATAACTTTAAACATATCAACCTTATGTAGTTTTGTAGAGCTTTCATTGACGGTTTGAATACACACCTGAAACTAGACTCAAAAGTCTGAAGCGTTCAATTCGAGGCCGTAGAATCGTTAGATTTTACAGAAAACAGTTCTTATCGTAATTTTATTATTACGATATTAGTTCAATAGTGATCAAATAGCGTAGAAAACTAGAGCGTCGTTATCTTATTTTCATNATCTAACGATTGTACTAATGTTATTTGAAAAAAGGTCGAATGAGTATTTTTTGACTAACTTTTCGTAGGAACAAGATAGAGAGCGACGGTTTTCACTGGTCGAAAGAGGAGATAAAGATACATCGAATTGCATGTAATGGACTTTCCAAATATGTCGTCTGATATTGGTTTAATCAATTTTCTAGCTGGTAAAAAAATGGCTTTTTGTTGAAAAGCAAACAGCAAAAACACATTTTGACACAGAAATTGCTAGAAAAATCACGTTAAACATATCAACCTTATGCAGTTTTGTAGAGCTTTCATTGACGGTTTGAATACACACCTGAAACTAGACTCAAAAGTCTGAAGCGTTCAATTCGAGGCCGTAGAATCGTGAGATTTTACAGAAAACAGTTCTTATCGTAATTTTATTATTACGATATTAGTTCAATAGTGATCAAATAGCGTAGAAAACTAGAGCGTCGTTATCTGTATCACTACACGTAAAAAAGAACATTTCTTCAAGCTTTCTATATGAAAATAAGATAACGACGACAGTACTTTTGATATGCCCTAAGTGTATAGTGTAATACTTATCCATGGATATTGAATAGCAAAAAAATTATTGAGTTCAATGTTCATTGAGTAATAACATGCTACAGTTGTTTGTATTATTCCTGTACTATGATCATATGTCGAATATTCAAAACCTAATGCAAATAAAAATCCATTTAATCCAAATAAAATTAGTAGAATAATAACACAAATTATGAATGCAACACGTGGTCGAGCTATTTTGATTTTATACCATCGACTTCTTAATAAACAAGCTCGATCAAGCTCAACAAAAGTAAGAAACATGGCTGATGTATGTAAAGTATAAAAAGGAAAAAATTGACTTAATTTGCAGATGAATAATGATTGACCCCATATTTGTTTTTGACCATCTGTGAATGTATATATAATATTACTTAAATTCCATTGATAAAGTGAAATTGTATCAACAAGACATAAAAATATCAAATAGATATTAGTTGATGTTCGACGATTTTCTTTATTGAGTAAAACAATAATAGATATAATATTGCCAACAGTACCAATCACAATAAGAACAATATGAACAATACCACTTATGACTAACTCAGCCGTTTCGTAAGGGACTGAATCTTTCTTTCGATGCCATGAAGCCATTTAGTACTAACTCGTATATATAGTATATAGTATGCGTACTACAACAAATTTTTGAAATGAATGATGCTGATATAACCATATATTTTTTTTTCTCTGCGCTTTTTTCAGGCTTATTTTTATGGTCATAGTGTTCTTGAGTTTTTCTACTCATTTTATCTTTTCTATTACAAAAAAAAAAGAAACAGAAAAAAGAAACGCTTATTATCTTAATCAGATGAATATTTCAAATTGTATCTCATTGACAATATATAGCTTTTGGAACATCATTTATGATGATAAGAATTGTTGAAATCCAAAGAAATCTTCTGAAAAATAGGACAAATTTATAAACCAAAATTTTCCATATCACTAAATAGGAGAAAATTCTTGCAAAAGTTTTCCAAAGAAGAGTTACCGTCTTCCAAGTTACCTTGATGATGGCTTTTTTGAACACCATCCATGCTTACGAGAATAAGCACAGTCGTTGGATCAGTAAAAAGGAAACAGTTGAGACTTCAGTCTTGAAGTCTTTGAGCTATTACTGTTAATATAATATCTAGTGCAAAAACAACAGGAAAAATGTTGACACTTGTGTCTCTCTTCAACGTTTTTCCCTTTCGAATCATGTTTAACTTATTTTTATTGCATATCCATAAACGAAACGATGCAAAAACAAAGAAAAGCAGCGTTAACAAGGAGTATTCGCTTTTCCTGTGAATTATAGCATAACATCGAAATTCTTATATCTTTTCGATAAACACGTTTTAAAGGAAATATCTTTCCATTAGTCGATAAGAAATGTTGTCCTCTTTTGAACTTTATGTTATTTATATTTGTCCTACATTCATAAATAAAATGCAGCTGAAATAAAAGAAAACATTCGAAGAATAAATTTTTGATTTTTATATAAATTTGTCAAGAGCACAGTTTAATACGACAGTTAATTAGAATCAACTGCCATGTTACACTATGTTTTTGGCAAGTATATTGTGTGGGTGTTGTTCTTTTTCCTTGTCTTATTTTATTTCCAAATGTAGGACAAATATATATAACATAAAGATCAACATAGGAGAAAATTTCTTATCGACTGATGAAAAATTTTTTCTTTCAAAACATGTTTATCAAAAAGATATATGGATCAAAATGTTTCGTTCCTTTTTGTTAGATCTCAGAGAATGTATGGATTTATTTTAAGGATACTTGTCTTTCCTGTAATATAATTTTGTTCATGAACAGATGATAAAAATAAGTTCTATATAATTCGAAAGAGGGAAAATATTCTTTCTTCATGTGAAAAGGTTTTCTTTCAGCACCTTTCTATTGAAGAGACATAGGAGTCAACATCTGTCCCACTACTTTTCTATCAGATTTTATGTTAAAGTCTTAATAGCAAGTTTCCACGAACATAATTCAAACACCCATCATGATCCAGTAAAGCTTTTTTTAAGAGCACATCACTGTATTTAAAATAATCTCAATATTATACATGAAGAACTGAAATATGAAGAACAAGCAAAAAAAAAAACAATGATTTTTATTTTTTTTTTCAATTATTTTGATATATGAATGGATAAAATCAAACTATGAAACTATACAACTTTATACACCAAGTAAAAACAACGTCTTAGAGATAACCAATAAAGCAATTAAGCGTGATGGGACACTTTGAGAACGTCGTATTTTATACAATAGAATCAAATAGTGTCAATAAATGGTCAATTGAGTTAGATTCTTCCTCTGTTAGAACAAAACAATTTGATGTAGAAATTCTGAAAAAAAAACACAATATATAATAGCTCGAGATTTACAACCTATTGCACGCATCGATTGGAATTAATCTAAAAATAAGTAGTGGATAACTGTTAATCAAGTCGAACATGTCATTTGATCTTAGGTGTATGACAATGTGGAATGATTTACATTGGAAAAAGCTAAAATGTAACTTTCCAGTTTTTTTCTAAGAATTATACATGTAAACAGGTTTCTTCTGCTTCATTTTTCTTGTACTAAATCAAACTTTATATGAATAAAACATTTTTACTGATACTTATATATGAAACATTGAACATCTTATAAACAATAACTAAGCCAATAGTGTTGTTGCACCGATGCATTCTGAATATCGCTTACTCTTGGTTACCGGTAGGATCAGAATGAGAAAATTTGTTCGGTTGAAATTGATTAAAATTTCGAAACCTTATGATTACAAGCAAAATCACAAGGCCAGTTATTCTGTAACAAAAACAAAGTTAAAGCGAATTAACAGTGATTTTATTTCAAAAATTATAATATGATTACAATCTGTCGAAAAAGCCAATTTTAATCGTTTTTATTTATGGTTTTAATTATAATTGATTATAAATCAAATATAATCGACAGAAAAAATTGACTTTCATAGATGTTCATTTTAACTTTGATCTACATGATTTTGAAAAAACCTACTAAAAATGACTTGTGCACTGATGGTAACTTAGATGGACACGGTTGTTGGTCAAATAGTTTACAGTATTAGTAGAACTAAATGAGTTACATTTACTGTACAATTTTGAGCTCCATATACCCTGTTGACGAAGGCTTGTAGTGAAAATAGGAAAAAAATTGGTTAGTATAGTTCCTAGAAGGACCACTGTTTTTCATGTTTCATACGATGAAAAACATTACGTCATATGTAGTTGGATACAGCGTAGAATGCTGTACATTTCTATCCGTCTTTGAATATTTTCTAATACTCGTTGAAATACTTTAAAAAGCACTTATTATCGAAATTTCGACTATTTTACAAAAAGTGAATTTCGGCAATGTGATCGCATCTCCATAGACGCATATTTTCTTCGAAGAGAGTTACACCTATATCAAGATCAAAGGATTAATAGCAATGACCGACTTTCCGCTAGAAAAAAAAGAGAGAATTCTTCTTATTCGAAGTAGATACCTGCCAAATTGAGACAGGTTTAGGTCTTGATATCTATCAATAGACAGATCAATGTATACAATTACTATAGTAATGAATTATTTAGTACACGACACACAAGAATTCAAGTAGTTAGAATATGTTGCATGGAATATTGGCATATAACGAATAAACTTATTATTGATTATAATCTATTATAGGTACCTAATAACATAGTCATAATAAAATGAAGCAGTTATAATCGACTGTAATCAATAATAATTGTCGCATTACAGAATATAATTACTTTCCTACTGTACTATTGAAAAATAAGCGATTATTGGATACTATTTTTTGTATGGAATCTACATTTTACCTTTGATTCACAGTATGATCGATACTTAATTTCATTAAATTGCATGCGCTAACATACTCGACTAGTGTCTTCAGTATTACAACTGAAGTTTAGTAAGCAGACATGTATCATTTGAAAGTTTACCTTTATATTTTAGACAGGTAATAAGCATAAAAAAGTACTATTCAAATAATTACATTATCATTTGTTATTTCAAACAAAATAATGTTACTTGAGAGTATATTGACGTAGCGCTGAATTATTCACTAATCATTACTGAACTAGTCAATATTCTGATGGATAATCAACGATCATTGACAATAAGCGAATATATTCCACCAAAAAATGATCGACAAGGATTGTGTATAGCTCTAACGATATTTATTTTATTCATCATTTTCTGGTATCATGCTCTCTTTCAAATCAATTTAATGGATATGAAACATCGATCTCCTTGGTGGGATATTATTGGAACTTTTCTCATTTTGGAATTTCTCTATACAGGATTGTTTATCACTTGTCATGATGCTATGCATGGAGCAATCATCTATCGAGTAAGTGATGATAATAGAAAATGATTAAACTTTGAATCCATGATGATTGAAGTAAGTTAGTTAGTAGTCAAGATATGAGATTGATCATTATTGATTTTCAAATTATTTTTCTTCGATCAACGTTGACAAATCTTATTTTTTTTAGCATCGAAAATTGAATAATGCTATTGGTAAGTTNTTAGTAGAATAATAACACAAATTATGAATGCAACACGTGGTCGAGCTATTTTGATTTTATACCATCGACTTCTTAATAAACAAGCTCGATCAAGCTCAACAAAAGTAAGAAACATGGCTGATGTATGTAAAGTATAAAAAGGAAAAAATTGACTTAATTTGCAGATGAATAATGATTGACCCCATATTTGTCTCTGACCATCTGTAAATGTATATATAATATTACTTAAATTCCATTGATAAAGTGAAATTGTATCAACAAGACATAAAAATACCAAATAGATATTAGTTGATGTTCGACGATTTTCTTTATTGAGTAAAACAATAATAGATATAATATTGCCAACAGTACCAATCACAATAAGAACAATAGGAACAATACCACTTATGATTAACTCAGCCGTTTCGTAAGGGACTGAATCTTTTTTTCGATGCCATGAAGTCATTTGATGCTCACTAGTATATATAATATATAATATGTGTTACAACAGATTCGTGTAATGAATGAAGTTGTAATAGACATATTTTTTTTTATCACTTTCTCTAGGTTTGTTTTCACGGTCATAGTGTTCTTGAGTTTTTCTACTCATTTTATCTTTTCTATTACAAAAAAAGAAATAGAAAAAAAAAGAAACGCTTATTATCTTAATCAGATAAATATGTCAAATTGTATTTCATTCATAGTATATAGCTTTTGGAACATAATTAATGATGATAGAATTTGCTAAAATCCGAAATCTTTTGAAAAAGATGAAAAATTTATAAATCAAACTTTTCCACATTACTAAATTAGGAGAAAATTCTTGAAAAATAGTTACACTCTTTCAAGCTCTTCTGGTTGCGGCGCCTTTGAACGTCATTAGTATTTACGAGAATAATCAGAATTGTCAGATCAACATAAGTATTAGGGAGATGATAAAATGTCTGTATTAAGATTGACAAAATAAGTTGATGCTTTTATATTAGTAGTAAATTAGTATGATCATAATGCAAAGACTCATCATGATTCAGCAAAACTTCTTGAGGACAGATAAAGTCGATTTTGATATAAATTTCTGTTTATTCAAATATTTTGCCCACTAGTTCAAGATTGACAACCAGTTACACGAGTCGATTTAAATTTATATAAAAATAAATTTGATGTATGGAAATAGAGAATCATTCAATTGGATTTTCACTCATTGTTGAAATTTCTATATATAGTGTTTTCTTGTACTAAAATAATCTTTATGTGAATAAAACTTTTTTTTTTTCTGCTGATAAAATCTTTAATTTTTTACTGATACTTATACGTAAAAAGTTGACAAACTTATAAACAATAACTAAGACAATAGTGCTGTTTCATCGATGATAAGTCTTGAATATAGCTTTCTCTTGGTTAAGAGACGATCCAAGTAAAAAAAAAAATTGTTCGATTAAAATTGATTAAAGTCTTGAAAATTTATGATTATAAACAAAATAAAAAAGCTGATTATTCTGTAAGAAAGACAAAGTTAAAATCAATTAAAAGTTGATTGTTTTCAAAATATATAATCAACTTGCAATTGATTATAATCTGATTACAATCTGCCAAAAACAAAACAGTAATTTTAATCGTTTTTAATTATGTTTTTTTTTTCAGACCAATGGGATTTAAGGTTTTAACTATAATTGATGATGAATTAAATACAATTGATAGAAAAACTTGACTTTGATCGATGTTAATTTTAATTTTGATCTACATGATTTTGATAAAAACGACTGAAAATGACTTGTAGATTGATGATAAATTAAAAGGACACACTTGTTTTTCAAAATTTATCCAAATTTAATAAAATTTGGGCTACTAATAGAACTAAATGAGATATGTTTACCATAAAATTTCGAGCTTCATATATTCTGTTGAAGAAGACTTATAGTGAAAATAAAATAAAAAATTGTATAGTGCAATTCCTAGAAGAACCATTGTTTTTCAGATTCCATAATATGACAAACATGGTATCATATGTAGTTAGATAGAATGTCGAATACTCTACATTTCTATTCTTCTTTGAATATTTTCTGATATTCGTTGAAATTCTTTAGAAATACGAGAAAAGTGAAGCGTTTTATCTCTTTTTTTTCTAATTTCGGTTTTTTCACAACGAGTGAATTTTAGTAATGTCATCATATCTACAGAAATGAACATTGTAGCAATAGCAAACATTCATAAAAACTGTGTTAATCTGGACTACTATTACTACAAATTTGAACAGAAACAATTTTGTTCGAAGAGAGATGCGCCTATGCTAGTGTCAAAGAGTTACTGACAATTATATACCTTTTGCTTGAAAAAAAGAAAAAGAAAATTTCTTATTTCAAGTGGATATCTACTAAAGTGAGACTAGATTTTAGGTCCTGATCTTTATCAAGAAACAGACCAATGTTGTAATTACTGTAATAATCAAATTCGTATATTAAAAATCTCATAACATATTTTATTCTATATTCTTCTTAAGAATGACTATATTTTTGTATGTTATTCTAGTCAAGTAGAACCTCATTATAGAACAGCTATTTTATAACATAAATTACATTTGTAAGACTTAGTTGTGTCGACACTGAGATCGCCTCCCACTGATTTCCTGTTCCTCTTTCCTCTTTACCATTACTCTCTCTTCTATATAAGCGTGTCTTTTATGTGGAATAACTTAATAAACATCATTATGAAGGAAGGCGGAAAGCCACTCCTCTAGTTCTTTATTACAATAGCATCTTTTTAATTTATATAATTAAATTATATTTTTCTTTTTGGTGAATTGTACCGAGTTGCTGAAATGCAAAATGAGTCTTATCTTTATAAATGATATTAGAAAAAAGTTATATAAGACAAATTCGAATTTTCACGGCTGTGATGTATTGCTATTCTTCATCATGTATGCCAGGTACATTTATAGATAGATTAGTAGAAATATAAGTAACAAGCGATAAAAGTAATATCAATAAATTCAGGCTTTTTCTTTCATCATTATGACAACATCTTAGAGAGAGTGACGAACGATAAAAGTCTGAGTTCTACATAAAGATTTCAAAGATATTATAACAGATAAATGTTTTTTGTTACACATTACTTTTCTTGTTCTTTTCAATCTTGTCAATATGTACGAATAATGCTGTTTCTCTCCAGAAATATTCAACTTCATCATAGATTTCATTCGTTCTTTACTGTGATTTCACACTTTTCTCTTATCATGACTCAGTTAATTCTTGGGTGTCGAGTCTGTGTCGGTATGGGTGTGTTGTTTGACGTAAACTACTCTTACACCCTTCCTTTGCGGACACATCCGCGTCATACATATAATCGGAACAACAATACTGACGATGATTTTCTAACAGAAAGGAAATAATTGTCAGTAGTTTTTTTTATCTTGGCTCAGGCATATTTCTCTTGGGACGTATTTGTTTATCTTTAAATTTGTAGCAATGATGTGATTAAAAAAAAGAGAGCTTCACTTTTCTCGTATTTCTAAAGTATTTGAATAAGTATCAGAAAATATACAAAACAATGATAGAAATGAATGTAGAGCATTCACCATTCTATCCAACTATACATGCTTTTTTGAAAAGAACACATCTAGACTAAGAGTATATATATCAATTTGCCAAGTTTTACAAAAATATCATTGGTAGTGTTTATGATAAATATATTACTAACCTAAATGCTTGATACGATAGTCATAATCTCTGTTGTATTTTTGTTTTCTGAATTTGGATCGTACGCGATAGCGAATAGACTTCAAGTGAAGAGAATTGTCTATTACATAAACTAGTCTAGTGTAAATGAACTATGGCTATGTTGCACAGATTTCAAATGGATGAACCATAAGCCTTGTTCATGTGCGCATAAGAAACGATTTATTATTTGGTGATTTACTACTTTCATAATACGATTGAGATTCATGAAAAGTCAAGTCATTTCGTTCATATCATTTACATTTTACATCATTATTTGTTAAGATGATGTAATTTTGACATTTTATAAACAAAACCTCTAAAGCAAGCCTACAAAAAAAAATGGTGATGGTAGTGTGTTCCCTACACCTCGTAAATGTCACATCCCTGGCTTCAAGTCAGATGATTTTACTTAACACTTGAATCAAGTATGATTTCAAAAACATTTTCAACCCCAGTAAACACTGCATGCCCATTATAAGGCGTACGACACACCAGAATTCAAATAGTTGGAATATGTTGCATACAGTATTGGCATATAGCGAATAAACTTATTGATTACAGTCGATTATAGATACCTAATAACATAGTCATACTAAAATGCAGCAGTTATAATCGACTATAATCAATAATAATTGTCGCATTACAGAATATAATTACTTTCCTACTGTACTATTGAAAAATAAGCGATTATTCGATACTATTTTTGTATGGAATCTGGATTTTGCCTTTGATTCACAGTATGATCGATACTTAATTTCATTAAATTGCATATGCTAACATACTCGACTAGTGTCTTCAGCATTACAACTGAAGTTTAGTAAGCAGACACGTGTCATTTGAAAGTTTACCTTTATATCTTAGACAGGCAATAAGCAGAAAAAAGGTACTATTCAAATAATTACATTATCATTTGTTGTTTCAAACAAAATAATGTTACTTGAGAGTATATTGACGCAGTGTTGAATTATTCACTAACCACTACTGAATTAGTTAATATTCTGATGGATAATCAACGATTATTGGTAACAAGTGAATATATTCCACCGAAAAATGATCAACAAGGATTGTGTATAGCTCTAACGATATTTATTTTATTCGTCATTTTTTGGTATCATGCTCTCTTTCAAATCAATTTAATGGATATAGAACATCGATCTCCTTGGTGGGATATTATTGGAACTTTTCTCATTTTGGAATTTCTCTATACAGGATTGTTTATCACTTGTCATGATGCTATGCATGGAGCAATCATCTATCAAGTAAGTGATGATAATAGAAAATGATTAAACTTTGAATCCATGATGATTGAAGTAAGTTAGTTAGTAGTCAAGATATGAGATTGATCATGATTGATTTTCAAATTATTTTTCTTCGATCAACGTTGACAAATCTTATTTTTTTTTTTAGCATCGAAAATTGAATAATGCTATTGGTAAGTTATGTATAACTGCCTATGCTTGGTTTGATTATCAACGATTGTATGAAAAACATTGGCGTCATCACAATCATACAGGTATTGTCGATCATGATCCAGATTATCATGATGGTCAACGAATATCGCTTTTTTTCTGGTATTTCAAATTTATGTGGGGATATAGTTCTCTTCTTCAACTTACTAAAGTTGGTCTATGGGGTAATTTTCTAATGTATATATGTTCAGTACAATTTATCAATATCATCATATACATGTTAATATGTCCTATATGCAGTTCATTTCGTCTTTTCTACTTTGGTACTTATTTACCACACAGACCAGAAGTTATTAATAGTCGAATGGTAGAAAAAATGCCTTGGGAAAAATCACGTTCATCAAATGTGAATCGTCTTGTGAGCTTCTTATGTTGCTATCATTTTGATTATCATTGGGAACATCATCGATGGCCATATGCACCATGGTGGAACTTATGGAAATGTAAAGAAATTCAACAAAGAATGAAAAAATCATCTTGAATGTAAACAGTGATGTGTATTTCCGTTCAAAAGAAAATGAATGATCATCTCGCATACAGTCCAAACCATCATCAGTATTTATTTCACATAGTTTTAGCATTTCTTTGAAAGACAATTTCTTTGTAATAAGTTTGTTTTTAAATAAAACTGAGCGTAATACTTTTCTCGACATAACTTTTTGTTCCGCCAAATGTCCATGTTCACTTTTCTTCAAAGTTTCACTCCAGTAAATCGAATTTGAGCGTCGAAACATACAGTAGCATTTATACCCGAAATAGCTTCCGCTTAAATGAAGGAGAGATTATTATTTTTCTTTTTCTCACATACAACTGTTGTCTCTTTTTAAAATAGCATGAATGACACTGCTTAATTTCGCTGTTACGGCTGTCATATCTATTCCGTTTTGTCTGATGTTGAAATCAGATCAACTTTGTAGACTAGCTAAGTTAATACATTTCTTTTGGCATCAAAGAATATGAAGTGTTGATATGGGTGTCAAGTTTCTTTTCGTGCACACCTACATCCACACACCTATCCGCACACACAAATCGACGCTTCACACCTAGGCCGACGCACACTCAATTGGCCAACTACAAGTTGAATGAGAAGTGATCATGAAAAATGCACATATTCTAAACGTTTATCTCCATCATTTAGTATTCTTGATCATTCAATTGATAACATCGAACATATGGTATACGACCAGTTCTTGATCAAGAATTAGTTCATGTTCACAAAATTTCCTTGTTGTCAATGGTGATTTTCACCGATTCCAATATTGCCGAATTAATTCGTAATGGAAAACTAGTTTGGATCAAATATGAACCACTGTACACATAACATTTCAATATTATAATTCAGTTTATGAATAAATTGACCGGTTGCCATTTAAGTTAGTAACCATATGTGTTGATAGGATATGCCTATGGATATCGGTGTCAGTATGAAGAAGAAAATATCTACACATAGATCCATACCCACACTCTACACTCAAACCCGCATCCAACCCCAAAATGATTTATTTTGATTTTTTCCTTGTTCATTTAGGTATTACCGCGGTTTTTAATTATATTACGAGAGAAACAAGATAAATTATTTTATTTAACTTTTCTTTTGCTTCGTATAGTTATCTGGAGAGTTGCCACGCATTTTACGCAACAAAACTAAAGAATTACTTAAGTTTTCTTTTCCTATAATACTTATGGTAATAGCTTTCCTACATTAGACGATAAATTGAGGAAGTTAGCTTAGTTTACTTTTCTCTTTCTTCATTTAGTTTTTCTTATCGCTAGCACTCACTTTGTACGGGAAATAGAATCAGAAAAATAACTTTACTTTTCTTTTCTTCAATTAGTTATTCCGAACTGTCGAGCGTCTTATGAGAAAAAAACGAGCAGCGTAGTGTAGTTTTATTTTTTCTATCTTCATTCAGTTATCGTAACGGCTGTCGCGCTTTTATAATAGAAATGCAATAAAAAAATTAAAGCTAGTTTGATTTTTTTTTCATTTGATGATCTGATAGCTTTCAAACACTTTATGGAAAAAATGTTACAGATTATTCAAGTTCAATTTTATTTTTCTTCATTTAGTTTTTCGATTGCTGGTGCACACTTTACGAGAAAAATCGAAATAAGAAACTACTTTTACTTTTCTTCTCTTCATTTACCTATTCTGATAACTGTCTCACATCTCATAAGAAAAACCGAATAGCTAAATTTAGTTTAATTTTTTCTGTCTTCATTTAGTTACCGTAACAGTTTCCCACCATCTTTGGAGAAGAATAGATTAACTTATTTTGCTCTAAATTTTTTCGTCTTGATTTATTTCTGCTGATAGTCATGGAGCGTTTTATGACTGAAAAGAAAGAATATTATTCGCTCTATTTCTTTTGCTTCTTGTCATTTAGATGTTTTAATATTTTTTGAAACATGTTGTGAGATGAGTAGAATGAAACGGTTCAGTTTCGTTGTGCTTTCCACGCAGTCTTATGTGTTACTGCGCTCGAGTAACGATTGTGTACTATGAGATTTTCAACTGTTTTGATAATTTAAGGATCGTTTTGATAATCCTTTCGTAAACGTTTTGTAGTTCACAACATTTTACCGCCTTTGAAGCTCTCTTTAGGTTAAGAGACCGCTTTAAATGCTTCTATATCGGGCTTCACATACTTTTTCACATTTTCTTGGTAAGAATTCTAATGCTTATGAACACTCTCAGATACGCATTTGATAATTGTTTTTAAAATTATTTGAAAACGGTTACCAAGTTTATGCATCCTGACGAAGAGTTTATGAAAGTGCAACTTATAACAAACCCTTTAAGGATTTATGAATATTATAAATTCTCTATATATCTTCCACAAGTGATACTCGAAGATCATAAACCTTTTCATATACCCTTTCTAAAGGGTTTATGAATGGAGTTGCGATAACTTCATAAACGATAAAAACGAGTTTTTTATACGTCGTACTTGCATAAACCTTTTAAAGGTTTATTATTCTATGGATTTTTTTAACAGTATAGTGTATGAGTGAATGTAAATGTGGATGTGGATGCTCTAGAGGGTTTGGTGTGGGTGCAATAGGGGTGGGTGTCAAGTTCCGCTTCGTATACACTCACACTCACATTCACATCCTCAAGCGCACACTCTCATAAGGTAATATACTCAGTGATGCGAGAAACATGTTGAATTTGAACAGGATTCACGAAGTTATGGCGAAAGCAATGGGAAACCAAATTGATGTTGAAGATAAATATGGATTTATTAAGCAAATTGGCAAAGGAAGTTACGGCGAAGCATGGCTAGTGGTTCCATTAGACTGTATTGCTACAGGGAGGCGGGTAAGTGTAACTTGCGGGACTTGTTCATTTTAAGGGTCACGATGTCATTACTGACTAAGCTATCTGACAGCTTAACAATGTATTTAGTTAATGTGAATCCTCTGTAATACTTTCTTAACACGTTGTTTTTTCTATGCATATCTAGTATGTCTTAAAGCAGTTAAATCTTCAATTCACACCTGTAGATGCGCAAGAAGCAGCTGAGCGGGAAGCAAAATTACTGTCAACCTTGAAACATCCGAATATTGTTACTTGTGTTGAATCGTTTCGCTCCTCGGATTCGTGTCTAAATATCGTGATGCAGTATTGTCAAGGTGGTGATCTCTATGCAACACTAAGAAACAAGAAGTTCCAAAACCAGATACTTGAGGAAGAAAAAGTTATTGAATGGTTTATTCAAATATGCATGGCTCTGGATTATTTACACCAGCGACATATATTGCATAGAGATTTAAAAACGCAAAATATTTTCTTAACCAAACACGAAATTATTAAAGTCGGAGACTTCGGTATTAGCAGGTGAGCAATATGCAATTGATATAAATTGATATGTGCTATTAGTGGTAACTGCGATTAATACGACTTTTTAAAATGAATAGGCTCATAAACGAGATTATGAATCTCAGAGAATTTAGTAGCAAGTTTCATTTGATTTCCATGTAAAACAACATGTTTTTTGCTTTTACCCAGAGTACTCGGTGATGCCGACGACTTGGCAACAACTATAATTGGCACTCCGTATTATATGAGCCCCGAAATTTTTACACATAAACCATACGATCAAAAAGTAAGTTTCGATAACTCTGAAGAGTCGGTACACTATGCATCGTGAATTTCGATAATTTTTATGGTTCTAGTCCGATATGTGGTCATTAGGTTGTTGTCTGTATGAAATGATTCATCTCGAGCATGCATTCCATGCTACAGATATAAACAGTCTTGTTATAAAGATAGTACGAGGACAGGTAAGCCCACTAGACTGATAAATTTACTTGAACTCGCTCAATCTCGGACTTCTAACTCTTCACACTCTAGACACCGGAGGTATGTGGAAATTACAGTAATGAATTGAAAGAAATTCTGAAGGCAATGCTCTCAAAAGACCCACATGAAAGACCAACGACTAAAAACGTTTTACAAAACAAATATATTAGACATCACAGTGTGCGAATGATGGAAGATATTAAACTAAGGTAATCATTGCTAACTTTACATCAGTATATTTGACGAAAAACCAGTCGGAGAAACGACAAGTTTCAATATCTGATTGTTTAATAGAATTAAAAAAAAACAGCAAAATCGACGAAAGCCCTCACCATTCCCGGAAGAGCCGGAGTTCAGATCTCTGTCACCAATCAATAACATGACTATAACCAACATGGTAGATTCGCGTATGAATGAATCACGCGCACGCCGACGACAAAAAATTGCTGCCCATCAACGGTTAACATGTCATACTTTGCTGCATCCTACTAATGAAGTTATCGCTGATGCTAAAGATGTACCGTCGAACACAGAAGAATTTGAGACATGGGAACGATGTCCAGTTGAAAAACTAATGTACTACATTGAGCAAAGTGAAAAAGAGGATGACGAAGATCCTCACAACACTCAAATAAAAACAGAGATGACTGGATCTCTACATTCACCTCCTGATATAACCAAGACGTATGCGAAGCAAGAAGTAGCAAGCGCAGTGGTAAGCTAAACAGAGATCATGCACGGATATGTTGTAAATTTGATGCACTGCTAGTGGTTCGAAGTAGGTTCATTTGTTTTCTTCCATTGTACACATTGACATTTGTGAGAGTTGATTTTCTCTTTCAATTGTTCGATTGTCTACGAAAATATGTGGGATTAGGGTCGTGAAACTCAATTTTCAGGTCCAATATAGAGTAAATACTTGAAAACTTGAGACTTCCAAGGTAAATTGAAGTTTAAAATATTTGAGGAATTCTAAAACACCGAGTTAAACGATATACGATAAGTCATATTAGCTGTGACAAAACAGCATAAAAAATAAGATCTTCAAGAGTTGTCTCTGAACTTTAAATAGTAGACCTATCAAATGAGAATTGGGAAGAGGAGGCAAAAAGAATTTCGAGAAAGGAAGTCACACTAAGTTTTGGGATGACTCAAATAATTTACTCGTGAGACTCAGCCGGAAGAAAAAAAGCATTTGATGTCAAGTTTTCAGAAGTTGGGATGACTCCACTGTCTTGCACTTCTCCTCCCTTCCAGCTCGTAGCAATCCTTTTTCCATTTCATCTGGTGAGAACTAATGGGTGGTCGGTATATTTATGATGTACACTTGTAAATCGAAAATGCTAAAATTGACTTTACACTGAAGCAGAAACTATGTACTTGGAAATACTTAGTACAATTAGCAATGATAGGAACGTGCGCACAATTTAAAATAAATAGTATTGTTGAGAAATCTTTCACTGTTGCACCCACGAACCACTCCAAACACGGTTTTTATTCAGACCTATTTTGTTTTAGCAAGATCGACCAGCAACAGGAGTAACTATAAAAGAATCTGATGAAGAGCAAAATAAAATGCATTGTCGCTATTTTGATATTGGCACTTTACCAAAACAAACTTTATTGCCTATTACAGGATATAATAAGACTCCATTGATGTCTCTTGAAGATGCTATACAATCTGTACATCACCTTATTGATAATATCGATGTAAAAGTCAAGGTAGCTAAGCAGAATGCACAGCAACGGCATGGACGCATGTTGTCAGTCGAAGAATCAGCTGCCATACAGTTGTATACGATGGAGGCGTTTCCTCTTGATCGTTGTCTGTATTATATTCTCAATAAAACTTTACGTTCAGCTAATCGACGAGATTTAATTCCATGGTTTCCGTATTTAAAACTTTTGATGACGGCATTATGGAAACTGCCACCTGTCCGACGTACAGTTTGGCGTGGAATAAAAAATGTCAATCTCAGTGAGCAGTATCAAGAAGGACAAC
Organism: Rotaria sp. Silwood2; assembly: GCA_905329745.1. Classification (NCBI taxonomy): domain Eukaryota; kingdom Metazoa; phylum Rotifera; class Eurotatoria; order Philodinida; family Philodinidae; genus Rotaria; species Rotaria sp. Silwood2. Next base: position 145,432 of record CAJNSZ010000166.1, on the reverse strand, counting down.
ACTACACCTGGTGGAATCTCAGTTCCTGTACAGAAACGTTAACGGTGATGCAAACACCTCAGTTTCTGGGAACTGAAGGTCTTCGAACATTATTCAGTATTGAATGTGAAAATGGGAAAGAAATCAAGGAATATTCCTACCTCGAATATGAAAATGAAATATTATTGCCACCAGCTTTGTATTTCGAAGTTTTGGGAAAATTGAATCCTGCACCTGATTTATATATTATACATATACGACAGATAGTTTCACCCTACGAATTAATTTGTCCACCATTTTAATAACAAACTCTTTATAACCTTCACTCAGACATTTATTTTTTCCATGAATGATTACTTTTGTCAAATATCAAATAATGAAAACTTTCTACTAATTTACATCATAGTTATTTGTATTATAATTTACTGGAGAAGAGAGTCGACGTGTGTATTTGTGAGTAATATTCTATTCAGTTACCAAGACAATCATTCCTTCCTCTACCCTCATTAAGAACACTACCGTTTCAAGATTGGAAAAAAGACGTTGTCTTTTCCGAGTCGTCTCTGCAATGAAACTCAACCTTTGAAGAATCTGAGCGGGAACTTTTCTTCGATATTACCGTTGTTGTGTGTTAAATGTATGTTGTTAATCGAACGTATTGAAAAATTGGCCACTATTTGCACAAAGTTGATGTGAGAAGAGAAAAATATAAAGGAATGATAAAGAATAATATTAATGAGTGAGACAGTTCGGAGAAAACAAAAGAAGACCCAACTTGTGAGATATTGTGTAGCATGGTAAGACGATGGGTGTGGATGTGGATTTGGGTATATATCATATATGTATGAGTCTTTTATTTCACTACATTGACACCCTCACTCGCATCTATAGCCTCCACTTGTTTTAGAAAAGAAATATTTCTGAAGAATTCGTGTGGATATTGTACGTTTATCAAAGATGAAGGGAACTGTTTCTTCGATTACATAAGAAAAATCTTATTTTCCTCAGAAAATATAACAGACACCGAGACGAATAAGAAAATCTCCATTCAGATTCGATTCAATTCGATTGGTATTTTTACAGAAAAACGATATTCTTCGCATTTATTACTTACTAGTTACTTAGTGTGATATTATTAATGTAGTCATACATACTCAAAGATCATTTATTTGTTTAAAAGAAAAAGTTCAATAGAAAATAGATCTAATACAATAAAATTACTCATGAAAGTTTGATACTCATGNTTTTTTTTCGTTTTTTCTTGCTTTTTCTCTTGTTGTTTCTTTCATCATCGTCTTCTTATCTCTTTTAATAAGTGTCCATCCATACGTACATATACATTAACGCGTCCGCGGTATTGTTTTTGTGTGCACGTGTCGTGTATTTGCTTATATTCAAGAAAGTCAGAAAAATAAAATCAACTTTAACTTTGGCCCTATTTTCCTGTTTCAAATGAGTACAGAAAACTTCCGTTTCTACATTAAAGTGCGTACTGCCCTTAATATTCAAGCAAGAATTATTCATGATGAACTGTATTCTGTTTATGGTGATCAAGCTCCTTCTCTCACAACAGTGAAAAGATGGTCCAAGCTGTTTCGTGAAGGTCGAGAAGAAATTGAAGATGAATCACGACCTGGTAGACCCATCACTGAAACAACATCCGAAAATATTGAAGAGATCCGCCTTCTTATCAATGATGATCCTTATCTTACAATAGAAGAGCTACAAGAGCAAACTGATTTAAGCTATGGTACGGTTCATCGAATCCTCACCGATCATTTAAACCTTAGAAAGGTCACCGCACGTTATATACCCAAAGATCTTACCGATTTTCAACGGGCTGAACGAGTTCGAATATGTAAAGAAAACTTAGCAAAATTTCAACAAGGAACATGGCGATTATGTGATATAATAACTGGTGACGAATCGTGGTTTTATCATAAACAAATTGGTCGAAAGTCGTCAAATGCAGCGTGGGTGAGAAGAGGAGATCCTCCACCTACTGTAGTTCGACAAAGTAAGTATGCTTCAAAGACCTTATTATCCATCTTTTTTAAGTCAAATGGTCCTGTTTTCATTCATCATTTGGAACGGGGACAAACAATCGATCACCAGTATTACATCAACAATTGTTTACGGCCTCTTGTCGATGAAATCAAACGTCAAAGACCCTCATATGGGACGCGTGGTATTAAAATTCACTACGATAATGCAAGACCACATGTTCACGAAGATGTGTCTAGTTATCTTGAATCGGAACGTCTCACAATAATACCACATCCACCTAATTCTCCAGATTTATCACCATGTGACTTTTGGTTATTCGACTTAATCAAACGAAATCTGACCGATCAAAGTGATTCACAATCATTATATGATGCTGTGGTCAATTTCATGTATTCTTTGAGTAATGAAGAATATAAAAAAACATTTGAAAAATGGTTTGAAAGAATGCAATTGTGTATAGATAACCAAGGTGATTATTTCGAACATTTGATGAAATAAACAATTGATAAACTTATCCTTGTATTTTGTTTTGTTCTATCATTATTACTCTTTGTCCATTGTGAAATATATGGACAGTCAGNTCCAAATATAATATTTTTTTAGTAAGAAATGTTTATAGAAGCATTGTTTTCTTCACATTTATTATGTTCATGAAGTAATTTGGATGTCAACTGTACTATGCCAATGAAGATGCAGATTAAATCATATGGAATTATGAGGATATTTCATCAGCAGCAGGTGAAGAATACAATTCTTCAGTGATAACGCAAATTTTTTTTTAAATGTACATGTAAAAAGAGTTTTTGTAATCAAAGTATATTGTTTGAAAAATAATTTTGAAAAAAAAAATGAAGATACTGACATCATATATTTTATTTATCAGAAAAAAAAACATGATAAGTCTTGTTCTAATTTTAGAAATCTTCGTTGTCGAATATTATTACTCGTGGATTTCTTTTTGCATAGAGTAATTAGTTCACTCTTGCCGCCATTCAAAGTCAATTGTATTCGAATAAAACAATCGATCAAGAATCTTGAGTTTATCACATGGTTATGGGCCCTGATTGTTGATTGTTTTGTTTATTAGCATCTGTGTACACCGTACAGGACACAGAGTGGAAAGGATAACATATTTCTCACTATATACTACCATGTTCATAAATAATCATATTTCGCAAAAATAATCTGAGAAAATGTTCTCTTTTTTTGACGAATATTTGTTGTTTTGCCTCTGAATATTCATTGAAACAGTGAAATTAATCATTGATATAAAGATCTTGAATTCATAATGAAGTATTTATCATGAAAGCTATCTTCAACAATTGATTTATTCTGTCTAAATAAGTGTTCGAGTTATTCTAACAACTCTCAATGTTATCTTGAAATTGCTCGATTGTTGACGCGACAACTTTCTTCGTCTTTTTATTTTTATCTTAAATCAGCAGTTGATTATTATCATTTGCCACATGCAAAATAGAACAAGAACAGTTAATTTTTATCGCAATTTTGTTATATTTCTGCATCTCGATTTTGGTCGTTTTCGTGTGATAAGGGTGTGGGTATGATATGAGTGTTAAGACATTCCAAGCAACAACCACGCCCACCATCGTATATTCAAAATGTAGCTATTTCGAATTCAATACAAGTTTATTTAGAAGAGAGATGATACCAAAAAAAAAAATAACTAGAGAAAGAATGAAAAGGAAAGAGGAAGTAAGGATATTAGTCAGATGATGATATTAATATCGGCAAAATATCTTTAGTTGCATATCATTTCGTTTGGAATAGATTTAAATGAAAAATGTCAGCTTAATTTTGAGAATCTTTCAATAGTAATGGAGGTTTTTCATAATAGCCCATTTTCTGTTTCTTTTCATCATAATAACCAATACTATCTGATGTTTTATTCGTGAGCATATCACGACATTGATTAAGTTCGTCAATGGCCATGGAGAGACGCTCAATGATCTGATCATGTGTTGGCCATTCATGACTACCTATAGCAAGATTGAACATTTGAGCATTGGCACGCCACATCTTATGAATGGCATATTCCAATGCAGCCGTTTTCTCCTGACGAAAAGTATCGTAGCGCGTGTATTCAGTAGTAAACGGATTTGTCGACATGAATGAATTGACCACTGTGATACGTGGCTCCGAACAAGAACGAATGCCTGTCACTCGATGCACTATACGACTACCTAAAGAATACTTGAAATTTTAAATAAAATACATTTGTAGTTTTTTCGTTTACCTTGCATCAATACGCACGAATTTTGACCAAAATAATCGATTGTTCGAATAAATTCGTTCGGTACTTGACCTTTGTATTGTTCAATGAGATTAAAAGCATCCTTGGAATCACGTTCGATAAGTTGCAATTCACCACCGACTGTATTGCTCATATCACAAGCCAATAGGATGACAACGTAAGGTACACTGTCACAATGGTACGCATCTATATTGTCACCACCTGCATAACCAACATTGGTATGACTATAGCTTGACTGAAGAGCTGTCGGCAGAAGTTGTACATCACCAGTGATGTCTGATAAATGCTTGAGTATGCGCGGACATCGATTAAAATCTTGTATCCATTTACTACGATAGCTACTATGCCGAATCATAGCTGGGTGACGTTCATCATATGTTTGATGTACCATTTCTCGCTCAAGAATCATACGTAATACTCGATAGCCTTCATCACTTAACAATCGAAATGGACCACTATAGGCCAATTGGCTATCACCATTAGATGCTACAGCTTGAGAAAGTTGTGGCGCTTTTGGTACATGTTGAAAGCCGTCAAGTAATACAACGAAATCCGGCTCGGTCATTGCCAAATGAATATCAGGATCAAAAGTGGGTTCATCAGTATAAAGCTCCATTTCTGGATCAGTTAGAAGAGGAGGTATAGGGGCAGCCCAATTCTTGTTACACTTCATAGTTGCTGGAAAATCAAAAATTTTCAATTGTTTCTTCCTAGCAAATATAAATGAAATATATCTTAATGTCTCACAATAAAATTATTTAACTAGAGCGAACTTGATTACACAAAAGATAAGATAAAACAGTATAGATAAAGAGTGGGTGAAAATAAATAAGTCTCCTTATATTTTATTAAAAACTCTCTCAGTTTTCATTGTCTAAGTTTCAATTTGTTTTCAAAAGGTTCGCTATGAAATTCTCTCTAGATATAATATAAAACAGCTGCTTGAAACTTTGCAAAAAAAAACCAAAAGACTAATAATATTGTGAATCCTTACTTCATCAACTTTCAAATACATAAAACAGTCTTTTTCGAGTTTTATTCATTCGCAGTTACAAACAATGAAGGGTGTGGGTGTATACAAAGATTCATATTCATTCTTGGTTCTTCCTTCATCTCATCTTTTTTTTTATGTTTTTTGCATGAGTATATGAAAGAATAAACCACAAACAACCCAAAAGAACTTTTTTGAGTAATTATCTATACAAAATTATGATTCTACTTTGTTTAAAACTGTGAAAGATACATCGAAGATAGTGATAATTAGTATTGGATTATTTTCAGATTGTTGAATACGAACCATTTGAACCAAAACAGGACATATTCAAATTTCATGGAATTTTGATTTTTTTACAAGGATTATTTTTCTAAAAAAAAGTTCTTTTAGAATAAATAAATCTAAAAATATTGTCTCTTTCAGCTTATTATTAATTAAGAAGTAATTTGCAAATATCTCTCGAATCATAAAAGAAACGATCCGAAAGCTTCAAGATAGATCCTATAAGGCATCAACTGCACATCTATAATAAAATTTTTAGCAAGATCTGATTCAAAAAATCCTTCTCTTAAAAGCCGATAATCGAGAGATGCTGTCAAGTCTCGAAGCAAACTTTTTTCATAGTTTGTCACATCACTAATGAAAAGTAAATCGATTTTTTCAAAACTCGAAGCATATTCAAGAAAAAAACTTTGGATAGAGATTAAATAGTCTCAAGAGTTGTGTATAGAATGTAATATTTAGTTTTCAAAAATATTATCTCAATTGAAAGAATGATTTAGCCCATATATAGTTTTAGTTCATGACAAACATCTCAATTCGAATAATGACAGCTCTGATGTTTTATCAATCAAAAGCGTCAGAACTAATGAGAAATTTTTTTTTTTCAAACTTGTTATGTCAGTAATCAAAGCAAAACACATCGATCTAGCTTATTAAGTATTTATGTAAAATTGATAACTAATCCAAATTTAGTTAGAGAGTTTCCTACATTTTGATTTGATTTATTTATAATTGAATCTATCCGAATAATAACGAAGTTTTCCACGACATGAAAACACAAAGAACTATATATTTGATTAGTATTATTAGTAAATGACCTAGATATCACACTAACTTTATTCAACAATGGAACTGTTTTTGACTTCTAAATGTTCCTATATCATAGGTCAGAGAAACTCTTATCATTTTCAAATGATAATGCAATTGTGTAAAGGACATCAACAATTGTTTGTTTTTATTTAATATTTGCTGTTAATACATAACAACTAAGTTGTATTTCTTTTTCTAGTTTCAGTTCAAAATACATTGATACTAAGTAAAGTAGCGTGATCAAAATAAATCGTTAATTAAAAATAACAACTGCCTGTGGTCTTTTTGTTTTTGTTTCTCATCCAACCAATGCGTATTTCCCTCTCATCATTCAGTTGAAGTTGAAAAGGTTCCCATTTATATCGTTTTTCTTTTCATGATTATACTATCAAAGTTATTTTAACTGTGTACAACATATATAGTTTGAAACAGAACGATTCCTAGCAGGTTATTCTGATGAATAATAGAATTCATTATGCCTTAGGCTCATTGAAATGCTATTTCCATGTCTTCTTGATTCTTATTGATCAATAGTCGAGCCGATAATACAAAGAAAATGTCAAGTAAACATCGATTTCGTCGAGAATATTTTGGGATGTAAGGAAATTATGAAAGAAGTCTATGCCATTTGATTATTTACAAGAAGTATTTTTGTGAAAAATCAATTTCTGATTCAATCAAGTTGAATATATCTTTGATCATATTAGTTGAACGAACGATAAAATCAACTCAGTTATTTCATGAAACAATCATCAACAATTACGGATTGCTTTCAAGAATCAATTATCAGTTTCTTTGAAAAAGAAATATACAAAACTAAGCAAACAGAAAGTTAAGTGCGTGTTATTTAATACGTTTGTTATGATTGGCATTATAGAATTGCTACTTAATAGTTTTGGTTCTTCTGTATATTGCACGATAATTAATGTTAGATTGCAAGTCGAAAAATAAAAAGATTATATTTCCTATTGACATTCAATTTTCAATCATTGAATAGAAAGAAAACAAAAAAAAGAAAAGAAATTTCAAATATTTAATTAATGATAATAGTTCATTAAATTTGAAATTAAAAATTTAAATTTAAATAGTTTTCAGATCAAATTTCTTTAGCTTAATATAGTAACATAATACGATTTTTTTCTGTAAAAGAGATACCATCGTATTTTTTATCACGAGTCAAATTTCGTCTTACATCAACTGTTCTTGTTTTTTTGATAAAATGCACTTATTGAAAAAAACAAATGCAAACATCATGAAAAATCTATGTTTGATTTTCAGATCCTAACAGCATAAATCGAATTTATTCTTGATTATCTCAATTTTAAAACTACAAGAGAAATTACTTTTATTTATCTTTTATAGAAAAGAAAAGTGAGTAAACTATAAAGAAGTTTTAATTGATGTTTTCTATTTATTCAATATTAAAATAGACAGACTGTAGTCGAATAGACTTTTAAGGTTAATTATAGAAGTATTTTTCTTCTCCCCTTTGTTTTACGAACATGTAAAATATTCTTGATGATCTACTTCAATATTTTTATTTACGCTTGGATAATTTTACAGAATATTGATGTTAAATAAATATCGGGTGTCCCAGAAAGAATGGGCCTCTCAGTATTTTTAAGATTTCTTCTCTATTATCCCTGTAATTAAAGCTCTCTTTATTATCAAAAGATAGTGCTTGAAATTCTCTACAAAACNTGGAAAATTTCAATAGTTTTATCTGTAAAAGGGTTCGACTTTTTGAAGTAGTTTTTCATTAGTTTTTTTTGAAAAATTTCACCTAAAAATTTTTAAAATTATACAATATTGTAGAGCTCGACGAGCTCTATCAAACCATGTAAACATATCAAAGAAAAAAAATTTAGTCGATTTTTGAATTATTCGCACCTTATATATCATTAGAATATTCCACAAGATTATTATATATTCAATTCTATTTGAATGATATAATTTCAAACAAGAAAAAGATCATATATAAAATAATTATCATCAATAAAGGAAAAAAGATAGTAGGAGGTGTCTTAATATATATATATATGAGTAAATTACAACATTAGCATAGTACTTTGAGAAAAAAATGAACGAAAAAAAAAAAGAAACTTCTCGATTTGGAAGATGATAAGTAATGGGTTTTACTCTCTTATATAAGATGAGCCTTTATTTGCGTACCACGATATACAATGCCGATTCAAAGTTAGATCAATCTGAACTACATAAATCTAGTAGTGTATTTTATGCTTTATATTAATGATGTAACGTCATTCTCACAACATGACTTTTCCATAAAACGCAATTTAGAATAAATTTACAGCAGTGACTTTGATAGTAACTAAAATAAGAACTCAACTTTTATATAATACATTTCTTTAGATCTTAATTGCAAAGTATTGCACATGTTATAATCTTACATGACCAGTTTCTTATAAAATATCTCGCGTGACACATTAACATTATTTCTTTTTTCTCGTAAATTATGAGTTTTCTGACATTCATATTTTCAATGGTAGTTGATTATAATGAATTGATAATATGAATAAAGTTACATCTGCAAGTACAGTTCTAACGAAAGAAAAATGATAAATCTCACGTAATATTTAGCTTATTAATCATATTTTCAAATTTTATTTCATAATTTGGATTAACAAGAAATAATATTATCTTCTTATCTCCGTTACTACAGATTGGTCTTCCTCATTCACTGGCTTTCATTCTACATTATCTTCACGACAATCATTTTTCGATGGTTCTTTTAACCTCAGAACTTTGCGTGACAGAAAATCGAACAATAATTGTACATCTGTAATTTTGAAAAAATTATAGAAAATTTTTGATAAAAACGCCAATTAGTCTGACTGTTTATTCTAATTCTGCTAATTTCAGAAATTCAAACAAGAAAGAAAAAGAAATCAATTATACGACCTGTTTTAACAGTAGATGGCAGTAAAAATCGATCTTTTAATCCTTACTGTTTAGTACCTTAGGATTTATCTAAGACAACAAATCTCTGATTTTTTTTATTTCCTAGCGAGAACTTATACTAAGTAAATCCTAATCTAAAATATCATTAAGATTGATTAATAACAATCTGTCCATCATACAGAAATAGTATGTGTAGGTTGTCATTTATTAAACGTCAGTTTTCTTTCTTTTTTTTTTCTTTCTTTCCTTCATTTTTTTTCTTCTTTTTCTTCGATGCGTTCTTTTTGTATAAAAAAGAAAAGATGAGCGTATACGCCTATTTTTTTTTCTTTCTTTCATAGTTACCTTATCAAAGCTTTACTTCGTCGATTTTTTTCTGAGTCAAAAAAATATATATTTTCTTTTTTCCTTTCTCGTTTGAGTAAAAAAGCATGCGAATAGCTGCCTAATTCTATTGAGTAATAAATCAAATTTGAAGTATTATTTTGTTCTAGATTGGTTTTTGTTCTTTTTTTCTTTCTCGCTCTTTATTTTCCCCATCAAACAAGACGTCTAAGAAGACGAGAAAAAAAAGCTCGACGGAAGAAAGAGTAACATCAGTGAAGCTGAACACATCACGCATGCATATATGAAAAGCACTAACATGTTTTTCTATTGACTGCCTTGCTTTTATATACTTATATTCAAATGTTAATATTATTATTTTGATATAAAAAAAAAGAAGTTAAGTATGTCATCAAAATCGAATAATAAAGAAGAATCATCACAAACAACTTCAGTTTCACAACAGCTTGCTCGTCAATTAGAAGCAGCTGCCGAATGTAAGTATTCAAGTTTTCATAATTGTTAGTATTGTTTTTTTTTCCTTTTGCGTCAAACAATATTTTCAATATATAATTAAATTCTATTTATTAGTGAACAATATAAAATGCTTTTTCTTGACAATACCATCCAAAAACTAAGTCATGCTATTTGTGCTTGTAAGATTTTACTATTTGATAAACAAACATTGAAAAAAACTTTATGTTTTTTTTTTAACATAGATGAATCCTTGTTATAAAAAAAAAGTCAATTGGCTTGAATTTCGTATCCCCTTCTTATTTTTTTCAAGTACGAATTCAGATGCCTTTCAATTTTTTTTCTAGTAAAAACTTGAGAGCATGTCTTAAAGTAATAATACATCGATTTTGTAATTTAAAAAAAAAAAAACATTATATAATTATCTGTTTAATTAAGAAGAAGAAAAACACAACTGTCATAAAACATCTTTTTTTAAATTTTAATAAGCAAAGTTTTTCAAAGATTTATTTCGACATCTGTTTTTTCAGAAACAAAAGTTAAAAATCTATTCAATTTTAATGCATTCTTTTTAAATAACTCGTTAAATAATATTATTATTGTGTCATTATGTACTGATCAGCGGAACGAATCAGTTTTTGGTTTTTATTCCAGGACAATTTTGTTTATATCTATTTATTCATAAGATATCAAGATATTTATTATAAGTTATTGAAAATAATATAGAAATTGTTTATTTTCTAGCTGATGAAGAAGAAATTTCAGTTAATGCCTCAGCTTTAAGTCTTGGTATACGTGCTCAAAAAAAATTACTCAGGTAATAATCATCTATTATCTTATTCAAATATAAATATTTCCATTTAATTTTAGTAAATTATCTTCAAAATCTGTAGCTAAGATCTTTATCGATGAAACAAGTGGTCGCATATTAGATAATTTACATAAATTAGCACGTAATTATTCAGGTAAAAAAGATGCCGACAAATTACTTAAATCAATAATAAAAACAATTGTTAAAATGGGTATTTTATATAAAAATGATCTATTTACAGAAAATGAACTTAAATTAATTGATGAATTTCGTAATCGTTTTCATTCATTAGCAAAATCTATAATAACATTATATGAAGTAGATTTTAAATTTGATCGTTCAGTTTTAACACGTATGTGTCAAGAATGTCAAGAATTAACACATAAAATTATTTCAAAACATTTAACACAAAAATCTCATGCTCGAATTGATTATGTTTTTAACTATGTATCAAATATTGAGTTTCTTGAATATTCATTTAATCCAAATTCAACAGCAAATCGTGCAATTATTAAAGAAGCTATAGAAGACATGCATACTTTAATGGATACTGGCTTTCTTTAACCAAATATATAAAGAACAATATATTACAAAAAAAAACTCTATTATTCTTTGTATCAATAATACTTTCTTTTTTTTTTTTTTTTGCTTTCTTTTTATTTCAAATAAAAATTAAAACCTATCTGAAGAAGCTGACGAAGATGATAAACGTTTAAGAAGACTGGTTAATGCTAATAAATCACGAAAATCTAATTGACCATTATGATTTGTATCAACAATATCGAATACAGCACGTGCTAAATGTTTACTAACAAAACCAAGACCCATTTCTTTAAGAAGAATTTCGACATCTTCAACTGTTATTTTACCATCACCATTTTTATCCAATGATTTATACTAGAAAAAGAAAATATATATGTACAAAATTTTGATTAAGATGTATTATTATTATTTACCATTTGATATATTTGTTTAACATTGTTAACACCAATTTTTCCATTACTACGTTTATCAATTCCTTGTTGAGGATTATTTAAAAAATTACCAATTCGATTTGATTGAACTGAACGCATTTGAAAATTATCTACAGGATTATAATTATCGTTATTAGTCATGACTATTGATGGATCATTGAAGTCAATATTTTCTTGACGAACATCACCAACATAAGACTGAACATCATTAATACCGGCATTACGAAACATTTGTGCTAGTGTTCCATTTTGAGCGTCACTAGGGCCGAAATTTTTTATTTGTTCCATTAAGATTCACTTGATTCGTATACGATTTAAATCTAATAAATGTTCGAATATTTCACTGGGCTTAATATACTTTTAAATTACTCAAGAAAAGAAAACAGAGTAGGTGGCGATAACTAAGACATGTGAGATGACGCTATCATAATATTCACTTATAATGACGTCATTGAAAGAACATACAAAATTCAACCATGTTGTTAGTAATCCTTTCGTGTATGATGACTCAAACTTGTCAGCTAATAAAGATCAATCTAGAATAAGATATATTGAATTTAGATTTTAATTAAGTATCAGTCCAATCTTAATGATTAAATATATCTATATATAGTACTATCACTAAAATATATTCACAATGTATAAGTGTAATATCGGTTTCTGAAAATTTTTGTTGATTTTATCAATTTATTCATGTTTTAATAAATCGACAATCCGGTATATTATGAATGTCGAAAGTACAATATTGTCTTCCAGATGTGTAACTTTATACCTTATATGTTAAGTATTCATGTGTTTTACATACAATCTTGATATACGTTAGTACGAGTTTTTCATACTATTGGGATATTGTCAAAGACATATTTTAAAATAATCCTTTTATTACTACGTCAGTATTGTACATGTTGGGAAAATCTCGCGGCAATATGTCAAAAAGAAAAATTCAATGAATAGGTATTGCAGAATTAAAAGATAAGCCTTTCGATAGGAATTAATTTTCTTAAATTAACTTCAAGGTACGTGTTAGAGAAATGCTGGAAACACTATTATAAATGACGCACTATTTGAAAGAAATTGTCACAAGCATAAAATGTCGTTGCCACTTAGTAGTATTAGTTACTTATTATAGATCGACTTTTTAAACAATCATTGTTAAGAATATCTTTGAAATTTCAATGACTTATTAATGTACTTAAACAATATTTCTAAAATTTTTTTGCTAAAAATTTAGTAAGAGATGAAAGAATATGCACAGAAATTCAAAGAATTTCTGGAAGATTTATTTACATTGGTGCATTACTTCATAACGGAAGTATTCCAATTGTAAGCGATCATTTGAGTTCACATTGAATGGACAGGGAAGTTCGGATAAAACTAAAAGAATCATCAAAGGATTCATTCCAAGGATCTTTGGAGCCTACTTGTGATCGTTGTAGTAAGTTTTTGAGCTGAAAGTCTTGACTATTTTCTTTTTAGAAATTCAATATCTCGACAAAGAAATATTTGTTTTTGGCTGAAAATTTTGGAATATGCTAACGGTTATAACTCGACTCCCAATGTCCATAGGTACCGAACGTTTTATACTTTTTCTAGTGTTATCAAAACCTTCTTGTAAGTTCAACATGCGTTCAAACGGCGGGTCACAATTGGGCTACTCTTCTAGTCATAAAAAGTATGTAATAGGAGCTATTGTTCTAGTATTTCTCTATAGATTGAATATACTTCTGACACTGCGATCAAAGCCAGCTTTTATAGTTGAACAAATAATTATCGATATAATAATATGATTATGCCATTGAGTTTTGTGTATAATCTATAAATTTACTATTTCTTGGTTTTAATTAAACATATATCAAACTCAAATTGTTTGGATTTGGCATATGTCTAATGAAAATTCTATGTAATTGGAATGTATCTGAGCCAAGATCGATTTTTTGAAGGGAAGCAGCAGAGGGAGCTTAGGTGAAAAGTGTCTAGCAAACTATTGTTCAGCGCTTTTTCCGTTGCTAAGAAGCTCTGAAAAATAAGTTTGATGCGTGTTGTTCTTGTTTGCTATGAAAACATACCCGAATCATTCTCGTCCTCTTCTTCCTTCTCCTCCTCCTTGCAATGAGAAGATGAAAGAGTCGCTATATTTTTCTTCGAAAACCACCATGTGAGTTTCACAAAAGTATAAAATCATTTGCTGTAAGAAGAACTTCGATTTTTTAGACAAACACTCATAAAATAATAGCAAAATTATCATTGAATGATAAATCACATCTAATAATAATCCTCACTTTCTTCTAAACTATTGAATAACGAATTATATGAATTATGTTTAATTTAACTTGTAGTTAAATTTAAATAAAAATCATTCCATCTAAAAAATAAAAATTTTCCGATGTTAATAATTATATATTTGCTATTTGTTCATTATCAACATGTGTCATAAATTGTTATGGTGTAAATACTTGATCATAACTAAAACAATGTACACAACAATAATCAAGTTCATTAAACAATGTTGAAAATAATTGTTTCATTAAATCAATTGTTTGTATATGTCATACAACAAGTTTAGGTATTTCATTCATATTATAATGATCATGTGTCAGCAATATATTATGCTAAATTAATATTTCGTAAATAAATATTTGGTAATGTTGATTCATTAGGTGTATCTGATGGATTTCTTTATTTTGTTATTCCATGAATGAATGAGGTTTGAGGATAATGAGAAGGAATGAATAATTGGCAAAAAAATAAGTTTTCTTTTGTTAATGTTTGCAAAGGATGACATTTTAATAAAATGTAGAACTGTATACTATCGATAGATCATTCTTTCATTTGAAGAAATAATTTTCGATATATATGGTTTAGATAGAGAATATTCACTATGGTTGTTAATTGATGAGAACAACAAAGTAGACAACATGATATTGATACTGTTTATGTTACGGATGATAATCAATTAGATAATATACTTAGAGTATATCAAAAGTAGTGACAATAGCATTATACTATACATTATAGAAAACTCGAGGAAGTTTCTATAAGCATATATGCTGACAGTTCAAATGATGCTCTATAATTCTATAATATTTCATTGTTCTTCATTTGCTCTGTAGCTGTTCATATCCAATTTTGCTGCATAAAGGAAACTTTCGCTTTTGTATGTAAGTCCAAAGTATATTACATTTATGTTTGGCAGCCAAACTTCATCTATATCTGAAACAATTGAACAAAATTCATTTTCTTATTAATGATGATCTTAATATTGCAATCGACAAATTTCAAGTGCAAATTAATCTGAATCGTGGCGCTATCCAATGCAAATAATCTCCATTCATCGTAAACTTAAAAAGATGAGGACTAGTTGTATATTGTAATAGCTGATCTGGGAAACTATTTGTATCATTATTTTTCAATTGTTTTAAAATGCGAAGTCTGACCTTCGAAAAACTCGCTTGAATATATAGTAGTTCAGCTTTGATCGAAATTCTTATATTATCAAATCAACTGAAGAATGATGAGATATTGTAGAATTATACAACACTACTTCGACTATCAGTATATACAGTAGGTATGAAAAATGATTCAACTAGTAGTAGATAATTTTATCTTAGAATCATCTGGTTTTGGTCAGATTGCAGCCTATAGTCTTTAGTATACTAATAAAAACTTTCAGAACAATCAATTAATCTGTTTAGTTTTTATTGGTAATACAATTACAGTGTGCTGTTTTTTCATTCAACTTATTTTTGTAAACTATTGTGCAAATGTTTTAGGCTGAAATTTTCATTATAATACATGATTCAATGAAATAACTTGCGGTATACGTAATTCCCATAATATTTATCTAATATTATTATTTAGTATATCATTAGCAAGAGCAGTACAAATTCCAATAGATATTCTAACGGGTGTTGCAAAAGTTCCTGGAAAAATGTCAGACTCTGTTGTATTTGAACAGAAAGTGATAGAAAGTTAATTCTTTTTTTGTTAGATAGAGCATTGTTTCTACTTTAAAAAGGATATATATTTCGCAGACTTGTATTTGTACTCTAGTCGGGAAAGCCATTCGATTTCATAAAACTCCTAAAAAACGTGCTGTAACTTTCTTCAATTTTGCTTTCATCGAGAAAAATTTGATATCTTGCCTTAGATGCAACATTTTGAGCTGATTTTTACAGGTTATATACAACATGATATAAGCTTTCGTTACACATACAAATCATTGCCAAGTGGTTTACTTTTGGGAGGAAAAACGAATTTTCTCTTTTTTCGGAAATTTGCGTGCATCAACGGTTCAAAACTCTTATCGCTATAGATNGAATTGAAAGCATATGGAAAAGCTGGAACAGTTGCTGAAGAAGTAATAAGTTCAATTCGTACTGTACTATCATACAATGGACAAGAAAGAGAAATAGAACGGTCAGTGTTGCACTATTAAAATATTCTTTTTTCATTTCGATTGAAGAATCTGTTTTCTCAATATATACATGTAGATATGAACAATATCTTGATGATGCAAAAAAATGTGGCATTAGAAAAGATGTGACCAGTGGTATCACAACTGGCATAACATTTTTTCTTCTTTTCTGCACATTTGCATTAGGTATTCATTTTAACTTTGATCATTTCAATATGATGATATTTTTTGTTTTATATGACAGGATTTTGGTATGGAACAAAACTAATTTGGGCAGACAAATACAGTATTGGAAAAGTTTTCACTGTGAGTATAACGGAAATTCAAGGCTACTATGAACTAAAATTGTTCATTGTATATTACTTCATATAATATTTTCATTCGACGAATTGCTGCCAAGAAATCTAACATGCAATTTATTAATCATTCAAACTATTCTGATTTAATTAATTAGATCTTCATTCGAAAGTCATTTCTTATGCAATCACATATCGAATGAAAACGCTGGGATTCATATAAATATAAGCTTGAAGAAGAAACTCTTTTATTAACTATAAATCTGTTAGGATGCATCAGAAAATCATGTATAACTGAAAAGTTATAATATATTATGAGGGTTGTGAAGTCTGACCAAGTCTTCATAATCAAGATGTCACTTTTATATTGATTTGTGTCGATCATCTTGTTCAGATTGTTAGAAAAAAACAATAATAATGTTTTTCTCTTACACGAGTACTTTTTTTTTCCTTCCTGGACAGATTGTAACATAACGATCTAGTTGGTAAAGAATGTGACGTTGAACTTCAAACAATGAAAATATAGCTTTCGATAAATTTTCACTTACTCTAATAATAAAAAGCATCAGTTTTCATAGTATAACTTATTTGAGTTTTTTTTTTCATTCAAATCAAATTCACTGTATTTAGGTATTTATATGTATTAGCTATGCCTTTTTAAGTTTGGGACAAGCAAGTCCTTATTTTCAAGCATTATATGAAGCTCGAGTTGCTGCTTTTGGCATATGGAAAATCGTTGATGAAGTACATTTATTTTTCATGTCTCAGATATGCAAATTTATCTATATCATATACTTTTTTAATTAATCTCATAGCCATCAAAGATTAATAATGTGGATTCGGACAAAGGTCTTACAAAAGATGATCTTATTGGTGAAATACATTTTTCAAATGTTTACTTTTCTTATCCATCTCGACCTGATGCTCCTATTCTCAATAATTTATCGTTTAATATCAAATCTGGTCAAACTGTTGCTCTTGTTGGTTCATCTGGATCAGGAAAATCAACATGTATTCAATTATTACAAAGATTCTATGATTCACAATTAGGTTCAATTCTTATTGATGGAAAACAAATCAATGAATATAATCTAAAATGGTTAAGAAAACATATTGGTGTTGTTAATCAAGAACCAATTTTATTTCATACAACTATTCGTGAGAATATTTTATTAGGCTCTGATTCAGCTACAAATGAAGAAATCTATGAAGTAGCTAAAATGGCTAATGCACATGATTTCATTATGACACTTCCTAATGTAAAGGAAAAATAATGTTCTTCTTTTTCTTTTTCTTCCCTCTCATTTTCAATAATATTAATGTTCGTTTTTTTGTTGTTGTTGTAGAAGTATGAAACTCTTGTTGGTGAACGTGGAGCTGCACTTTCAGGTGGACAAAAACAAAGAATTGGTATTTGATAATATTCATTTTATCATTCACAACTTATTCCATTTATGTTTTCTGTTATAGCTATAGCTCGAGCACTTCTTCGAGATCCAAAAATTTTACTTCTTGATGAAGGTAAACTCTTTTTTGTTGTGTTCTATCAATAGTTTCACTATCAGTTCTATACTACTATAGCTACAAGTGCACTTGATTATGAAAGTGAAAAAATAGTTCAAAAAGCTTTAGATCAGGTTGCTCAAGGTATGTTATTGTTAGAAGAAACGAAAGTCAAATGATTTTATTTTTCTAAAAGGTCGAACAACATTAATAATTGCACATCGTTTATCAACAGTTCGTAATGCTGATAAAATCATTGTGATGCAACAAGGAGAAATAGTTGAAGAAGGAGATCATGATTCATTGATGAAAGCTCAAGGCATATATTTTGATCTTATTAAACAACAGAATTTATGTCAATTTGAAGAAGAAGAAGAAGAAGAAGAATTACGATTGGAACAAAAAGAAATAACTAAGTTGATGTCTGGTGATGAAACAAATAATGATTTAATTGAACAAGTACATCATAAAAAAACAATAGATAGCGCAACTCAATCTGTAATATCTGCTGTATATGGGATGAAAAATTCACTAGCAGGATACAAGTTGCATGAAAATGATGACGAAAAGAAGATTGCCATAAAGGTAATATAAATAAAGAACAGAATATTCGAGTATGAAAACTAGAAATGATTTGAATAGGAAAGAAAGAAAAATACTACAGTAGATATATTACAAATGAACAAACCAGAATGGATTTTTATTGCAATTGGATGTATAGCAGCTTCAATAAATGGAGCCAGGGAACCGGTATATTGTATTATTCAAACGAAATTGGCCTCAGTAAATGCTGGAGAAATATTCATATTAGAGATTTGTCTTTGTTTTTTTTTTGGCAATAGGTTTTTCAACAATGCGATAAAAGTGTTCAGAAACGAGAAATTTTTCTTTGTATCCTTCTTTATGTTGTCTTGGGAGTTATAAGCTTACTATTTCATTCAATTCAAGTATGTATTTTGATAACTTTTGTAAACGTTTGTGAAGGTTGCTTTTTTTAAGGGTTATATGTTTGCTCAATCAGGTGAAGCTCTTACTAAACGACTTCGATCAAAAGCTTTTCGAGCTATTCTTCGTCAAGAAATTGCCTATTTCGACCAAGAAAAACATAGTACCGGCGTATTATGTACACGTCTTGCAACTGAAGCATCAGCGGTACAAGCTGCAAGTGGTGTTCGCTTTGGTTTGATTCTTCAACATATTTTTGGAATGATAGTTGGAATTCTTCTTGGATTTTTGTACTCATGGCAGTTAACATTACTTGTGCTTGTTTTTCTTCCATTTATATTATTTGGAGGTATTCTACAAATTCGACTAACAGCTGAATTTACAAGGAAAGACAAACAAATTCTAGAGGATGGTGGAAAGGTTTGTGAATCCTTTGTTTGGTTTTCATCTATATACTACTAAAATTAGAGATATTGTGATCGATTAGTTTGTGAGTATTTTTCCTACAAGATAGCATTGCTAAGACTAGTGAAATTAATGAATAGAGAAGAACCTCTCTTATATGAATATGATTGAGACGTTTCTAAAGTAATTGCTACTAAAAGATGTTACAAATTTAATCATTCAATGTAAAAAGTTTTATATTATAAGCTTTTGTAATACAATAGGTATAGAGTAATCAGAAACTATTCATTTCATTGTTCATGTTTTTTTCATTTAATTTATTGAAAAGAAACATATTTAAGAAAAATACCTAATCAAACTTTGACTAGATTAATCTTAGTGATATATGTGTCAATCTAGCATCACTATCATTGTCATCATTATCTTATATATTGATGTCTCGAGCTGAATATTTGTACATATATATACGCAGAAAGATCGTTCCAACAGTCAAAAATAGCATCTTGAGTAATGTAAAATAACTAGTATAACGATTAATTTCTATCATAAATCACTACAATCAATGGTAGTTTTTCGTCGTTTTGCAGAATCGTATAAACAATGTTATGATGAGCTGTATTTGATTCCTATTTTGAGTTATACATACATCTCTCTTTTGCGATCGACAAACTGGAATTATATGCTTCCATTAGGCTTTCTAGATTATTAACTAGTGATTCGTATGATTATGAAACATTTTATTTTATAATTAACGGGTGTTGCAAAAGTTCCTGGAAAAATGTCAGACTCTGTTGTATTTGAACAGAAAGTGGTAGAAAGTTAATTCTTTTTTTGTTAGATAGAGCATTGTTTCTACTTTAAAAAGGATATATTTCGCAGACTTGTATTTGTACTCTAGCCGGGAAAGCCATTCGATTTCCTAAAACTCCTAAAAAACATGCTGTAACTTTCTTCAATTTTGCTTTCTTCGAGAAAAATTTGATATCTTGCCTTAGATGCAACATTTTGAGCTGATTTTTACAGGTTATATACAACATGATATAAGCTTTCGTCACACATACAAATCATTGCCAAGTGGTTTACTTTTGGGAGGAAAAACGAATTTTCTCTTTTTTCGGAATTTTGCGTGCATCAACGGTTCAAAACTTTTATCGCTATAGATATCCTTCTTCAGACGTAATTAAAACAAAATCCACTAGGACGGATACAGCTTTTCCAGGACTACAAGACTATGTACACATTTTTTAAATTAAACTGTTAATCTTAACTTAATTAGATGTCGGAAACTGTAAAACTTACTGTTACACAAAGTTTCGCAATTGATGCCAGCATTATTTTAACAAACTGGATCTCTGTAAAGAAAAATTCATTTCAGCTGAATTTTTTTTATCTAGGTGACCTTTAAACAACTACACAACCTAGAAGTCCTTTTAGCTCAGAAGGACATGTCTTTCTTGAGATATACAAATGGTTTGCTGTAAAAAAAAACGTTTACAGCCTGCTTTTTAGGAGTTTTAGGAAATCGAATGGCTTTCCCGGCTAGCGTACAAATACAAGTCTGCGAAATATATATCCTTTTGAAAGTAGAAACAATGCTCTATCTAACAAAAAAAGAATTAACTTTCTATCATTTTCTGTTCAAACACAACAGAGTCTGACATTTTTCCAGGAACTTTTGCAACACCCGTTATTTGATATCACCTAATTAATTATACAGTTTTGTTACATTATGAATCCTATGTAGATAGAGGATGAAATTTAGAACAACAAGCTATGTTAAGGTTTATTTTGAGATTGTAATAAGGTAAAGATCTTAAGCGATATAATCGATTTTGACTTCAAATATAAGAGTTTCGTACAGAAAAAGATTTCCTACAAATCTATTATCTTCTTTGATGCATGAATAAGACAGTACAAGAACGTCTATCTGCGTATTTCTAACTTGCCGTTCTCGAGATTTTTATTATAGCAATCGAATACGTACACTATCAACTACAGAAATGCTGTGCTCCGCATCGCATTAAAAATATCATAGAATAGTAGATACGTTCTCATTCCGATTTCATCATAATTGTGTTAAGCATCGAAAGTTTAATATTTACTATATTGGAATACTTACCTATGAAAGAAAGCAATTGACATGAAGGTTACTGGTACACTGATCGATAATGCACTTCAAACAAAAAAATTCATATGTCACAGACAGGAATCGAACCTGCATTGTCTAGGTCACAACTGAATATAATACTGCAGTGAGGTCATATTTTTAAAATAAAACATTTGATAGAAAAATATTTTCACTCTCTTAACAGTTCTATTATAGCGATGATTAATTTGTACTACTCAGTTAAACAAGATTTCATGTTGATATAACATGACTTGTTCTTTCTTTATAAGAAAATTGAATCAAATCCAAGAAACAAAGAACTGTAACAGTATTTGTGTATTTGTTTTTCTAATTTGAAAAAATGATTCTATGATATTTTTGTGTTATAAATTTCAATCTTACTATTGTTATAATTACACAAACTTGTGATCCTTCAAAATACTATATTTGTGTCTTCAAAATAATAATTCGCATCAAAACAAAAAAAATTCATATGCCACGGGCAGGAATCGAACCTGCGTTATCCGGACCACAACCGGATGTACTACCATTATACTACCGCGGCGAAAGTAGATCTAGAGAAAACAGCTTTTTCGTTTAATAGTATCGATTCATGTTATGTAGAAGTCGAGAATTTAATGATTATATATATTTCCCATCTAATTATATTTTCTTAGACGAAAAAAAACAAGTTAGTGAATCTGAAAAACTTTCCTAGAACGAATCAATTTATATATATTACTGGCTGCTGATTATCTCCTTAAAATTTCTCACTCATTATGATTTAAAATTGCTTTTTATCAGAAGCACTAATGAGAAAACATTTACAAGTGATCCCTTGCTTTTAAGCTCATATTCATTCTTGGTACAGTTTGAATCAAATTTTTTACTTATTATAAATTTCTTTCATACTCAACAGAATTCTCATGTAAATTATGACATATATTAGAGAACACAACACTTTATAGATGACACAAATAAAAATAACTGAGTAGAGTATATTCTAATAGATTAATCTGTATCAGTAAGATATTGCTTAACACAAAAATAGACTATCATGAGAGTCATTGAAGCTCGTATTGAAAGCGGTCTCATAACATGTTAACTTTCAAGATATGCTAAAACAAGTGATGGTGTTTGTTTTCTTTCTCACAGCTATATGAAACTAAACTAAACTTTCAAAATCGTTAGTTTTGCTTAAGTATTACTTGAGAACAACGGATTTCTATAATATTGATTTGATGATTTCGTGTTATTTTAGAAAAGAAAACAAACATTACTACAACATGCAATGGGGAAAATTTTCAAGGGCTCTTCTCTTTTGAATACTGAAAGCTGCAGATTGCTAAGTACTTTTATGTTTGAGCTATTTATGATAAAACAAGTTTCATTGACTTTTAAAATGAATAATAGAATCTGTGCATTAATTGACAGTTGAAGAAGAATCATTTTATTACTTTGCTACTATAAAACCAAATAAAATATAAATCTTGTTGAAATATTTCTTTGTGTTTTTTTTTCAAATTCAAATTACTGCTATGTTATTTGGTATGAAATATAAATAAAATTTATTAAAATAAATCGAGGTAGGAGTATAAGAATATATACATGAATATGAATTTGTATGAGCATCATAGAATTAAAAAAAGAAAGAAAGAAATTTTGTTTTATTTTTATCGAACAACACGTGTTCGGGATAAAACTGGCTTAAAATTTCGACTTCTTTCACGATGAATATAGGTTCGATTATTAATTAATTCCGGACATTGACAACTATGACGAATTTGTTGTATCATTGGAAAATAATTTTTTGTTAATTGTTCAATTCTTTCATATAGGTGTTCATTTACTGATGCAGTTGATTCTTGTGAAAGATTATCTAATGATGTTGTATTTGATGTTTTTAATTGTGTATCATTTGATGTTAATGTACGTTTTGATGATGTTCTTAAATGTAAAGCCTTGGTTGATGTTAATTGTGGATGATGAAAATTTTGCCACATATTATTCGATTTTGCTTTATTTATATTAAAATAATCAAATGATCCAAATGATTCACAAAGAAGTCTATCATCTGATGATGATCGAGATCGTTCACCATCATCTTTAGTATTTTTTTGTTTCAAATGTTTATTTATTGTTGGTAAAGTTTTCAATGCTCGATTAGAATAACCAGAATTTATCAATGGATTTGATGTAGTATCAGCCATTGTCGATATTGATTCAACTGTCATTGCATTTGAATCAACAAGTACATTAACAAATACAGGACCAATAAGATGTTTAAGACGAGTTGGAGATCGAAGTCTTGTTGTTTGATCTGTAGACTTTTTATTATTATCAATAAGTGGTTTTCGATGTGATACTGTACGTAAATTTTGTTGTGAAGGTATTGTATAAAAAATTTCATATGAATCCGTTTGAACAACGGGTAATGATAAATCAACTCGATGAACATGAAGACTTGTATTTTTTTCTTTTTTTGACATTTCGTCAATGAAAAAGAAAATTTTTTTTCAATGATCCAAATAAAATTTGATTGTACGCAAATATATTTTGATTTTGTCGCACAAGAGAGAAAAAGAAAAACAAATAAGATGAAATATAATCTCCTTTTCTTTTGTTCGTCTCTTATTTTTTTTTTTCATTATGAAACTTTTTTTTCTGATTAGTTACCTTGTCCAACTTTTATTTATAATTTAAATTCTCATATCAATAATCTATTAAAAGCAAGAAAAAAATCAATAAAAGAATCCCTAGTCATTTTTTTTCTCATATTATATACATCAAGGCTATCCGACTCATCAAGATCAATAGTTATTTTTATCCATGGATCATATGATTGTAGACACCAGTAACAAACTTCTCATATTCTTGTTGGATAGTAAAAGTAATCAAATCACATATCAAATTGAAAAAGAATTTACATATGATAATAATAAGTTTATCAAAAGTGACGTCTAATGTGTCATAGCCATAAGACATTGGATCATAATCAAATAATAATAAAACAATGTGTATTATATAAAATTATGTTACTATGTTTAATAATTTGCATATTGATGATGATAGTTAAGCTTGTTGTCAAGTTGTATAGAAGAATGAAGAAGCAAAAAAAAGGCAGACGAAGAAATAATCCAATGTTTTTAATATGGTAAAAAAGAAAAACTAATTATTTTGTAGAATACATTTACATTTACATGGATGAAATTTTTAATTGTTTTAATAAAGAGAAAAGAAATAAAATTCAATTTATTTTGAATAAGAAGTGATGAAAGAACAAAAAAAGAATCATATACTCTTATTTTACAAAAAAAAACAAAACATTTCTCATTCAAGGTTCCATACAAAAAAAAAGATTTAACTCATGAAATTAAGTTTGCTGTAATACTGCAATATGCCTTTTTCTATTTGGTATTACGAGTTTTTGTTTTAATCTTTAGAACTGTTATTTAAAAACAATGTCTAAGAAGAGAATCATAAATGTTGCGTTCTCTGACGTCAAATCATTTGATAAAATTGATTATTTTGTTAACAGAGAATTTCAGTATGACCTATGTACAGAAAAACAAAACAAAGAAAAGTTGAAGATTTCGATAATGCAATTCGTATTCAATTAAGTTGTTATTTCTGATAGAAAAACATACTATGATTTATAATACTAAGTTCAATTTTCTTCATAGACGATAGTTATTCAGAATGAAATAACAATCGTAATCTTTTGAACTCGATTATCTATTATTATTGAAACTTAAAGTAAAAGAAATCTCTTTTCTTCTTTACATTTTTCATACATATGTTTGCTATCACAATTAAACTTTCTTATCACACTGCATGTGTGACCCGAGACAGCAAGCATTGCAGGAGAACGGAGATGTAAAGATTTTTTTCCTAAGAGGACAGACAAATATATTTTCGATTTCACTGAGAAAAAAAAAATAAAAGTTTGTCTTGATTGAGAAATGTTACACTCTACGGGTCGAACCGTCCTTGTGTTGTCTTTCGGTCACACAACTCAATATCAGTAGCCTTTACATAAACAAATTGTCATTGTCTATTTTGATAGATACATAATGATAACAATTTCGGTTATACTACTGGTTGATTTTTATATTTATATACGCATATGTTCTAAAGTTAATATGTATATTCATCTTTCTGTTATTTTACACGAAACAGATCATTTATTCTTTATTCGCCTATATATTTAAGTTTCATAAGTAATATCAAAATTAAATCTTATTTTTAATAAAACAAAAAATGAAATTTAATGATGATTGATTCAATCAACACATCTTTTTGTTTTTCCAACAATAAATAAAACATTTGTTCTCAAGCGACAGATGATTATCATATTATCATTTATTAACATAACGATTCGATTGAACTTATTTAGATTTGATTTATCATAAATATTCTTGACCAAAATATCAACAGATTTGTTTTTTTTTCTTATAATAACTATGAATTTCATTGTCAAAACAAAAACAAATTTATTTATTTTTATAAAATTTGTGTTTTGTATTTTTTCTTTGGATCATTTGGGTTTCAAAATGTTGCAAGACAGTTATAAAGAAGCATCAACAAAACAAAAAAAATCATCCAACATACAAGAAAAATTCAATTCTCTCATATGCAAAGACGTAGAAATAAATAAAAATAACAAATAAATATTTAATTGATTTCATTTTCATGTACAACAGACAATGAAAATATGGCGTCATCAATATATTAATTCAGAAGACGACAAAAGGAATTCATTGATATTGAGCAATACTACTATTTGACCTTTTCATTTTTCAATATTTTTCTTTTTATATTAGTGTTGATTGAAGCTTGAAAAAAGTAATATCTACTGATGAATTAAAATAACATCATGACAGAATCTATATGTTATCTTTAACTGTAACATAAATATTTTTCAACAGAAACACTTCAAATCATGAAAATTCATTGTCTTTTTCCTTGGTTCGTTCGGATCGGCGTTTGAGTTCATTCAGTAGTGATTTTCATCTTTTCCGATCTTTCGCTGTATGTTGCATTTCGGTACTTGAAAGATTTGATGGAAAGTAATTCTGATGGTAAACTGAATTTAATTATTACCTTGCAAACAGTATACTGTCATAGAATAACTTCAAGTTATGCGTATTTCAATAAAGACGAGTGTTTATCAAATAGAACTATTTCATGAAATTCACATTTAAGGTAAAGTTTTTTGCAGAAATTCGTCTACCTCATTGAATTGTTATATTTTGAAAGATAAACATTAATTCAGTAGTTTTGAAAGCATCCAAAGACAACGAATTTTGTCGACTTTTTTAAAATCTATTGTCACCATGGATTCATGTGAGTATTTTTTTTATGAAACTCGATTAACAGTTGTCCTCTTACTATGATAGATAACTTTAGTTTGACGATCTATAAAATTATTTGAATTCTAATGTTCATAAATACATATTTTATATGAAATATGTTAAAGAGAATTTTAGAAAATAACAGATAGTATATGATTAAAGAATTATGTAAATATCCTGATTTGTTCAAGAAAACTTTAAAATTGAGTTTTATTTGAATATTTTCGAGTATTTGGTATTAGCCGACGAAAAAAAAATAATAAATTCAATTCATTAGTAATGCAGGAAGTCATAGAGTTTTTGTTTTTTTAAATATAATATTTCAAGCACATTCTTTAATTCGTGCTCATACAATAATCAAAATCAGAAAAAAAAAAGAAATCCAAAGAAGATTTTACGAAACAAAAAAGAGAGAAAAGGAGATACATAATTCATTAATATACATTAAACTATTGCTAAAAAATAATGATGATCTTTCTTCGATGACTAGACTCGATCAGATAAATAATAAGAACAAAAAAAAGAAAATCCTTAACAAGGAGCTATAACAAGACAATTACCACATAATTTTGTTTGACCAATACAATCATCATGACAATAAGCACCACATTTTTTACAGGCAATTAATGGTTTACATTCACATGTACATTTATAATTTGTTGTACGACTTGTTGCTAATGATGTTGAAAGTGCATCAAATAATTGTTGTTTTCGTATTGAATCATTACTATTTGATAATTGTTGAACTTGTTGTTGTGAAATAAATGTTGTTGTTGATGTTGTTGTTGGTACACGAACAGTTGTAGATATTGGTTGTTGTTGTTGTTGGACAAGATTTCCTATAGGTGTTGTTGATTCTGAAACTGTTGTTGAAGAATCACAACGCATAATTTGTTGTAAAAATACATGTTGTTGGGGTGTTAATGTGTTACTTGTTGCAGGAATGAATTTAGCAGATTGTTGTTGAGGCATATTTACTACAAAAGCATTTACACGAGCTTGTAATGCCTGTTGTTGTGTTGAAGAATCTGTACGTGTTACAAGTAATGTTGGACGTGATGAATCATAATTACCTAGAAAAAATAATAATTATGAATAAGAAATAGACTAAAGGTGATAATGATATTCTCGAAATGGATAGGAAACAAAAAAGAGGTGCTATTAGCGAAATTCTTATGAGATTAAAAAAAAGTGAAACACGATATAGTTGCTATCCGTCAGAAGATTGTTTTATTCTATCTGTTTTAGGAAGACATTTCTTCATCATTCTTTAATTAAATTCTTTAGAAATACAAAAATGAGGATGTGGGTGTGTGTGAATGTCGAGAAGCAATGTACCAACATTCACATCACCCACACTTACACGCCGTGATCGTGTATCAATAACAAGTGTCATATTCAGTAGGACATCAAATTTTTGCCTTCATACTTTAACATTGTGAAGATTTATTTTTCTCGTTATATGACGATATAGTTTTGTTTTCATTTCTTTGTCTTATCAATGATAATTGTGTTGTTCTTTAATGAAATTCTTGTCTTTCTTTGACTAATAATTAAATATTTTACAATCTATACAATGAAACTTTTAATTTTACCAGTATCCATTGCTTGTTGTTGCTGTTGTTGTTGATTAATTTTTGCTACTTGATTTCTTGCAACAGCTTTTAATGCAAGTGCTTGTGCATTTTTTGTTGTTTGAGAAATATTTGTGGTCATCCAACTAGTTGTTGTTTCATTAGTATTTTTTTTATTTGTTGCTGGTGCTATAGGAGAATAGGATGTTGTGGATTGTTGAGGTTTAACAGGTGATGCAAGTACAATATGCATTGGTTCAATAAATTCACCGTTAGTTTTAATTAATATTTGTTGTAATGATTCACCATTAAGTGTTGTTTCTTTTTTATTTTTCTTAATTGTTTTAGTTTTTACTATTCCACCAGGTTCTTTTTTTATTCTAGGTGATAAATTATCTCCTTTAGTTCCTTTTTTTTTCGGTGTACGACCAGATGAATTTGTTATAGTTGATGTAGGAATTGTTGAAAGCATCATTGTATTTATGCTAGGCAATGATAGAGCTGAATCTGATGAAAGAAATGCAAAAAGATCATCTGATGATGATGATGGTTCATATTTGACTGAAGATACTAAAAAGAAAAAAAAAGAACAATTGTAATTGATCGAATTCAACAAAATAAATATCGAATTAAATGAGATTTATCGATTTTTTGTTTCTATAGTAAATTTTTCATTAACAAAAAAAAAGGCAAAATTTTTTTCGTTCTACTTATTGTTTTCCTATTGATTATTAATAAACAAGCTTTTGGGTTTAGAATATATGTATGGGTAAAAAGTTAATTATCAATTCATAGTTAATCAACCATAAAACAAATCTATAATCTAATGTTTTGATAATTAAAACTAGAATACCATTCTCATTAGTTTATATATTAATAGAAAGAGTTTATTAGGTACGTCGGAAGATTATATGACATGTGAATAGAGGACGATGTAAACTTTCTATAGACTCTGAATTCCATCAGAGTTAATATTAATTATAGAAATTCTGAAAACGATTTTTTTTTCTTCTCATGTCACATAACTTAGTGAAAATAATCCCAAACTTCAGTTGAATGTTGTAGATTGTTTTATGGTATTAGTTTAATACAATTGTCTTCTTTTCTTATTGAATTTAGAATCTCTTCGCGTGACAAGATCGTGGATGCGCAAAGATATTCTAAAATTTAATCAATTTTAAATTTTCTGCTTAATAACTAACATATCTATTTATTCGTTTACAATGCTCTCAAATCAGATATAATTCGTGCTAGTACACTAATCTTAAATTATATAATATCTCTGAATATATAAGATGTCTTCAATTTACAGGAAGAAAAATTTTCGAAATGCAATAAATGCATATGATAATAATCGATTTTCTACTATTAGACATTAAATTCCGTCAAATGAAGCTTCGAGCGGGTACCCTCAATTTTCAATTTCCTCCAATATATTCATCGATTATTTGTATACCTCCATTTGCGTGAGTAGTAGTACCGAATTCAACTTAGAGCATTGATACATGTCTCCTGTCACCTGTTCAGACTTTTTTTTTCCATCACTTGATCTTATTAATTTCTGAATGATTGATTTATTTATTTTATGCTTTATTTAAAAAGAAAAAGATTAATTACTCTTCATTTCCTTCCTTCCGTTCTCTATAATTCTTCTTCTTTTTTTTTTCTCTTTACTATACTTGTTAGATTTACATTCTATCATGTTAATTATACCTGTATTATTTGAATTTGCATTTATTTGTAATTGTTGTTTAATATTAGCTGTAATATTTTCTACAATCATTGTTGTTTGTTGTTCTGGTTGATGTGCTTCACCAACGGATTTTAATTCTTGTAAAATACTATTAAAATCAAGTGTAAGTTGACTATTTGAGTTTATTTTTGATTGATCTTGTTCGGTTTGAATATTTCTTTGATGATTATTTGTTGTTGATTCACTGATATTATCAATCATTGATGCAGTAAATGGATCGAATGTTTCAGAAAAATCGTCGAATAAAAATTGTGTTACTGAATTATTGTTCTGGCTGTTATTATTATTATTATTATTATTAGTCGTATTCTATATAGAGAGACAGAAAGAAAAAAAGATAAAGACGTTATATTGAAATCAATATAGTTTGTCTTTTTTTTCCTCTTCAATGTATTTAAGAAAAGAGAGAGAGAGAGAGAGAACAAGCAAATATATATATGATCGATCATCAATTTTTTTTTTGTTTTGTTTTTCTCGTTATATTTTATGAGTTCATTCGAATCACATTCAGTTCTATTCTATTTTTTTTCTGTTCTTCTTTTTGTGTTTCTCGTCCCATCTTCCTTTCTCAATGTCAGCAGAACACATACCATAGTTCGTCGTCGTCTTTTTGTTGCAACGATTAAACACAGTTTAACATTTCTCTATGGTCTACATATATATATGTGTATATATACTCTTAGCTGTTAGATCGTCGATGTCGACGAAATATGATTTGACAAGAAAAAGGGAGGAGAGAACACAAACATACTGCTCATGATTAAGTTCAGTGTTCAATTTTTTTTTTCTTCTGATTCTTTGACTGACTAGTACTGGCACTTGAAGAAGAAGAAAAAAAGAGTGTCAATGACGATAGCAAAATAGATGCGAATGAATATATTATTTGAACTAGTAGTGACTGGAACAATAACACGAGAATTACGATGCCGACGACGATGTGTCTTGAAATTGGAGACAAAAGAAGAAATGCGTATATATTTTCTTCTTCCTGAGCACTAGAGCTGGTGCTGCCTATCGGTGCATCATGTAGCATTCATTCTTTTCTTTTTTTTTTTTTTTCTTCTCTTAAAAAAAAGCGTATTTGTGAGTGATTTCTTTTCTGTCTCCTCTCTCGAACACACACATACACACTATGATTATTATCCTCATCATCGATGTGTTTTGACTTGTTGCTTTTGCGTGTATAAAATATAGAACTGCTTCGACTAAAAATGATGGTAATGGAACGATGAAGAGTAAAAAAGAAAGAAGAAAGAACGAATAACATAACCGATCAGACGTTTTGCCGTGTTGCTAGTAAAGCAAAGCAAAAAGAAACCGACAACGATGAAGAAATGCGAGTAAGTAAGCGTCAAAATGAAACAAATTTTGCTGGATGGTTTGTCGATAGAGTGAAAAAAAAAGAAGAAATAGAAGAACAAAAGAGAAAGCATTTATATTGCATGGTGCAGCATTTAAGACAACAAAAAACGAGTTTGCATGTAGACTTGTCGATAAGAAGCAAAAAAATATATCACATCACATACATATATTTCGAAAGAGAAAAGAAGCAGAAAGAAATCATCTTGTTAAGACATACCAAAAGAAGAGAATCATTTGACAATTGATTGTTGAACAAAGATGAAGGTAGGATTGTATCAATTTGTTCTATTGGTGAATTATGAGTTGTAGATGAAGATCTAATAGAAAGAAAAATATTTGAGATGTTTACTTTATCTAATTTTGACTATATATATATATATAAAGAAAAACATAGTTATAGCATGTCTAGTTTCTCATCTTATTTATGAAGATTTACTTTGTATGCTTTCAAATCAGTTCCTTATTAAGAAGGATTAAATATCCTTATTAAGATTTCAATTATTATATTGTCTCATCTAATAGTTAATATTAGATTTCCTTTTATTGAAAAATTCTTCATAAAAAGTTTCTATAATATCAGGTAACCATTCTGTTAAGACAGACTTTAATAATAATAAAGCAAATTTTCTATGTCACGGAAAATTTTATCAGAACTCAATAGAGATCTTTTATTGGAGAACATAAGTAGTAAAACAAAACATATATTAAAAGTGAACGTGTTACTTTAGGCTAGTCTGTTTCTTTTAATTAATATTATTTTATGTATTACCAATAAAGGTAATTAAGATAGATTGTAAATCATAATAGATACTGTACGAAATCAAAAAAATCAATGTTCCGAACGGATGAGAGAACTTACTACAATTGTAATCCATCGTTTAAACTCATATTGAACACATAAGTAGATGTCAGTAATACTAGAAGATTCCTAAAAGGATTCGTGCTCATAAGCCTCTAGAGTCGAGTTATAACCTATTAAAAAATGGAAATTCAGTCTATAGCAAGAGCATAAGCAGGAATTTTCCTAGGGAGGTGCACACCAGCAGAAAAATAACATTTTATTTCGTGAAAAGTTTTGTTTTTGAACAAGAAGGCGGATGCACGGACACGCCTCTGGTCTATAAATAGATCTAATGAGTTTTAGAGTATTCTGAAAATTTCAGCTGAAAACAATCGTCATTTTTCGCGATATTAAATTTCCAACAAATAGTCATTTGCCATGAAAATCAAGTTTACTTAGAAATTCAATATCTCGATAAAGAAACATTCTTTTCGGCTGAAACTTTGAGTTACACTTCGGATAATTTCTTTGTAAATGAATACATCAAATTTATCCTGGAGATTTTTTTCGAAATCTTTTTAAAAACTATATTAAAGATCGTAAAAACAACTTTGAAAAAAATCTTTAATCAATAAATATTAATACGATAATCTGAATGTAGGCCTTTTTCTTTTTTTTACATTTATTCGAATGCAGTCATTCGCAGACAGATTCAACTTAGGATATTATATACAAAACATGAAAAAGTAACAAACCTAACTTGTCCTCTATTAAACATATGTGGGGATATTTATCAACACTTATCGCAAAACTTTCTTCGCTGACGAATCAATAGCCATTCAATATCTATTAATGTATAATATTCATGTACCAGTAATAATACTCTATCATGCACTACAGTTTTTCAGACTAGGCTCGTCAAGTTATAGACAAACAACTGTATGCTTCGAGATATGCACAATATGATGTTGAATCGATATTAGCGAATATATTATTCATACGAAATAGACATTAATCATATGTAATTAATCATGTAAAAATAGCATATGTTGTACATTTAAAATGTCAACCGTATTTTTCTATTGGTTGAATTGCTATTCGATCATTAACAATCATTTAGTTTTTAATAGCTATACTATTCACATTTAGAATCATCATTTATATATGATCATTTATCTTTCAAAACAATGATTCTAATTAAAATTTTTATTCATTGATAAAGAATTACTCGATAGAGATTATTATCATACTCCTATAAATAATAAATACGATTTGAAATTTAAAAACAACAAAAATTTATGATTGAGTATTGTTCGAATTTTCTGTCAGTGCATATCACAATTGGAATCTATTGATAGAGAAACTTTTTGAATGATTATTCATTTTAATGTCATTTTCAGAAAACTCAATATGATCGTTTTGCTTGTGAATACTACATATAAAAATTCTAAAAAAAAATTTCGATTTCAATTGAAATTTAGCTAAGCTATCGAATTTCTCTTTTAGAGGCGCCAGATTTTCCAAAAAACTTGTATTTTGATCTGAAACTTCACGCATAGAGAGAACTCAACTAGACTAACTTCTACAAAATCAATTCACAAGTTTTGAAAGACTTCCAAAAAAAAAAACATCTTGCTTTCATGGAAGAGTCTCTGAAACAGAAGTCTTTTTATAATATGTTATATATAGTATGTATAAGCAAAATATTATTGAAATCGGAAGAAGACATCTGAGGTTTTCTCATTAGAGTAAAAATATCGAATTTCTTCAGATTAAGAAAACTTACATTATTCGTTCACTAGATTGATTTCGGGTAAATATTTCTGATTTAATAATATTAATCATGGAATTAGAAGATGGATTATCTAAAAGAAAATATTTAGAACATAGATTTTATTCTTTTCTATGATATAACATACTTGTTATTATTGATGAATTTGAAGCTGCTGCAGCAGATGCTAAATTGTAAATTAAAAACAAAAACATATTTCATAAACAATTCTAAAACAAAATGACAAGCAAACCTTTTCGTTTTAATGCAAGTTGTTCTCTTATTTGTGCTAATGTTCGTGTTTGTTGTTGTATTATAGCTGGTGGTGGTTTAATAGATATTTCATTATGATTATCTTCATTTATTTGCATTTCATAGGTTGGTGATACAATTTTTTTCATTGTTTGATTAATTTCATTAAATTTTTGTTGTAAACGATTACCTTTTGATATTTGCCAATCATCATCTGTATCATCAAATTGATCATCAATTGGAACCGATGGTGGAGGAGTTGGTTTAGAATAATTATAATTTGTTTTATCTCCTGTACTTGTACCTTTAACTACCTTCATTATAAAATCATTTAATTAAAATTGAAATCATTAATTTTTTTATTTTTTATTTTAGAATTCTTCTTCCTTTTTCTAAGACAATACGAATAAATAATATCATGGGTTTTCATTTTAGGACCAATCAAATAAGAGAAATATCTCTATTTGATATATTTATGCACTTTTGCTATAGAGGGCTTCAAATTGAATGAGTAATGGGAATGGAGCATTTGCTGATGAACAAAAAACTAGTTGTATTGTCTTTGAAGTTAAAATAAAAACTTTTTTTTCTTATTTTGAGATCAATCGAAACTTTGATTTCATGGTTGATATATATGAAGATTATTAATGAAAATATTAATCAAATGATAAACAACTTACATATTATTGAATGATCATTTTTCAAACAATAGATACTAATAACATATCAAATACAAAAATCGAAAATATTTTATGATAAATTTAACATAAATTTCTTGTCTGATCAATGATTTACAGAAGAATTCCATATGAATACAACTTGTTTTTGAAATTATATGAATTTTTGTTGGGTTAAAGATAAACAATTCAATATATTTATTCATTTGTAGTATTGACATCCACAGGAAAAAAAATGTTTTTTTTTTAACAAAGAACAAAGATGAAATAGAGAAAGAAGTTGAATCAACAAATTACTTAGAATTCTGCAAGTGTTTTATATTTATTGTTTTTTTTGTTTCTACAAGATATACTAAAAGTATGTGTGTTGGTGTCGGTAAAGAGAAGACTCACGCTCTGAACATTTCTATAATTATCTATATTGTGCTTCATTAATTTCAAACATTAGAACTATCATGAGAATGTATATGCATCAATAATTTTATTTTCGACATTAGTTGAAGGA
The DNA here is from genome assembly GCA_905329745.1 of Rotaria sp. Silwood2. NCBI lineage: Eukaryota > Metazoa > Rotifera > Eurotatoria > Philodinida > Philodinidae > Rotaria > Rotaria sp. Silwood2. The sequence continues at coordinate 109,884 of CAJNSZ010000166.1, read as the reverse complement.
ATCGTTTGTTTGATATGACAATACACTTTGATCCCCTTTCTTTATCAGGAAGTGAATCAATTCGTGGCAGAATTCATCATCATATATATATATAATACAACATTTCTATTTTTTATGGTAGTTATTCTCAAGTATCAACAATGTATTAAGACTGAATCAAACTGTCATTCATTGGTATGTCTATACATTAGTCAAAATGTAGAACGATTACGATTTTTATACATTGTCTAATGAATGTAGGATAAGTATTAGGGGGTGTCGCATAGTGATGGTCCCATTGAAGAGATGTGCAACATCCATAATCGTGGAAGATTTTTCCTTTTTCCAGCAAAGCTAAGATGCTTCTTTGTGTGATTATGAGTGTAGGTGTGTGGCGGATGTTCACAGCGAGGATGAGTGTGGACGATGGTGTTGCTTTTGTTGTGTGGTAAGATGTATATATGAGTAGGAATAGATTTTAGTATGCACAGTTAGCGTGACTAGAAGAAGAAAAGGCTCATTGCTAGTTCTACATCTACATTCATACCCTAAAAATACTGATGCATGCAGAATGAAATCGAAAAACAAGTCACACAATGTTTTATTTTGAGAGAATAGCCCGATAGTAGATTTTGGCAAGCGTACATATGATATGTACTCTACTGAACATTTTCACAAGGGTAGGAAACTGTCCACCCGTCTCGTTCAATGCTACCTTGTATATTTTTTTTTCTAGTTAAACATGACTGATATGAGCTATATAGAGAGCAAAGGAAATATCATGTATTACGTAGCAACAGCTATAACCAGCATGTGTCGATGTTTCTCGATAACTTTCATTGATTGGGGTTTCCGCAGTGGTGGCTACGCAAGTACGGAACCTTGCTCGAATTACAGTAAAACGATGTTACACAGAACTATTGATGATGTAGAGGAAACCAACCAAGAAGGAGTTCATTAGATTGATGTTAGGTTTTGTAAGTTGATTCGATTGATTTCAAAGTGAGTACTTCAAAAACAAAATCTTTAAACATGCATGTAATTGGTTGTGCACCTTTTCTTATTTTGGTCAGGAAAACACTCTTTATCCATACTAACAAGGATAACCTACTCTCACATCCACATCGTGCTATATAGGACCCTTTACAACCTAGAACGACATGTGAACAGACCGTGTTCACTCATAATTATACGAACTCTAATACGGATGCATATGAGCCGTAATCTCATTATGATACAGTCATATTACTGACTGCAGAATTACTGGTAGAATGCGATTCATTTATGCATCGTAAATTAACTGTAAATGGATTGCATCGTTCAATCTGGGTAACCATCAGTATGGATTAATTCAGTTGACATCGAATAAAAATATCCCTTTAAAAACAAACTCAAAAGAAAATCTACAATACAGTTCTTCAATTGAAATGTTGGTTCTTGACACAGTAATAGACATGCTCATCTCTAATTTTATTACTTTATACATCGTCATTAATATAGTGTATTCGACTTATAGAACAATAATTTCGGAATCGAATCTGTATTATGATTGTAATTCGAAACCTCACTATCCATCTAATTTGTACTCGTGATCTCTTTTGTCACTATAATGATTACACGTGCGCATTACGAGAGAAAATCGATCTGTATTCAGAAAATATTTCATTCCTTTCTGAGAAATGTCCTAGAAAAATCCATAATTTTTCTATCGAAAAAAGCTTCATGTCGTTTTCGAATACATCGTACAATTGAACAGTTCGAGAAGGAAACATGTTGAAACACAATTTCTCATTAGATCTTGTTAACAGCAAATTTTACTTTATTGATGTCAAATTTTTCTGATGCTCCTTTGTCTTAATTAATAACATAAAGAAGTTCATCTCGGATTGAATATTCCAATGAGATTTTATTCAGGAGTATTTACTGACTAATGCTCCTTGTCGATAAACAAGTAAAAATTCTCTTGACATTATCTAATTAAAGTGTTCGATGAATGCTGAAAACTGAATTGTCGAACATTTTCTCATCGCAGAATAAATGGATATGTGTTCAAAGCCCATTTGAAAAATATTTTTAGGATTCGACGAATAGTTTATTGTACGGGTACATATTCAATTAAGTAGTCAATTTTTAAGTTGTAATAGTTTTCTTTCAATTTAACCGAAGTTTTCACCTTTTGATTAAATTCTCTGGTTCGATTTTCTGGATTTGCCGTTGCATCACTCGTCGAAAAGTAAACGATTCATCTATCCTAAAATACGACATATGCAATTGGGTAAAGCATACAACGCTATTTTGAATAATACAAGACGTTTGTCTTGATGATAAAAAACGAATATGATTTATTGTCAAAATGTAATAAGTGACATTCATTATGTAACACATGATATTTTCTTCTTCTCAACGTACTTGACAGATTATGTAAAGAATAATTATATGACTACTTATACGAATTCTTTTGTAAATACAAAGAAATAAAAATTAGACTCGGCTGCGATCGGTTCTTTTTTTTTGTTCAAAGAGTATGTGAAAAGAAAGTAATGAATGATGTTAAAATGAATTTAACATACGCATATTTCTTATCTAATCAAAAATCAATCATATTGACAAATTTTTTTTTTCTTTTACTAGGTTGATAACATATCGTTTTATTGGATTCATTGAAGCGTGACACTCATTGACTGTCACATACTATCAAAATTAAAAAAAAAGCGAAGCATGGCAACAAGTGATAGTGAAATATGTGAAGGCTTGCTAAACATAGATTTATGGGATCGATTAGATCTGCATGTTGGATCTTATGTAAAATCTTCATTAAATTTACGTTATATTAGTTCAAAAACTTCTCCTATTGGACGAGCACTACGTCAAGCTATTGTTGATTTACTTGATAATATAACAAATAAATTTGATGGATATACAGAAAATGATGCAACTGTTGTCGGTGCAGAAAATCGTTTATATCATTCACGTCAATATACATTAAATATCCAAGAAGATAATGGTGAATTTTCTGAATTATATGGTAATGATGATAGAATAAATATTGAAGTAAGTTCATTAGCTCCCACTATTTTTTATCAATTACGTGAAGATATTGGTATATCAAATGAAAATTTTCGTCAATCATTTTCGGAATATAATTTAAAAGATTTTACAAATCCAGGTAAAAGTGGTTCATTAATGTATAAAACATTTGATGATTTATTTATTTTAAAAACTTTACGTGAATATGAAGCACGTTTATTAATTCAAATTTTAACTGGTTATCATTTACAATTTAGACAACGTTCAACAATATTTAATCGTTATGTTGGATTATATTCAATGCGTTTACAAACATCATTATCAAGTATTACGATTTATGTTGCTATTATGGTTAATGCATTTACACCATCCTTAAAACTTAATGAAATATTTGATTTAAAAGGTTCAAAAATAAAACGAAAAATAACTGGTTATTTATCTACAGAAAAATTCTATAAATTAAAAGATATGGATTTTATGGATTTATATCCAGATGGTATACTTATACCAACAAATATTTATCATAAATTAAAGATTATTGTTGCTAAGGATGCTCAAGCTTTGAGAAAATTGAATATAACAGATTTTTCATTAATACTTGGGATCAGACATTTAGATATGTCTGAATCACAAATGCTGGGTCGTCAACATTTAACAGGAATCACAGCTCTTTTTCATGCAACTAGTAGTCTTGTAGCAGATCAAATAGAAAGCCCTTCTGTCGATGCTTCACCATCAGAGGTCCCAGGTGATATAATATCTTTAGTAAATTCATACTTGAGACCATTAGAGATGGTCAACGAAAAAATCGATATGAACTTATATTATAATAATGATTCAATTGCTCATCAAACTTTACCTATTCCAGGTGTCATAAATAAGAGTAATAAACGTGTTTATATATATTTAGCTTTGGTTGACATGCTTCAAACATTTGATAATTTTAAACATATTGATCAAACATTTCGAAAACTTACTAATTATGATAGACATCTTGAATATTCTGTGATCGAACCGGATGAATATGAACAACGTTTTAATCAATTTTTATTTGAATATGTTTTTATTGATGCTGCTAATGATTTTCCATGGGCTATAAATGATGTTAGCAAAACTGTTGCGGATATTAATCATGGTACCACTGAAAATAAGAAAATTAAAGAACGAAAAAATCATACTCGTCAACATCCTCATTCAATTGAACAGACAGAGTCGAGTCCTGTTCTTGAATTGCATTTCTAAATTTTTTCTCTATATAACAGTACAATACTAAATATTTTTCTGACAAGTTCTTTTATTCTTTCAATAATCTTTTATGAATATATTTAAAATATATATTCAGATGAATAAATTCAACCATACTTGTGACCAATGTTAATGTAAGCATTTAAATTTATAGTAATACATCAATCAAAAAAATATTCATGTATCATTATACTATAAAGAGAGTATAGCATAGATAACAATTGTAAACAAAAGTAAAAAAGAAATCATAAGACACATAGACTCATAGATAGACCATATATATAATAGGTTGAGTGTCAGAGACTGAATTAAATCGAGTTTTGCTAAGTCGTTTTCAGTTTCTATTACAAAATGATGTACCCTCGCCAATTAGACGAGCGTACTAGTGATGACATCAAGGAAGACTGAGCCTTCTCCCTTTTCTAAGCTGCAGAGGATTTTGGTCTGTTTTCCATTGATTGTTCCCTGCAACTATACCAAAAATTTCTCTTACTTCTTGCAGTTAAATCACAATCTCTAGAAATGCCTTTTAACATATGTGGCACTATGGAGTCGTGTTTTCTTTCTTCTACCAAAAAGCCGTATAATGATGAATCCTAAGTAGAATTGAACATTATTATTATTTTTTACATCAAAATTTAATAATTGAAAGAAAATCTACGACAAAAGTGGTGGTTTGATAACACATGCATTATCGCAATCACATCTAGTTGACACAGTAATTATTTATTATATAAACTACGAGAAAAATTTAATTCAAATGTATTTAAAAAATTAAATTCTGATCGTACTGTTGCTAACGAGTCTAAAAAGTGTGTGGGTATGGGTGGATTTGGGTTTGAATGAATTGAGAACCCACACCCACACCCCACATTAAAATGTCAGGAAACTGGTTAATGAGTCCATCAAGCTGTGAGCTGGTGGATGCGAGTGCAAACGTATCTAATGTCGATGAGTTTGTGGATGTGGGTATGAATTGTTCAGTGGGTAGGTTTGGTTTTCCTTCTCGTCCAACCGCACTCGTCTACATTCACAGTCCACACACCTACTCTTACATCTGACATCATACGCAAATAAATAGTAGCTTTTTGTACACCATTTGAAATGAAACTCCTTAAGGTGGGAGCCCCCCCCTCCCTCAGGAATCGCTTTTCGTTATTCGTGGACCGATTTGGCTGAAATTTTCAGGCAATATGTGTGTTGCGTTAACTAAATTTCTTGCAAATTTTTGACTCATAAAATTCTTGTTTTAATGAGTTATTGACAAATTAGCCCTGAAAATGGTAGTTCTCGTAAGGTACCGATTTCTCGGACTGTCGAAGAGGTAGAGCGCTACCTTTTGTTTTGAATAAAAGAGAAGACCTGAATCTAGAAATGTATATAGCATTTTTTTTCGAAATTCGATTTTATTCGGATTTCCGAGACATTTTCCTGCAATAACTTGAAATTTAGCGCTTTTTGACATCAGTGTTATCCAGTTGTCTCGGCAAAGAAATCGAGTTTCGAAAAAAACGCTATATACATTTCTAGACATAGGTTTGTCCTTTTATTTAAAAAAAA
>CAJNSZ010000166.1:73738-103991 GCA_905329745.1 Rotaria sp. Silwood2 | reverse complement strand
AGAATCGATTTTAAAAAAATATTTCTCGCAATAGAGTTTAACAGTTGGTATGATTAGGACTCGCGATGCATATCTCTGATTCAAATGGCTATCTTCTTTATCCAAGTTTCATTAATTCTAATAATTTATCATCCGAACAAAACAACTAATTTTCTTAGTATGATAAAGTCAAGTATGCATTTCTCAGTTAAATAGTATGATTGATCATTTTTATTGTTCAAAAAATAAAGCTTATTTTTTTAACAAATAAACTAAATGAAAAATTTTTTTAAAATCGATTCTTATTTATTCATTGATGAATCAGTTACACAGGAGATATCAGATATATATATATGTTCCATGTATTCTCTTGATTCACATATAGATATGTATTCGTTTTTCATTCATGGAACAACTCCGAAAGTGATTTGTTTATGATTTTGGAGACTCTGCAATGTTTAACAAGATTCTTAAAAGTTATCTCCCTGGAAAAAGTTCTTCATATTTTCTACGTTTTTCTTTATAAATCGAGACCAATTCTTACGATACATAGCTTCAGAAATGATAAAAAAATCTAAAATTTTACAAACATAATGCCCAAAGATATTTCTATCGGTGCTCAAGGTTTTTTATGATATGATGAGTGAAAATATTTCCTACATTTCCTCATCTCCATCATATTTTCATTAATTTTTAGATTTCACATATATTAGTAATAACCAATGACAAATTTTCTTGGTTTGTTAATTGCATGTTCGAACGAAACAGAAAATGTTTATTCGTCATAATACAATTGAGCCATCGGTCTTTCATATTGAGCAATACGGAAAAAAACCAACTTCCCAACAATGAAGCAAATAAATAGTGAGACTCAATCGTAATATCGTCACATCGTCTGATCGAAATTATCAAATGACATGATAGTATTTAACAGCAACAAAATTTTTATACGTATGACTCATGTTCAATTTTCGTTCATCTCTTAACAAGCGAATTGCAAAGTAGATTCCGTTCCATTGATTTCAGCTTAGTCAAAACAATGGCATAATAGAGATATTCAAGCGAAATTTTAGTCAAAACCTCTGTGCTTTCATCAAAATTAGATTGGTTTCATGATAGACAAACAAAGGCACATTAACATTGGTAAAAAAGTAGTAATTCATAGTCGAAAATATATTGGGGCTACTGCGCGATTGTTAAACATGCACATCTACTGCTATATGTCCCCACAGATAGAACTGAAGGTATTAAATCCGATTAATAAGTAGACTCACATTTTCTTGTGTATTTTGGCAGACTAAAATGCCAAAAATCTGTCAGTTTTTTTTCTACGATTTTCTGTATGTAATAAAAGGCTAAACTTGGGACGATGTTATAATTACTTTTCTACTAAATATCCTAACAAATTTTTCTTTGGTTTCTCGATAACTATCGGAGATGAACCGATCGATTTTGTAGCATATCATATGCCACATCAAAGCCACCCAACAGGATTCTATCGAATTAAGTCGGAATCCTCTACCAGGAAAATCATCAGATCCGACAAAGTTCTAAAGGATGCACTATAATCCGACGGTTTCTTTCACGTGAGATCCAATAAGATCATAAAATCGGATTTCTCGTCCTGGAACGATAAAACTGCGATGAGAATAGGGTGTGGGTATCGGTGGGTGTGGGTGTGTGGGTAGGGGTAACGGTGTAGGTGTGGTTTCCAGTAGATTCACACCCACCCACAGCCACCCACACCGCACCCACACCCGCACACCCCCACACCCTATATGGGATCATAAAAAAAAATTTCTGATTGACAAAATGTAGTTGTAGATATCTCTTTTTTCTACACGTGTATCCACAATCAAACTCACACCCACACCCTCAAGAATATGAACTGAATAAATAGTGAATATGACTCATGCTGATTTTGCCCATTGCATATTCTTTGTAAACTTTGACAAAAAAGTCCCATGACACACATGTGAAAGAATGAAAAAGAAAAGTTTTCGTTTATTATTTATGAGGACAGCTGAACCATTGACAATAATAGAAGGAATTTTTTATTCTACAATTTATAGTCATATAGGAAATTCGTAAGTTCATGAATTGAATATGCAAGGAAGAGTCCAATAAGTATTTTTATTAGTGATGCATATATGTGGGAAAAATTTGAAACAAAAAACATGTTCTCTTTTATCAACTTTTAGCAATCAAATTCAAGTAATTAAAGCAGATTAAGCAGTCATGTGGCAGTATAATATTATTTGGCTCGATGCAAATTCATCAGATGCAAAGAGCAGCTTTCGTAATAAACGTATCGACGCTCAAACATTTACCGATGTAGACCATTGCATTGAATACATCAGATCTCATTCAAATGAATCGATTTATCTTATTGTGTCGGGTTCGCTTGCTAAAGAAATCGTTCCAGAGATCTATGAATTTTCAAATCTTGTACAAATCTTTCTTTTTTGTGGATCCATTAGTGGTTATGCAGAATGGGCTATGGATTATCGAGATAAAATAATGATATTTAATCATGGAGATGATCTTTTAGAACGATTATAGAATGAGCTACAGACCGCATTATGTGAACAAGCTACACTATACTTAAAATGTGCACATGAATATAAACAACGAGCTTTACAATATAAACAACCATGTGGTTAAAAAAAAGAACTATATTTTCTTTAATAGCATATTATGTTGTATCTATATAGAAAGGTTGTTGAAGATGGGTGTGGGTGTCCAATATAAATTATGAGAAAATCAACACCCACACCCACACCCACACCCACACCCACACCCACACTCACACCCACACCCACACCCACACCCACACCCCACACCCACACCCCGCGATAGCATGAAAGAATTTCTGAAAATAGATTATTTTGTAAGAACGAGAACTTGAAAGGTTCAACTATTAATGTTAATGATTTTAACACGGTGTCTGTCTACAGCTACAAGCTATACAACAAACTATGTGATTGGCAACAGGATAGTTGAACTCACATAGATAGCCGTTACAACAGTGCAATGAGAAAAGAGTCAGTACATGAACTACTGTGTCTACATCGAGCTGAAGAGCGTTAAACAACTGGCAAGCATATGTCATGAGACAGTTTAGAGACTCCAACTACTTATCGTTTCGACTAAGTGTTCCTAAAGAGTATCACACAGTACAGAAGTAGTTCAGATTTACACAAATACTTTAGACAAATAGGCGAATTTATATAAGAGAGAGGACAGCCGAATGCAGACTATCGAAATGGTTTCATATTTGGAAAAGCTTCATGTAGTGTGAAAGAATTGGAAAAGGCTTCATTGATTCTAATGACGGTGTCAAGAAAAAAAAGTGGGTGAGTATTGTTTTTGAATAGATTGAGCTAGAGACTTGCGATTTTCATCACTGGAAAGCAGAGATGAAGACGCGGCGAACTATATATAAAAATAATTTCCTGAATAACTTTTCTAACAGTTTTAGTCAAACATTTTCAAAAAAATGCTTTTGTCTCATACATTTAAAAAGCGATTTTTCGTCACTAGAAACTAAAAACTTGAATTTTTCGAGTATTTTGGGGAAGAAATTGAGTGGTAAGTTGCATTCCAATGACTAGGATATCTTACTGGTAGTGGTTAGCAATAGAATTTTCAAATAATTTTGTAGCTCATCATTTGGTAGTTTGAGCGCACTGCTGAAAATCAATAAACTAACAATGCGACTATAAGAGGCATGCTGTTTTTCTAGAAGCTTTGTGTAAAACTGTTCGGAAAGTAGTCAGAAAACTGTTTTCATATACTGTTCAATGTATCATCATCTCCTCGTTCCTATGCTGAAAGCCACATCTCTCTATACATTTTACCAAAAAGGCTTCATGATTAAAAATTCGAGCACAACACATGATTGGTCCAACAACGAATCAGCATACTAGGCATATATTACAATCGATAGAAATAGTGCCTTATTCTGAGACATCGTAAAGGCTACATACAAAAAAAAAGATGAAGCCAATAATCCAGCTTCACTAGTTATAGATCAGAATTTCTTTATCCTATTTTCCAAAAAACGGTCAGATAGAATTTCTCTCATCCTGAAATGCATTCATCACGTATTTCTAGAATTATATATGTTTTTTTTCTGTCAAAACTGTGTGTGAAGTTGTTTCTTTTTGTTTTATATAATTTTTCCTCTTTTTCTATCTCACTTATGTTCAGTTTTTTAAAATCTCAAATTGTTTGAAAAGAATCCTTTAAAAAAACATACTGTCTGGTTCATGCTGAGCGAGTTCTTCATTCAAACAACTTTTTTAAATAGAAAGAGGTATTCAATTATGCTATTGTTTAATCTTAGTAGCCTAAAAACTCTGCATTATTCCATTAAACAAGTTAGACAACGATAGTGCATTAGTTGATAGAAATTGTAATGAAACTCATAAAAGCTTGATTCTAAAAAAGACTACCAATCAGAAAGTTCCGCATTTAACTATTCATAATCGGTATATATGACTGGGAGGTTATCTTCTAACGAAGCAAGTACGACCGAGTTCAGGATAAACTATTGTTTTAGTTAAGATAACTCTTACTTTCTTTTCAATTTCTGAAAACAAGTCTAATTAGTGACAGAATCAAAATTGTTTCCATCTCGTTACCTGCATAATATTGCAGTTATACACTAAACTCGTAATATTCTTGTTTTACTTTTAGATTTCAATACGCTTAAATCGTGACGTTATTAGCTCTACGATATGCTATCCAAAAAAACAGGTACGCATACATCTTTTTTCCAAGCGTTTGATCACTTACGCAATATATACTTTGATTATTTTACTCACTCACGTGTACACCTTTACATAAATACCGATTGCCTTCAATGTGTATAAGTGATAAACCTACTAAGAGCTGTGATTCCTTCGCATACCTATACTACGATGAAATCATGATCAGAAGGAATTAGATCAAATGTTTGTCGATAAACTATACCATCCAAAAACATACGAGCTTATATTTCCATTGAATTCGAAATCGGTATACATTGCTTTATGTAAAAAGTTGTCAGTTACCTCCTGACATCGTGCACAGGCAGGTTCAGCAGCATATATAATTAGGAGAATCAAAAATCGCTAAGAATTTCATCTAAATGCTTATTCTATATGTTTTTATTGAAAAACTTGCATTGATTGAATCGTTTTGAATTGTTAAATTATTTTCTATATTCTTGTCTTTATCTAACAAGTAGATTTTTACTAAATTGCACAATGACTGAATGAACTATTCTTTTTTGAATGATGAATTTATCGTAATTTGTCTGATGTAACATCGATTATTTTGAGTGGATTCAGATATCAAAAATAGCTGCGTGATCATATTTTCATGCGACTGTTTCAATGATTTTAATATAATTTTAATAGCATGATTTGATCGTTAAAAATGTAGTATTTATACAAACAGAAACTTTGAAAAACATATACAAATATGTTTATCTCATCTATTTTTTCATAGAATAATTTGTGACTTGATATTTGCATTGCCGCTTTTCTTTTCTTTGTTTGTAGCTATCATAAAGTGTTTTAATAAATGTTCTATCAAAGCTGAAATTTGGTGCAAAAACTGCAACAATAATTATTGTTTGAAATGTAGTAATACTGTTCATGCAAAACTGACTTTGCAGACACATGAAAGAATGCCCATTGACAAAAAGCCTTGGGAACCGATGCGCTGTAAAATACATTCAGATGAAAAAGAGAAGTACTGGTGTTACAAATGTAAGAGAAAAATCTGCCACAACTGCCAATTGATTGATCACCATGACCATAGCATTGTAAACATTATTGACACTGTAGAAGACGTAGAAGGAAAGGTCAGCATTTCTTAATGTCTCTATTTATTTCATAAAGCAGTTGTCGATAAAATCTAGTTAAAGGATGACCTTGGCAGTGTACAATCATCGATCGAGGAAGCGTTAAATAATACGCATCGAATGATAATTTTGATTGAATACATTAATAAAGACAAAATCACTGAAGTGTTTGCATCTATCCGTGCAACCATCGATGAGCACGAGAAGATACTACAAGAAAAGATTGACAAGATCGACAGAAATAACAAAAAATTGATTGAAGACTATCAAAATCAACTGTTGCTCAAAAAGAAGAAGCTAGGTCATCATAGAGAAAAATTCAACTACATTCTTTCGACGAAGGATCCTGTCAAGTTACTGAAAACCAACGAAACATTAGTCAACAGCATCAAAAAAATTGCTCAAAACTTGGAAAAATTGGAACAACCTGTCATACCCGAGCATAATATTGATGGCATTGATGAGCTAGAAAGAGCTGTTAATGATGCCTACAAACGTGTGACTAGTGTAAAGAAACAAGGTAACTTGTTTATAAATGTCCACATGTTTAATATGAACAACAACATCTAAAATTCTTTACGAGGGTAACCGATGTTTAGGTAGACGAGAATAGCTACCGTAAGCTGCCAACTGTCGGATGATGAATAACGAAACATTGATCAATCTCATTTTCCTCGGCTAAATTTTGATAGATTCCGAATTTCTGATTTGAAAATCTTCGGCTTGTTGTTCAACATTATTTTTCTACAATTTTATATTCCAATAATTTCTTTGGAACAGCAAAACAAACAAAGTTAAACGAACAATCAAGAAAGTCATAAGACAGTAATAAACAACGTTTGTATTCTAAAATATAGTCCTCGAATATTTTCACTATTACATTCTTTACCTATTGGACGATAATATTCTGTTTGCAGCTATAACTTCATCTCATTTAAATCGAAATGCAGAACATAAAAAGTACGAATTGATTATTTTTTTTTTTGATTTACATATATAATTGTATAGAGCCTGATGAAATAATAGTAAATGTATGTATCGACTTCAGCGGAACGAAAGCGCAGCAAAGAACAGTTTTAAAATGTTAAATCAAAGATGAATGAAATAAAAAAGTGCATGAACTGCAGAGATAAATAACTATTCATTTCAATAGAAACTGTCAGTTTCTCAAGAATATCTGTTAAATTTGAACTCATTTTAGTCAATGTTGACATCAATTCATAGACACAATAGTTAACGGTATTCAACAAAAATGAGTTATTGAAAACTTAAAAAAGAGTTTAAAATGTAATTTTACATGTATCTTGAAATCTCAAAAAAGATCTTGCAAAATCTATAGTTCGACTAGACATTGTGCATTCTTAACTAATTATACAATGTCTAAACGTTCAAAATGCTTTTAAACTCTGTCTATAGAAATAAAAAATCTTTGTATTTATCTGTGATCCGAAAAAAAAAGTTTTTTTTTTAAATCAAAATCTTTTAATTTTGATGAAGAAACAAAACTAATACAAAATAATATGTAAGTCAATGTAATAAAGCCATTAGATCCAGAGATTTTTAAGAACTTATTCAAAATTGATTCTTATGAAAAATTTTAAAGAAGAAAAACGACATTTTAATGCTCGTAGGCATTTGTATTATGTAGTTACGCAGTCAAAGTCAACACTCTATGTAGAAAAATAATAGTCAAAAAATCATTATAAAGTACTGAAGTTTGTTTTCTATACTTAGTTAGAAGGTAATAAGTGAACCATTTTAGTCATTCTTCTTTTCTACTATGAAAGAAACTTTAGTTTGTATATATTCGTAGAGTATTATAATGACAAAAATCTAAAGAAATAATACCTATTTTTGGTTTTGTTTGTCGTCGAAAGGCAACGGTTTGGTGAAAAGTAGTAAGAGCCAACTTTCCTTTTACATTTGACTACTAGATACATTAGAAGAGCTAGTCGTCATTTAAAAACTGATATTCTTAACATCTTATCAAATGAAATATTTTCATCTTTTTGATACGAAATGCTGTTTGATCATTTTTCTTTTTTTCCAAAAAGCAAGGAATAGGATTTTCGTCCAAAGACGAGAGTAATTCAGAGCATATAACACCTTATAAATTTATCTCATATTTCACGAGAAGATAATATAAGACTCTGCATCTTATCTCAATAATATCAACATGTGTCGAACATCATATGCAGCTATAATTTTAGAACACATACTCGGAATTGTTGAGCTTCACTAATACTTTGTCTTTTTTCTAAATATAGCTTCTAGAATATATCACAATAAGACACTTTTATCAATTTGATACGAAGCTAAAATCATCAAGAATCTTGATGAAATTTTTTTTGACTAAGTGTATCTTCATGAAACGTGCTCATATATTTTTAGTTCATATTGGATATGTTCGAGAAAAAGAAATATCATCGATAAATGAAGATAGCACAGAGCACTATTAGCAAAAACATCAAAACTTTTGTTGGTTACTATAGTATTTACAAATCTTTCTTCAAGGTTCTGTGATATTCTCAGGTCAAAATATCATTATTAATTAACGTACTCGTCATTGCTCAACAGTTCGTCTTGGAAAGATTCGAATATACTATAGGGTTGTAGTTCTTATCGAACTACCAGAAGAAAATATTCTCAGCATTGGTTAGTTGCATACTTTATAAAAAGTTTATCGAGAATATATTAATTCAGCTATCTGATATAACATAGAAAGTTGAATGTAAGTGTACGAATGACAGATAAATAGGTTTGAGTGTTAGGTGTTTTTCCGTCGTTAGTTTCCTTACTCACTCCCTCACATTCATAACCACCTGATTTTTATATGTCGAATTGCTGATATGGGATTAATACAAAATTAATACTTGAAATTTTTATTTGTTTCTAGAATACTCTGTAAAAAAGTCAGTATAAACTGCATCAAAAACTGACAATCGACTAGTAAATTAAATTAATATATGATTTTTTAGCTCTGAATGAACCTTTCTTATTTTTAGCATATTAATCAAGTAAAACTTCTCAATTATCCTTCAACTGTTTTACAATATTCAGTTATGCCTGCAAGCAATCTACAATGCAACGTTAGTCTTAAAAAAGAAACGTCTATTTTAAGAAAAAAAGCAAATTTTTCTAAATATAGAATCTTTCATATATTCCTCTTTTTCGACCATCGAATCAAAATATAAACAATTATTCATGTATATTTTCAACAAATGGATATTCTCAAGCATATCCACTAGGCAACAGTAGTTTCCCATCGGAATCAACTGTTTCTTCAAGTAAACTTTTTTTTAGTAAATTTCGTATTCATGATATGCAAATAAATTTCTTTTTTACAATTTTATTAGCTGATCCAATATTGACAAGTTCTGCAACAGCACAGATACCACCATTAATGCCTGTGAAAGTGTTACCATTCCAACAACGATCATATGAGAATCCTACTTTACAAAAATCAACTCAACATACACCAGTAAAGGTTTTAGGAGATCTTACAAAAAAAAACTTTCTTCTCTTGCTATTGTAGATTGATTACTTTTCTGCACCAACATCTCAGCCTTTAACTGCACAGAATATGAAACAATCGAATTCATGTAAATCAACAATATCATCAGTATCAACGCAAAAACGGCAAAGAAAACCATTAATTATTATTGATCCAGTATCAAATAAACCAATTGAAATTCGTACACAATCAACAAATCTATCAACAACAGAATTATCATCGTCTACAAGCATTGAAAATGAAACCTATTCAACGAAACCAATGATTAATAATTCAGTTATATCTCATATAAAATTGACAATTGATAACAATGACAGATCAATTCAAGCTGAACTGACTAATTCGTCCAAGACTCAAACACATAAGGTATACTTGAAATTTTATTTTCTTCATCATAACAACATCATTAACTTTTCATTCAAAAATGAAAAGAAGAGATAACATAAATTTCTCAATTCTTCGATCAGCTAGGTTTATCAACACATGTACCATGAAAGTTTCTACTAAAGCTTAATAAGGCCGCCATAGTCCTTGAAACATCTTATTGTCCAGGATTGATTAAATTGATACTGAATCAATCTTACAGATTTGCATCGATTTAACATTCTTCTAGAATACAGCTAGAAAAAAATGTTTAACAAAGCAGCAGATTTCGATCAATAGAGATCAATTTAATCTATTCAAAAATATCTTCATTTTCGTTCTAGTTATCTTAAAAACTCTGAAGTTTTTCAGAGAAAATAGTTTAGAAATTTTCTGTGTTTATAAGTGTTGATTATTTTTTCTCTTATTATTTAATTAGTCTGTTGATTCAATATCTCTAATGAATGAAGACATTAATTCAAATCTATTAGAATTTCAATCAGCATNAATAAATTTCTTTTTTACAATTTTATTAGCTGATCCAATATCGACAAGTTCTGCAACAGCACAGATACCACCATTAATGCCTGTGAAAGTGTTACCATTCCAACAACGATCATATGAGAATCCTACTTTACAAAAATCAACTCAACATACACCAGTAAAGGTTTTAGGAGATCTTACAAAAAAAAAAACTTTCTTCTCTTGCTATTGTAGATTGATTACTTTTCTGCACCAACATCTCAGCCTTTAACTGCACAGAATATGAAACAATCGAATTCATGTGAATCAACAATATCATCAGTATCAACGCAAAAACGACAAAGAAAACCATTAGTTATTATTGATCCAGTATCAAATAAACCAATTGAAATTCGTATACAATCAACAAATCTATCAACAACAGAATTATCATCGTCTACAAGCATTGAAAATGAAACCTATTCAACGAAACCAATGATTAACAATTCAGTTATATCTCATATAAAATTGACAATTGATAACAATGACAGATCAATTCAAGCTGAACTGACTAATTCGTCCAAGACTCAAACAGATAAGGTATACTTGAAATTTTATTTTCTTCATCATAACAACATCATTAACTTTTCATTCAAAAATGAAAAGAAGAGATAACATAAATTTCTCAATTCTTCGATCAGCTAGTTTTATCAACACATGTACCATGAAAGTTTCTACTAAAGCTTAATAAGACCGCCATAGTCCTTGAAACATCTTATTGTCCAGTATTGATTAAATTGATACTGAATCAATCTTACAGATTTGCATCGATTTAACATTCTTCTAGAATACAGCTAGAAAAAAATGTTTAACAAAGCAGCAGATTTCGATCAATAGGGATCAATTTAATCTATTCAAAAATATCTTCATTTTCGTTCTAGTTATCTCAAAAACTCTGAAGTTTTTCAGAGAAAATAGTTTAGAAATTTTCTGTGTTTATAAGTGTTGCTTATTTTCTCTCTTATTATTTAATTAGTCTGTTGATTCAATATCTCTAATGAATGAAGACATTAATTCAAATCTATTAGAATTTCAATCAGCATCAACATTAAAGACAAGTGCATCATTAGAATGTGTTACATCACTACCATCAGCAACCATAAATAATGATAAATGTCAACCACAAGCAATACAACAGTTAAAATATGATTGCGATGAACTTTTATGTATTCGTGATAATTCAGCAACATTTCCATTGCCGAAAAGTCTTTCTCATCTTCCAATTGTTATTAATAAAGGTGATCAAAGCAAAATTGATGATAATAATCTAACCCTACGTGATGTTGAGTCAATACTACATGAAATTACACCAGAAACATTTGGTACATCGGCAAGAAAACTGAGAAGATTAAAATTTGATTGTTATGAAAAATTAGAAGAAATCGTTGAACTATTCTATTCCAAAGTAAATTATCTTTGTTAGTTTTCATGTAATTTTATTAAAAATCTTTGTTTTTCTCAGAGTGTTGATGAACCAGGATCTGGCTGTCTATATGCAAGATTGTGTAAACTATTGAGCAGAGTAAACTATTTATATTATGTACCTATATAATTAAAAAAAAATTTTTCTCTAGAAAACAGCCGCCATATTAAATACACGCGGTCGAAAAAAAGCACGTAATTTTCATGGAGTATTAATAAAACATTGTCAAAAGCAATACGCCAATATTTGTAGAGAAGAAATTGAATATGAAAAACAGAAACTTGAAAGTGAAACTGTAATAAATGAAAAAAATGATACAGACGCAACGAAGAAATTCGAAGAAGACTTTATTAAAATTAAACGAAGAAAGTTGAAACATCTTCTGTAAGTATATTTATAAATTATAAGCTAAAAGAAAAAGAAATGAATATTCTGAATAGAGTTCAGAATAGCACCGTCCACTAGGAAATAATAATAGCGGACTATTGGCAGGTAATCGGTATAGAAAACATCTTTGCTTCATAACACGATTTATAAACATTTGTACGATGTTATGTTCAGATCCGCGTTTCAGTGAGATTTATCCATCAAAATCGAGTTCAAAATTTTTCAACGCGACAAACTCTAATATATGGACTTGAAATGTCTAAGAATGACAAGTTTTATTTTAGATTGTAAGAAAGAAGATCATATCAAGCAACAGACAAAGAGAGTTGTGCTACTGATGAGTTACATCGTTTTCAATAAAAAAAAAAGGCTAGATTTAAAAACAATTTTTTTTATCACTACTCTGGTTTCAAGAAACATATTTGAGAATAGATTCGCGTTCGACCTTAAAAATATGTCAAAAGCTCGTGTTTAGATTAATAATACGATTTTGTTTTTTTTTTGTTATTTTTTCTCAATTTTGATGAGTCAAAGATGATTTATAGCATAGTTGTCTCAATTCGCAAACGATCGTACCAAAATTTTCAATTTTGTTTCCAGAAAATTTTTCGCTCATTATCTCGAAGCCAATACTTCTTAGAAGATGTTGATCTATAATCGTCTCCTATTTGCTGAATCTTCTCATGAATCTAAAAAATCATTTTGATTAATGATTTTTTTCCCCAGAAATGAACGTTCTAATGATACAATGTCAAAATTGAAGTTAGTCTATCATTAAACGATATTTTGTTTTGTCTTAAAATAAATGTCTCATCATAAGTCTGATTTTATCCGTAAGAAAATTTCTTGAATTCTTATGAAAATGTATCGTAGACTTTTAATATTTTGAGTTTAATACGATATTAAATTAAAAAACCTAATTTTTATTTATTTTAGTTTTATGGGTAAATTATATAGATTTGGA
The DNA here is from genome assembly GCA_905329745.1 of Rotaria sp. Silwood2. NCBI lineage: Eukaryota > Metazoa > Rotifera > Eurotatoria > Philodinida > Philodinidae > Rotaria > Rotaria sp. Silwood2. Next base: position 90,985 of record CAJNSZ010000166.1, on the reverse strand, counting down.
ATGATATGGTCTTCTCTTGTGTTCGAGTATATTGAATATTTACTTCGTGATAAAAATGACGAAGAAAGTCTCGAATATTTACATCATTTATTACATACGACTGGTCAAAAACTTGAAGATGCAGTGATTCCAATAGTATGAATATTTTCAAAAAAGACAATCTCTATTTGACTCCCATCTGTTTTATTTTGTTTTTATTATTTTAGGTACCAGAAAAATCCCGATTGGAAAAATACTATGGTCAATTGAATTCTATTGTTAAAGAACAGAAAATATCAGATCGTATTTGTCGCATGATTAAAGGTCTTATAGAATTAAGACAAGTGAGTGAACTCTAAGATACGATAAACCACATTTAAGATGAATTGAACACTTACCTCTAAATAGGTTTTAGTAAGATGTAAAGAAGTTTAAAACAACGATTGATTATAGGTTTTTTCTTTTTTACTCGATTATTTTAATGAAATGTTGAACAAAATATCATCTTTCTTTTCAGACCATCTGTAAAATTGACTTTACTATTCGAACATCGTATTAATTTAGTTCTCAAAAAATTGAATGAAAGTATCAAGCCAATTAATATCGCGTTTTTTAAGCAAAGATGTTCCCGGTAGACAGCGAGCTCCTCTCCAAATATTGAAAATTCAGCGATTTCACAAGCAAATTTGGCAACACTTTCCTCGTGTTTTTGCTCAAATATTTCCATCGAAAACCAATAAATTTCAGCAAGTATTTCTCAATCAGCCTGCTAAGTTGTCGATCCCTCCTTCAATTTTTCTTAGTTTCGTGCGTCTCTATTTGTGAGACATTGATGTAAAAACCAATGGAAAGAACACATATGTTCGACTTCTAGAATGAGCTTCAACAGATGATCAGCGAAAAGGATTGTGATGTTTATAAACTTTGTTGAATAAACAAAAAATAAAGTTAAAGAAAAAGCAGCGAAAAAACTAAGGCGTGACACTCACATTCATACTTGATATCAACACAAAAATTGAAACCAAAATCGACATAAACATATCCACACTCATATCCCCCAAATTAATAATGTCTCTATTCATAAGTTTTACTATGTTTTATTCCGATCTCAACTATTGGCATCGTTTCTTTGAAATTTTAACACAATTAGTAACTGTACGATCAATTATATTCGTTGCGGTTTAAGCGGTACGCAATAGAGCATGATGATAAATTTGACATAAGATATAGACAGCTGTTCACTACAAACCTAATGTGTGCCGTAATAAAGATCAAAAACTTGCTAAATCGCTATAACATAAGAAAAAAAACTGATACACAAGAATTTTCTAAATATGTTCTTTATGTGAATAGATTTATATCTTTAACATGATTTTTGACTTGAATGACATTCTGGAATAAATCTATTCTCTAAACAAAACTTTCAACTAGACTGAATGGGTTGTTGGTCGTATTGAAACTGAATCAACACTAGTGGATGGAAATCATCAACAACAAAGTTTAAAATGCAAACAAGAGCTCGAGCAACAACAAAATCATGATCAACATAGTGAAACCATTATATGTAGTGCATGTAATGGAAGTATTCAACGACATCATACTGATGAAAGTGATAGTTGTGATAGAAGAAATGGAGAAANAAATTGATATCATTAGGCTCAGATAGACACAGTTTCTAATCTAATTTTTTGTTGTCAACATGTTTAATTGTAATGTTCATCATACCAATTAAGCCACAAAATATTATTTTTCTCTTTCCTTGCGTCTCTCTCTCGACAATTGACCGCGCGCTCAAATAGTCGGTGTTCATCTTTCCTTTCGTTCATCTTTCCTGTGCTCTTCTTTCCGTGCTCTTCTTTCCTGTGCTCATCTTTCCGTCTCCCATTATTATAGATTGGACAACTAAATTTGAACATTCAATGCCAACACAATTAAATAATAATCTGTGGCATTTACGTCAACTTTTCACACACAATGTTACTATCGTTCCATTATTACCAGTAGAAAATATTCTTAAAGTTATACAATCAGCTGATATTCCAGCAGAGTTATGGCTCGATTGTCTTCTTGCTGCAGTTCAATCGCCATCAGATCCTAATAATGAAAATAAGATCTTATTCGATTTTACACCAGTGAAAATTCCAACAACCATTTCCACCTCATCCACTTTGTTTAATTCGTGTTCATCTGAACAAGAATTGCAAAATAATGGGTAAAAAAGTTTTTATTTTTTTATACGAAATAATAACATTCACATTATTTTTTCCTTAGATTTTCAAGTATGTTCGATCAATCATCAATTACAGACATTAATTTAACTGAACAATTGCTTTCATTTCGTCCATCATTAACTATACCCAAGACCACATATAATAGAACTCATAGTGAAGAACCATTAGAAGAATATCGAAAAATACTTCTTGATAATCTTGAAGAATTATATCAACTTAAATGGGATCAATCATATGTAGATTCACTTCGACGTACATTTACTAATTCTCAAAATTTTAATAATCTTTCGTCGATTAAAACAGCTTTATTTGTTGTTGAAACTATAGTTGTAAATCGCATATCACTTCGATTACATATTGAACGTATTGTAAATAAAATAACTAAAAGTCCTTCAAATAAATGGATGGATGAATTAAACAAAATTGTTAATGAACAAGGTAAAAATAAATCGTTACAAACATTACTTCAAGAATTAGGTCAAGAAAATTCAACTTTAAATCTTGTCGATTTGGAACAACGATATCAAAAAGTAATGAATTATTATGAAAAAGAAACAGCTCTAATGACATCATCTGATATTCAAAATCGACAAAATTATAAGAATGAATTTTATAAAATTGCTGTTATTATTCAAGGTGTTTATATATTTAAACAAGTACGACCAAGAGATATTCAAATTTTATCACTTCTTCTTTTCATCGAAAATCAACATAAAAATCGTGGACGATTAGCTCAAATACGTACTGGTGAAGGCAAATCAATTATTATAGCAATGTGTAAGAAAAATAAATTTCTTTAATGTAATAGATTTTCATAATCTTTATTTTTTAGTGGCTGTATATTTATCATTAGTACCATCAAAAAAATGTGTAGATGTTATTACAACATCGGAGGTTCTTGCTCAACGTGATGCTGAAGAATTTGCACCGTTCTACCAAATGTTCAATCTTACAGTTGGACATAATTGTCACGAGCCTTCACAAACCACAAACTATAGTGTTGATATTATTTATGGAACAGTAAATCAATTCGCTGGTGATTTACTGCGTACTGAATTTTATCTAGAAACAAAAGTACGCGGTAATCGACCTTATTCAGCAGTTATTGTTGATGAAGTTGATAGTATGTTTATTGATCAACGTGAACATTTTACACAATTAGCATCATTAACACCTGGTTACAAATCATTAAATATTATATTAAAATTTATTTTCATATTTTTTAAAAAATATAATATTACGGAAGAGAATGAATTTGTTATTCAACAAGCAAATGGTTTTGTTAAAGGTAGAATAATGAATTACTCAAAGTGTTTTATATTAAAATAAAAGATTATAGTCCATATCAATCGAACTCTCTCCCTCCCTCTCTCCTCCTAATATTAGTCTGCTTCTTTTCAATGGTGAATATAAAGTGAGAAAATGTAAATATCATTGTATGTCACCATATGTTTATCATAAATAACAAATAACAAATAGAAATCAAACAACAAAAATACAAGCAGAGAAAAAAAAAACATAGTATTTTTTTTACTACAGATAGTCATAAGTTAAATTATGATTTGAATATTCAAAAGTTCATTTTCATGAATCGATCTATCTGATTAATGAACCATAGTAATGACACATATTATTAATACAAATTTAAAAAAAAATTCAACTTGAAATTGGTGTAGATTTTACTGCATCATAAATCAAGACTCCAACAAACATGGGGTTTGTTCTTTGCTCTGCATTTATTTTCTTTTTTTTCCCTCTCATAAGTTCCTTTATCTATATCTATACTGGGCGAATATTGCGTATAAAAAAAATATCTATATTAGACAACTCAATTTTGTATTCACCTAGATTCTCCCCTTCTCAGGAAAATTGATTTCGAGATTTTTACATATTTTGATAGGTCTTGCAATAGATTTCAAGCTGACATAATTCATTTTTCTCAAAATACTTATAAAGATCCTGAATAGTTCAAAGCTTCAAAAGGAAATGACATAGTTTGAATTAACTGGAAAATTGAGAGAAAAAACATGCGCGACTTGAAGTGACATGTTTATGTATAAGGAACCTTGATCACAACTTTGGCATAATATGTACTTCTAGAAGCATCATGGTATATGGGCACATACCATACCTAATAAAGTTTGACGAATAGTGCAAACATATTGCTATTCATTATTCTCAAAATCAGTTTTTTTCGAGTATACCATTTACGCAGACAAACTGTTCTTAATACCGATTCAATATAAAATTGGTAACTTTTGTTTATTACACAGTAGACAGTTAGTGCTAGATCGTCATAGAAGCTGATTTTTGAATTTCTCTTTTTTGCTGAACTGATAAAGTTTAGATCTTTGATTTCAATTAGTAATTTTTCAGTACGACTTAGTTCAAAATGTACACTTGAATTTAAAAATCATCATGACATGTTAGTTTTACTCATAATGTATTCTAGTCAAAACTAACATTCTCTCAAATCTTGGTTCCAATAGGATGAAAAATAAAAGTGTATTTTTGAGAGTGGGAGGACCCCTTAAAGAAACCGTTCGGACCCATGATCTCATCACAGCGATAAACATCCCGTCGATATTTTCAAGATGTTTGTATTCATTATTCAGAGAGGAAATTAACAGTGTATATTGTTAACGTGTTATTATCTATGGCGTTAATGTATATTAGGACCAAGCTTCCATATAGACAAGGCTTTTCTTTTTTTTTTTGTAATCTAGATCAGATATACATTTTGGTGAAAACAAATATCATCTTTATTTCTATAAATGTATTTTTGTTATTTGATTTCTATTCGTTATTGATGATTAATCTGTATTCAGCCGATGTAGTGAACCTTAAGGACCGTGTTATTCGATCAACGACGTACCTCACTATCGAAGAAAAACCGACCTATAATACTCTAAAGTACAGAAATATAAAGAGAATAAATTTAATGAAAGTATACTGTATATTTTAGTGGATGCTCTTGGTTTTATTCATGGAAAATTAAACGATAAAAAATTACTTGAATTTCCTGAATTTCGTCGAGGTGTGAGTGTGGATGTAGATTTTGTCTTCAAATCCACATCCACCCACTCACACCCACACCCTAGTTCCATCAAGCTGAATATTTCGGCATGTAAAACGAATATCACCCGTAATGTTGATATGGTAAGAACGACGTAGACGAATTGTTTTTCGTAGTCACCGAATGAAAAAATCACGGCTGAGCAATAAAACTTATTTGTAGAGATTCGTATACATACACTGATTAAAAACTAAGAGAAAAAAATCTCTTGATTCCTATGTGAGATATGAAACTTATATTTGTAGTATGAAAGTAGATAAATGAAAGAACTACCTGCTTTTTATACTCAACAATATTATGTATTTGTGTTGTTGTTATTCAACGATTGGAGAATAACTTTATGAATAAACATATTTTTTGGCTGATCACTTCAGTTTTTCCTCGTTTTTAGTGAAAAAAAACAAAAATACTTTTAGCTTTTTCTACTTAATATGCGTACTGATCTATGACATGTCAATAATATCCACAGATACGGGTCGATATGAAGCTTGTAAAATGAACGATCACACATTCATACGTTTTTTGCTTTCTCTTATTCGAAAGGCTTTAAAACAAAAGTTCTTTTTTTTGCACCGTAAACAAGAAATGTAATGTTTCTTATTTCTTTTAAGATTTGAATGTGTAAAACAAACGAAAATTGACGCGATACTTTAAAGTACTCAGTTAAAAATTGAATAAGTCGAGAGCACAAACAGCTATCGATCTGTAGTTTTCATTAGTCGAAAGAGACGAAATGAAAATGCATTTTTCTCCGACAATATTTCGGACAAAATCATTTTGGAACCAAGGGTTTCCAAAAAATATTCAAAAAAATCTATGAAAATGGTTTTTGATTCAGATGAAATTTTGATTTTGACATATCTCCCAGATAGACAAACTTGAGATTGATAGTGGAACTTCTTATGTCCTAGTACTGATCAACATAAAATTGTATATCTGTTGAATCAAGTACTGTGGAATTACGTAGATTTTAAAACAAATTTTCTAATTTGTTTAAAAAATTTTATCCGAATCATAGACCATTCTCGTACATGTTGTTGAATGTTTTGTAGCTAGTATTGGTTTCAAAATGCTTTTGTCTTAAATATTATCGGAGAAAAAGACGTCCCCATATCGTCACTGTCGGCTGCTGAAATCCTCATATCGCTAGCTGCTGGTGNGTACCTCACTATCGAAGAAAAACCGACCTATAATACTCTAAAGTACAGAAATATTAAGAGAATAAATTTAATGAAAGTGTACTGCATATTTTAGTTGATGCTCTTGGCTTTATTCGTGAAAAATTAAATGATAAAAAATTAATTGAATTTCCTGAATTTCGTCGATCATATATTTTTTCTAAATTACCAAAATGGATTAAAAGTGCAAGACGATCACTTTATAATTTACAACTTGATATTGATTACATAATTAATAAAGAAAAAGAAATTGTTCCTGTTGATTATTTAAATACAGGTGTATCTCAAACGCATATGCATTGGAGTGATGGTGTTCATCAATTTCTTCAATTAAAACATAATTTACGTATGACACCTGAACGTATGTGTGATTCATTTTATTCAAATGTTACTTTATTTAAAAAATATGAATATTTATATGGTTTAACGAGTACATTAGGTGGAAAAGATGCACAAAATTTTATAAAATTAGTTTATAAAATTGATGTTATTATTATACCAAAATATATTGATAGTATATTTGATATTTATCCAAGTAAATTATATTTAAAATACATTTATATTTTCTAATATTATTATTTATTTTAGATCAATTTGCTCTTAATCGTCAATCATGGTTAGAAAAAATTCGTATCGAATGTCGTACAATTGCTATTACTAATCGTCGAGCTGTTTTAATTATTTGTCAAACTATACGTGATGCAAATGATGTTCAATCTTATTTACGTTCTCAACATTCAAATATAAAACTTTATCTTCGAAGTGATGAACATACAAAACCAGAAGATGTTCATCCAGGTGATGTTATTGTTGCAACAAATTTAGCTGGACGTGGAACTGATTTAAAAGTTATTACATCTGTTGTTGATCATGGTGGTTTACATGTTATTGTTACATTTATGCCAAATAATTCACGTGTTGAACAACAAGCATTTGGTCGAGCTGGACGACAAGGACAACCAGGTTCAGCTCGATTAATTATTTATAAAGACGATGAAAATATGATAGCATGTAGTTTAATTGACGAGATTCGAACAGTCGAGATTTGGAAACAAAGTCGAGATAAATTTGAAAAAGAAAATATGAATGAAGCTATTGAAGAAGTTAATCGAATTGAAGCAAAAGATCATCTTCTTGTTCGTTTTCTTAATATTGTTCATTCATGTAAAAATGATCTTCCATTTACGGAAGATATATTCAAACCAGGTTTCAATTCACTTCGTGAATTATGGAGTTCTTTTTGTGATAAAGATTCATCAACAGCTAATCAACGTTTTCCAGCATTTGCAAATGAACTTCAACAAAAACTTGAAATATCAATTACAACTATGAAACAAACACTATCACAGTCATTTCATTCGGCTCATTTTCTCAAAAATGAAGAACAATCTCGTACCGAACACATAGCCAAAGCACAATGTGATGCTCTTCGTCAATTGATTGCTCATCCAAAATACTTTATTTTTGCTGGTATTCAAATTTTATGTATGAATGATTTAATTGAAAGAAAACAATATGCATTATCATTATATCAACGAGCAGCAGATCTTGATAATCAAGACTTTATTGTTCATTATAATATGGTATATTGTTATATTAAAAATAATCAAAATTCAATAAATCAAGCTATACAAGAATTAGAAATAGCTCTAGCATTACTTAGTAAAGAAATTGAAAGACGTACACTTCTTCAAGTTCATGATGATTCATCAACAGAAATATCTGCCGATAGATCAAGTATTGCTGAACTTGTCTTTCTCGGACATGTTCGTTCAATATTCGAAGCTAGTCGAGATCAATTACGTAAATTTGATGAAGATAAACATGAGATATCTTGTCGTACTGAATTTTGGGCAGAAACATTATCAAATTTAGAGAATACACAATTTAAAGAAATTAAAAATGATATTCATGCTGAATATCAAGAATGGGTAAGTGAAGGTTTAATGTGGATATTTATATTTGAAATTGAAGCTAAACGATGTTGGTGGAAAACAATATTAGTTTTTGTTATGGGTGTTGCACAAATTGTTGGTGGAGCCTTTTTATGTGTTGCTGGTCAGTGGAAATTAGGAACATCAATGGTTCTTAATGGAACTTTTGATGTTTATTTAGCTGTTGGTAAATAAATTTAAATGAAAAGTTTTATACAAAAAAACAAACAATATTTTTATTTTTTTTTATTTTAGCTACAAAAATTACTAGTGATTTTGATCTTGTTAATTATTTTAAACAAAAAGTAATTAATTATGGATTAGAATTATTATGTATAACACCAGCTGTAAGTAATCTTGTTAAATCTATTTCATCAATGGAACAAATTCGAATGGTTGGCGTTACGGCTAAAAATGTTCATCAATTATGTACAAAAGGATTTAATATTGAGACTTTAACAAATATTGCTTTAACTGGTATGAATGTGGCAGGTATTGATAGGAATATGATTGATTTTGTTAAACAAATACCAGAACGATATAAAGATATTGAAGCTTTAATTTCTGGTGATTTTGATAAGATAATAAATCGAAGTACATCGATGGTTGTTAGCCGATTTTTAGGAATGTTAGATAATGATTCTTTATTTGAAGGAAAAACAAAAGAAATGTTTCAAATTGTTCAACGTCACACACCACTTATAAAACATGTTTATGATGGAAATGGTAAAGCTATAGTTTCATATGCTCTTCATAATATGGATGAAATATTACCTAAAATACCAATAATAGATATATTATATTTAGCATTACCAAATACTCTTAATAGTGTTTTTCAAAAATAAAGTTCAGAAATTAATAATTTATTGCAATCGGCTATTAAACAGCTTAATTCTACACGAGGAGAATATACATCAGAAACATTTGAAATTGTACAAAAAATTTTAAATTCCTCAGATAAATGGACTATATTTGAACAAAATAAACATAAATTAAATACAAAAATTTGTCAATTACTTCACCCTGCTATCGAACTTGAACGAAAGTTTCTTGATGAATATAAACAAATAACAAATAATCCTCAAATGATTACTAGCTATGGTCAAATATTCAATTCTCTTAATGTTACATTTGGTACAATACCAAATCAACGAAATAATTTACAAAGAGAAATTCAAAGAAAACAACGAACTGATAATCATTTATTAGAACAGACTATGCTTACATTTGTTGATCAATTAAGTAAAACACCGAATGATACAAGAAAAAGTTCAAAAACAACAAAGGCATTGAAAGAATATCTTAACGAAAGTATTATCCGACCTAGTATTGAGAATGCATGTGAGCAAGAAATGGATAAAAATAATGAAAAAATCATGGATAAATTTACAAAAGCATCGATATATATACAAGAACAACAGAAAAAGTTCAAAAGAACCTAACTTATGGAAATACTTTTTTTTATATAGATTAATTTTATTTTAATTAAGATGTTCATATAAGTAAAGAATAAAATAATAAGAAAAAAACATTTTCTCTTCTTTCAAAAGAAAACTGATGATGCATACTAATAACAATCTACAACAAAACCACGAAGAGCGATAAGTCTGGATTTCATAAATTCTGAACTCAAAGAACTTTAGCAACTAACATAACTGACAAAACTCTAGAAACCTAAGAAGAGTATGAGTATTTGATCATTCACATTCATATCCAATCTCTCTATTTGCTATGCGGAAATAAGACATTTCTAAAATTTTTTCACTTCCAATGATACCTTCAACGACACGATATGTAGACATATATTCGTGTTTATGGTTGTCGATAAACAGGAGGGTGTGGGTGTGGGTGTGGGTTTGGGTATCAGTCTTTTTTCAACCCACACCCACACCCTTTGATTACATATGGAAATAAAACTCTCGTTTGGCCTGTATCTGAAGAGGTGTTTCGCATGCGAGCACTGTTGATTGGAATGTGGTTCGATGCTCTAATGCAATGCATGCAATAGTTCAGATAAATACCAATCGACACCTACCTACAGTCACACTCTGCACCAACAGCACCACATACTGACATACTCGTATTCATGCAACCTCACTCAAATCGACACCAGCAACGATGGGATGAGTGTGAGTCTAGAGTGCAAGTGTAAATGTCTACATGTAATTTCAGTCATTCATCGGATCATAGAAAGAGGTAATCCAAACTTCAAACTGATTCCAACACCTAGAATAACACGCACGGCATGCAGTTAGCCTATTTCCACAGCTTCATGCACAGCTCACCTACATTCACGCCTTCACACACATCAGTACCTTTTTCACATGACTCGATCGAACACAAATCGGATTAATAGTTAGCGAATCATGTTCAATAAACATTTCAGTAATGGAAGATTATGCCAATAATGAGTTGGAAAAACTGAAAATTATGATTCTCAAAATCAAAATTCCAATCATAAAACTCTTACAAAAAGGAGAAAATACTGTGAAACTCAAACATATCATATAAGAACTTGTTCATTGAGAATTTCGAACCCATTAAAATGTTCATTAGGCGCTTACTTTAGAAATGAATTTGAACAAACAAGCTTCACAACTTATGAACTTTGCAGAGAAACAAAAATATTTAGAGTCAATAAAATACTCTTTTTTCTTATTCTTCATGACGAGCTGAAGAATTTCTCATCATTTTTGTATGGATAACATTATTGACTCACAATATCTTCAAGTAGAAGCGTTGCTTATAGCGTGGCGAAAAGGGAGAAAGCTCTTTATATTGCCAGATTGTGCACGTGAATGTTGTGAAAGAGAACCATATGCTTCCAAACTATAACCCATTACCTGCTTTTATATTGTTACTTTTTTTTTGACACTCGGTACCAGTTAAATGATAGACGACTCAATTTGATAACATTCATGGCTGCTACACAGGCTGATCAACTACGTTGCAGTCGTGGAAGTGTTTCAAAAGTAATGCCAAGATTTGACTCTGATNGTCCATTGATGAATTGAGTCACAAATTGAAGTAATATCAGTGAAAATACCTTTCACCTTCGACCAGTCTTTTGTCCATTCTTTATACTGTTCTTCTTTCAGACAAAAAACATAAATTGAATATAGTTGTACCATGTTATGAATAAGTGGCACTACTGTTTGACATAAAGTACTGGAAATAATGAGAAAGGCCTTTTCGTTGTGAAGTTCTGAAATATAATCGATACATTCATCTGTATCACGAAATATTTCAATGGTATTGACTGTTTGTCGTAGTTGTTTGATAGAATTGAGATAACCACCGGTGGATTCATCGATTTTTGCGTCAAGCCAAATCAAAAGAAAACTTTGAATCATATCATTTGTATCAGTACGATGATCGCGTTTCGATACCACTGATGATGTACCATAATCCATATTCTTTGAATTGTTTGTACGTAATGTAAATAAATTATATGTATTATTATGTATGTATGAATTGTCAACCTGAAAACGAAACTTTTCTTTGACGACAAACGAACGCAAGGGTAACAATTTTTTCTTTCTGAATTATCAAAATACGTTTCTTTCTTTTTGTTGACACTCAAGGATGTTGGTTGCCTAGTTTTAATAGAAGAAAAAGGCCGAACGGCAAAGTTTTGTTTCTACTGTTGCAACTTTCTCTCTTGTCGAATGATTGTCTTGTGTAAACAAATGTCTTGTATAAATATAAACTGCAGTTTTCTCATCCAACGAAACGAACGAATCAATAGTTTGCGTCTCTTCCCTATTATTTTGTTCTACTGGCTTGTATGAATGGAACATAATCATATTGCTTATTGACCATGTAATCCAATTGTACAAAAAGATGATCAAAAAAAAAACTTAGGCTTTTTCGCAATAGATATAGAACTAGAGAAAAACCATGAAGTAGACATTTTTATTTTGTAAATGTTTCGTCATATCTTCAGACCAGAAAGAAATTCATTCATTGAACATAAAATCTGTTCTGGAACAAAATCACCTTGGTTTTTTTTCTTTTTGATCTTTTTATAAAAATTCAGTAGTTCAATAACAACATAATACCATTAGTATCTGGCTGGAACTTTCATAACAAATCTCTTGGCGTTCACAGTTAAAGATTTGCATTATTGATAGTTTTCTAATAAATATTATTAAAACTTCAATAATAACAAAAAGCAGTGTCTTCCATATTGTTTCCATCAGATGTGATCTCTTATATTATGATACTATTTTATTTCATCAATTAGATTGAACAAAACTTAATGTCGAATACGAACGAATCATTCTATAAGAAGGAAAAAATCTCTACCAAAATAAATCTTTTTTTTTCAGTGAATTCTTTGTCAGCTCTATAGAGGGAGTTATATTAAATTTCAAGTGAAATGTAAATTTTAGTCGTAGTAGATCATTTTTACTTTCCGATTAAGAAGTTTTTTTCCCACCATCTTGTAATAACTGATTAATACAGTGAAAGAATGAAACTTTTAGTTGTTACTATAAAGCTTTTGAAAAAAACTAGATACTCCATTATTGATGTTTTCATCAAGAAAAAAGATGTGAAGAAATTCGTTCGTCTCCTTCTAAAGAGAGACAAATATTTTTTCTTCTTTTTGTTGATACCGATTTCGCCTTTTGGTTGGTTGTTACGGGAGTATGTTTTTTATTTGCTATTGAAAGATTCTTCATCGTTCATTTCTAGAGCACGTGCGTAGCTAGTTACATCGTCATCGAATGAAGAAGAAGAATCAAAAAAAAACTTAATCGAATGAATGTTGTTGTTGTAACTGTTGCCAAGCTTTTTTTTCAACATAATATCAGTTGGTATGTATAGATGGGCGGCAACTAGAGATGAGACCACGTGTTTGAAATCGATCGATAAAGTTTCAAAAAAGCACAAACAAAACATTTGTTTTCAAAACACTTTTTTTTAAACTGAATGAATAATGAAATGAATAATTTATTTAAAGATTTTTTTTGCTTTCTCTTATCATTGAATGTAATGATGCATAGTGGATGAGATTAATGATGGTAGTAGTAGATGATAGTAAACAAAAGATACATATGTAGTGGATAATACATATTTAATGATTTATTTATGATCGATCGTTGAAGAAAGACACTTTTGTTTTTCTATTATTCAATAATAATGATGACTGCGTAATGGCATCTAAGTGTATAAATTTCAAAACCACAAAAGTATTCATGTTATTAAATATATTTTGTTGTTTGAAAATGCGATAAATAAAAATTGTCTTGTAGCAAGACAAATTAAAATAGAAATAGAAATGTTTTGCTTTGAAATTTTAATTATAAATAGGAGTTGATAAACACAAATCGTCGCAAAATACTACCTTAAAAACTCTATTGCTTTAGTTAAATTGAATAAGATCATAAAGAAACATACTCTGTTGTTTGATGATGTTTCATGATCATAGAAAATCGTATGAAAATTATACATGTATATGATCTTATAAGAATTTATATGCCAATCTTATAGTAACCATGTCTAATAAAATCATACGATAGAATTTTTCAATGATCTGATGAAAACTAAATCAATAAGTAAATAAATGTTCAATTGGCCTGTATTTATCAGTTTTATATGGTTGTAAAATAGGTGACAATTTTCCAATTGCTGAAATTTTGTTATATTTTAGTAAGAACTAAGGGATCATCAACAGTGGCGTAACCAGGGGCTGGCAATTGGGCAATTGCCCAATGAATTTTGAGATTTGCCCAATGTAATTTTGATTAGTAAGATTTTGCCCATTGAAATTTTACTTTTTCATCATTGCTTGTTTATTTTTTAATTAGATAGTACCTGTAGTTTTTTCGTCTGTCTGAATTACACATGCACTCCTTGCTTGTTCTTTATTTTAAGAATTAAGTACAAGAAAACGGAACAACAAAATGATAAGTGCATACGTACAATTCTATATATACATATTTGTTCTTTTCTTTTTTCTTTCAATTTTTCTTATAATATATTGGTACGGACGAAGAGACAAGACGATAAACTGGACGAGATAGGTTATAATTCATCTTCTTCCGTGTTATTATTATAAGAAAAGATGAAAGAAAAAGAAAAGAACAAATATATATATATACAATTATGCACTTATCATTCTGTTGTTCTGTTTTAAAATGTACTAATACAAAGCTATGTCGAATGAAAAGCGATCCAATACGTTATTAAACTACAATTTTTCTTCCAAAAAAATACGTACAGATACTGAAAATTTACCACAAGATTCGAATACACTTGCAATTAGTACAATTACAGCTACAACAACTAATGATGATTCTAGTTTATTTTTATCCAGTGATCCTGAAGATTTAGGTCAGGTGAGTGATGAAGTTAATTTTAATGTCGAAAGTAATGAATTGAAAGTGATTAATGCTCGACCTGACACCAATACAAATGATATCGGTTATTATGTATTAAATAAATTATCAATTGATGATCATTTGAAATATTCTCTATTAACAAATTATTTTAAACCTGATAGAAAATATTCGTTTCCAACGTTATATTCAGATGATCATAAACATTCTCGTCGATTCATGATCAATTGGTTAAACGATAATTCATTTCTTGTTTATTCACCGTATATTGAAGGAGGTTACTGCATAAATTGTGTATTATTTCGTAACGTACAAGGACAAAAATTCGAATTATTTGTTGATAAACCTTGCTATCAATACAAACATTTGAAACATTTCACTACTTTATGGAAAATTCATATTAATTCACAATTTCATCAGAATTTAACAGTTGCTACCGATAATTTTATACGTACATATAAAGATCCATCGTTATCGATTTTATCCTTAATTGATAAAAATAGAATTGAGAAAATCAATCGCAATAAAGCAATATTAGCATCAATTATAAAAATTATAATTACTTGTTCACGTCAAAATATTCCTCTCCGTGGTCACAGAGACGAAACAATATATGATATAAAACAATGTATAAATGTAATAGATTCTTATTCTGGTTCAAATTTCATTGCATTATTAAAACAACGTATCGATGCGGGCGATGAAATTCTTCGTGAACACATTGAACGTGGACCAAAGAATGCATTGTATATAAGTCCGTTAGTTCAAAATGAAATTATTGACTGTATACACAAACATATTTTGGACCAAATTTTACATCGATTAAAAAATTGTTTATTTTCTATTATTGTTGATGAAACAACAGATACGTCAACAACCGAACAATTAAGTATTTCATTACGATATTATGATAAAAAAACAAACGATATACGAGAAGATTTTTTAACGTTTATCGAAACCGTTTCGTGTACGGGTGAAACAATAGCTAATGTTATTCTTGATTATTTAACAACATATAACTTACCGTTTGATAATTGTGTGGGTCAATCATATGATGGTGGTTCGAATATGTCCGGTATCTATCGAGGTTGTCAAGCACTAATTAGAAAAAAATGTCCAGATGCAGACTATTATCATTGTTCTAACCATTGTCTCAATTTAGCTCTGATGAATAGTTGTAGTATTTTACAAATTCGTAACATGATGGGAACAATCAAGGAAATAATTAATTTTTTTAGAGATTCAGCAAAACGAATGCACGCACTTCGGTCTGAAATTACGAACTATCAAGGAGAATACATTTGTTTAACAAATAAAAAACGTTTACTTAGTTTATGCGATACTCGATGGATTGACAGAAATACTTCAATTGAAGCATTTTTAGAATTATATATTCCAATTGCTAATACATTAGATAAATTTAGATATGGAACGTTGAAAGATCCAAGAGCTGAACAGTTGTATCATGCTATAATCAATTT
Organism: Rotaria sp. Silwood2; assembly: GCA_905329745.1. Lineage (NCBI taxonomy): Eukaryota > Metazoa > Rotifera > Eurotatoria > Philodinida > Philodinidae > Rotaria > Rotaria sp. Silwood2. The sequence goes on along the minus strand of CAJNSZ010000166.1, from coordinate 74,762 downwards.
TCAACATATTATCTCAACTTGTATTTCATGTTTTTTATTATCGGATATTGCTCCTATTAGTCGTTTACTACAAACAGAAACATTGGATTTTTCGTCGGCTAATCGATATGTTGATGATTTATTAGATACATTTGAACAACGAAAACATCGTGCTCGAGATTATTTTCATAATGTTATTAATAGTCATGCTCATGAATTATGTAAAGAACTATTTGTCACACCATCTATACCGCGTCATTCAGTATTAGCTTTGCGCAAACAAAATATGTCAATTTGTGATCCTGAAGAATTTTATTGTGATCATGCTTATTTACCATTCTTAAACGAATTAATTAACAATACTAAAAGTCGATTATCTGGCTTAAAAAGTGAACGAATTATTTTATTGAGTAAATTGCGACCGGAAGTAATTGTAAATGAAAAACCATTTGAATTAGCAAAACATTTATCGAAACAATTTGCTGATCGTTTACCATCACCATTACAATTGAATTCCGAATTAGCAAGATGGCAAAAAAAAATGTAAATATTTGCTTAAAATGGATGATGACTGGAGAAAGAAATGGTTAAATGAAATAATTAAAGAGGCAGACAATGTACTATATCCAAATGTTCGTTATTTATTAATTTTCTTGGCAACATTGCCTGTTTCAACAGCTTCTGCTGAAAGAAGTTTTAGTCAATTATCGAGAATTAAAAGCTATTGTCGGTCTACAATGAAGCAAAATAGACTAAACGGACTTGCTGCTGCATACATTCATAAAGATCTCAACATAAATCCTGATGAAATATTGGAATTATATACAAAAACTAGAGGCCCCTGTGAAGGGTAGGACTCAAGGGGGAAAAGCGGGACTCCTGGAGTACGTACTCCCACTACTATCCTATTCTTCCACCATACTCCCCTGTACTATCCTACTCTTCCACTATACTCCTCCGTGCTCCCCTGTACCTTCACTGTGCTCCCCTTTACCTCCACTGTACACCCATGTGCCTCCACTGTGCTCCCCTGTACTTCCACTGT
>CAJNSZ010000166.1:9040-73726 GCA_905329745.1 Rotaria sp. Silwood2 | reverse complement strand
TACCCGAAAGTCAACTTCTCAATGTATTGTTCTAGAGAATCTCAAGATATGAAATGGTCCTACTGTGAATGTCTAATGTCGTTATCATAGTCGTTCAGCCCTATTTTGAATATATAAACTCAACAAATCCATCTACTATTATAGCCTGTTGTATAGCACTTCGGGGTATGGATGTAACGTGGATGCGAATTAGACACCCACACCCACACCCCACACCCACACCCCACACCCACACACCCACACCCCACACCCACACACCCACACCCTTGTTTCCTAGTCGTTAAAATACTCAATAGAAATAGTTGGAATGATTCATCTTGGAAAATTGCAAACGAAACCATGTTTTTTTTCTTGTTTCTTTACATACAACATTTATCCATGTCCCTTATATGTCATTCGAATGACTCACATAAATTCTCTTCTCTTTCTTCCGAATATACAATCATGCTGACTGAAGAAAAAAACGTGCCGTAAGTAGCAAGACAAAGTCGTAAAAAGAACATGGGGAGGGGAACGCAGTACGAGTATGTATGCTAATTGCCGTAAACGTTGCAAAAATTTTTTTTAAAACTTTCTCATACATAACATCTATTCATTTTCAGAAACTGAATTCGTCGCAATTATGAGCAAGACGAAGAACTAGGTGAAAAAATTAGTTACTCAGTTGAGAAATCGCAATGATTTTGTCATCCACTTTCAAAGTAAGATGCTTTCTATGAGTAAAAGTACTTTGATGGACGATTATGTTTTTATAATAAAATGTATTTTATAAATTTGTCTATTTAGTATTTCAAGTCTAGTTGATTTTCGAGTCACTTCATTGCTGAATGTCTATTTTAGATTTTGTAAGGAGATGAGCTTTGTTCATAACCAGACAACACACAATAATGACGAAAATGTCAAATTGTACTCAGGTATCTTTCTTAGTCTAGTTAATTCCGTATGAGTAATAAACGAATTAAATTCGATTATCTAGAAGATTGTCATTTCATCACTCAGTCGATATCAGTTCAAACGATAGCCAACAATGCCATTCAAAATGAGCATGATCAATATCTGATTGATAACTTGCTTGATTTTGAACAGCAGAATGATGGTGTCAATGCTCCTCGAACGTAAGATTACATTGTTGGGTTATTAGATTCAACAAGTAGACGAATCTTTCGTTTTAGTCCATTGTTGAATAGTTCATTTGAAATGTTGCCGAATGAATTAATCATTTTGATTATGTCTTATCTAAACTCGACAGATCTTGTGCAATCATTTTCTCGTATCAATCGGCGATTCGATTGGCTTGTTTGCAAGTCATCACGTAATTTCATATTTCCGAATGACACATCCCCAGTTTGGTTAATCGAACATAGATCATTCATCGAGAATGCAATTCAAACGATGACTCTAAACATAAAACTAGTCCCAAATATTTTTTCATGTACACATTCGTTTACTAATCTCCAATCAATCATTTTAAAATGCTCAAATGTTTTTACGATTGAACTACAGGTCGTTGTTGCCTTCTCCGCATTAGGTGCTATTATATCAACTTTAAATATACTTCGATTATGTGATATTTGGCCTTCTTATGACTATGAAGAAGATGATGATGATGATGAATTATCCATTTTTAGTGGTCGTTTATACTTGACTGAGGCCAAACAAGTGCGTTTGACAGTTACTTCAGTTTATTTATCTTTCATATACGAACATGTTGTTTAGATCAAAATCATTTCCAACACTCAACCTTGTCCCGCCATTGTGCGTTTATCTGTCGAAGAGTGTACAATTCAAGATATATTCTGTCTTTCTGCTCTCGCACCCAATTTGATCAGTCTGAGTGTTAAAGAGCTTATACCTACACATGATTTTTTAAATTATTCTACCTTCTTAAATCTTATCCATCAACCCACTCGTCTAGCTCGATTACACATTATATGTGAGAATAGCGATGAGGATGATGATCATTGGTATCTTGATTCTATCAAAAAGTTAATTTATTGTTATCAATCGTCTCTTGAACATGTAACTTTGATTATTCATACGGATGAACTTGTAATCAATGGAGATTATTTGGAAAACATGTTTCGACAGTGTCAGCGTCTAAAAAAACTAGCATTTACTATTATATGTGAGGATGAAGGAAACGATATGATTCAGCTATTAAATCAATTTCAGAGTGATTGGTGGCTCAATAGTAACCGACAACCAGTACTACTTCTAAAAAACGAAGAGAATAATATGTTTATTGGTTCTATGCCATGTACTTTCAATGTATCTTTCGATTTTCCGATGGATTCGAATAGATGGCTGCTGAATAAGGGAAAACTTGATTCGTCGTTTTTGTACTTTACGAAAGTTCGATCAATTAGCTTTGTAAATAGTAATGAGCAACCAATAACTATTGCTTTATTGCACTTTATCCATCGAGTTTTTCATTCATGCAATCAAACGTTGAGTTTTAAATATTGGAAATTGGTCTCGTCGCGTACACTGTTTGAACAGGTTCGTTTGTACATTTCTTCACTAGAAGTAGTGAGCATGTCACTTTTTAATTTTTGTTTGGTTTATTGTCAACCATGTCGAGTTACATTTCCCGTAACAGTTTTGTCATTCCACCATTTATGAAAATCGATCGTTTCTCGCAGCAAGCATCCATTTATAAAAAGAGTTATAAAGAACCTTATAGAAGATTCATATTTCAAAGCATAAAAGTAAGAACTTCACGCTCAACTTGAGGTACAGTGACAAGCATGAAAAAAACTTTTTTCTTCAAATTGTTTTCAACATTTTCCCATAACGACCAGAAACGAAACTTCTTACTCTTCTGCTTCTATGATTGAAAATTTTGACAAAGCTTTAGCGCCAGTTACTGTGCACGCCTTCGAGCTTGCTAGTTTTTTTTTGAAAAATCATAAGAATGCTTCTATTTCTGGGTATTGCTCATATTCTATACTTTACCGATCATTTTCTATCTGATTGTGTTACTCTCGAGTCATATCGACAGAGATTATGTCTTCTTCGGGTTTGAAAACTCTCAATTAAAGAGAAACCGATGCATCTAAAAAAATCCGTTAAAAAAAGACACATTCTAGTGACGATTGACTGTAACTCAACACGTTGTACAATACACCATGGTTAGAATTTTGACTCGATTTTCTTTGATAATTATATAGACTATTGGTTTTTAGCTGATCAGTACACAAAGGTCACCAGCGCCAATTTTACGCAATGTAAAATATTTCAATCTGGGATCAGCTGAATACGCTGGTATCAATTCAATCACATTGACTGTATGGCTTTTATTAGTACCGAATGTGAGAGAATTGGATCTATGCTATATGCCCATGACTGTTAAAATGACATTTGTTAGACAATTAATCGAACAACGTAAAAAAGACAAACGTGTGAGACAGATTTTCGATCGAATTCAAAAAGTCAACATTTTCTCCTATCAAGACAAGAGTCGTAGTGAAAAACGGAATTTACGTGATATGTTTCGTAAGGCCTTTCGAAAAGCAGTGATATCTCATCACTAAAAATATATCAATGCTTTCAGCGATTGTTATTCTCTTTTGAAATAATCATGAAATTATTTAATTATTCTCGTTTCACGTAACTATATGACCTATGTACTCATACAATAAATTATTAACCTATGAAAATAATTTCTCGTTACTCTGATATGTATTAATGATTTTAAATCATGAATTGGAAGTTCGAAAATGTAGTCGTTGACGAATACATTTTCGTTGTTTATGACGCATTTTGTTACACATAGTTGCTGCCATTCGTTGTCTGGGTTTTCACATTAAACGATTTGAAATATTTTGAGCATCATTGTGATTTTCATACTTATATTTTTTTTCCTTATTTCTAGTTTGTCTTTGGATAGCAACCAGAAAACAGAGTATGAATTCTTGACTTCCTTCTTAAGATTCCAATGAGTCAATAAAAGAAATGTTCTAGAAAATTCTTCAATGTCTCCAAATCCTTCAGTATGTTTTAGAGGACACAACAAGAAATGTTGGTGAACGAATTATCGAGCGCTGATATAAAAGATTGGTAAACTTTTTTCTGGTTCCATCGTGTCATATATCGAGACATTTTGAGATATGAGCAGAAAATGGACCCTAAACGTGGTGAAAAAATTTCACCGAATGCCATATACTTCATTTCTATTGAAAGGTGTGATTACATCTGCAATTTTCTCGATGTATGACACTACGCTCGTCGTGTGTTGATAAATGATTAGTTGGTTTTTGTTCGATGAAATCATTAAGATGCATGTTCTCTTCCTTCCACACAGGTAAAAAAATACTACAGCAAGAGAAAGACTATGAAATAGAGAACGATGCATACTACAAAAGTGTGACGCATCGCCCACACACAGTAAACACGTGTCGACAGCTTCGAGTCAGTTTGAGAAACAATTCTCTCTACATTTTACATTACCTTTTTATAAAATTCAGATCTGTCGCATTTTTTAATAGAGACGAAACCAGAATGAACTTCATTTCAGTCGACGAATTATCGGAAAAATCGGAAAGTTTCTCAAGAAAACAATCTTTAGAAAATCAAAGTGATTAGAGCAATATAAGTAGGATGAACATGTGAAACATGTTATGAACACGCTTGGTAATCAGAACTAACTACCATTCATTGTTCCTTATTAAAAACTACGAATCTTTTAAGGAGTACCACAAAGTAAATAATGTTAATAGTATTTTCCTGAGTATTCTGAATATCTTCTGACAATAAGAGATGAAATTCTTGTTGATTTATGAGAAATACCATGTTTAAGGTTTTCATCAGTTCCAGCCATAGCTCGAAATGGAGAAAACTTTGTCTTCCGACTTAAATCGTTGATTAAAATTAAATGAAAAAAATAAAATACTAGTAACAGCTGCTGAATCTAAGCTAGACCTTTTTTCGTTTAAAACTTAACCTACTACCGCAACCTCTATTTTGATAACAGTTGAGGTGCATGGAATTAAATATATATATATTTATCTACTTTAGACTCGATATAAATATCGACTTCACCTCTTGTTATTGTTCTAGATTTTGTTTTTGTCACTTCATAATTCATCAACTGTTCAAGAAATTCTTTTGGGTTTTTTTTTTAGTAGTTCACGTTCAATATTAACTGTTGGTTGGACTGTGAATTATTTTCGCCGGTAATGCATGACAAGCATGATAAGATTTTGCCTTTTTCAACTGCTATTGCCGTTGTAAATACACGGTTAACAAAAAACAAAAGGCTTCATACTTATGTGAAGTCTTTAGAAGATACGAATGAGTAGCGCAGAGTTATCTATTATTCATATATAGTTATGATCTATCTATGAATATTTATAGCGAATTGATGCAGTCCTCTGTCGATTTTTGTTTCAGATTTTGATGCAATGAAACCCATTGATGATCAGATGATGAAAGGTCAAGGCAAAAACAGCAGAAAAGAGCCTGGTACAGTACTTGATTGACTTTATGATCACATATAGTTCGTTCGTTTTATTTTAAAAGGTGATAATGAATCAGTCAACAAGCGACTAAAAGTCGAATGTCAGGACACTAACAACTGGATCATTAGTTCACCCATCACAAACTATTCATCAATATTGTCCCAGACTAGATCGAATAGAATTGCTGAAGGACATCACATATTTCAAAGTGGTACTACATTATTTGATAAACGGCCAATCGATTCAATTGTACCTATAAGGTAAGAACAGACTTTGATACTTCCATACAGTAAACACGCACTTTTTCATTCTCTTTCCTGTTCAATAGTTGTCTTGAAATTTTACCAAATGAGCTCGTGTACACCATCATTTCCTATTTAAGTTCACCCGATTATGTTCGAGCATTTTTGGGTCTTAACCGACGATTCAATACGATTGTTATTGAATCGGCTCGTAATTTCAACTTTCCTTGCAAGATCACACGAAAATGGTTGGTCGAATCAATGCCGCATATCGAAAATGTCATCGAAACAATCTCTCTCGATGCTGGATCAGTACCAGCTATTTTTCCATGTACATATTTATTTCTCAAGCTGCGTACAGTCATTCTCAAATATTCGTCACCCTTCACTGTCGAATTGAATGTTGAACGTCATTTGGCCATAGGCGCTATTATTTCATGTTTGAATATACTCCGACTATGTAAAATGTTACCCTCTGATGAGACAAATAAATTTTCACTTTTTAATAGTAATTATTGGCCAACTGACGATCAGCAAGTACGTAAAATCTTTTGACTTTTTGAAATTATATTTAGCATATGAATTTCTTATTAGGCACGCGATGTTGCCAATTGTTTACCGTATCCAGCCATTGTACATTTATCTGCTAAAGATTGCACAAGTCAAGATATGTTCAGTTTTTGTGCGCTCGCACCCAATTTGACCAAGCTGAGGATCATGTGTCTCGGACTAAGACGTCGTGTGAGCAATTATTCTTTTATTTCAGCTTTCATTCCACAATCCACACATCTAGCTCAGTTACATATTACAGTCAATGATGTTAACAGCTCAAATGTCACTCCAATTACAACATTGATTACTTGTTATCAATTATCTCTGGTAGATGTCACCTTGATCATTAATACCTCTCAACTTCTATTTGATGGACGACAGCTAGCAACATTATTTCAACCGTGTCAACGTCTTAAGAAATTGGCTTTCGTCTTTGAACATACAAATAGAGAAATTAACATGCTTGAACTGTTACAGCAATTCCAAAGTGATTGGTGGTTGAATGATCGACAACCATTAGTACTCATTCAACGTAATCTTGATGGTCAGATCTTTATTGGTACAATGCCATGTGTTCATCCTGTATCAGTGAAATTCTCCACTGATCTGAAGAAGTGGTTGGTAAATAAAGGAAATCTTGATCCATGGCAAATTTACTTTACTAAAATAAGAAAAATCAATTTTGTTACTACCTCAAATCAACCAATCACTCTCAATTTTCTACATTTCATTGGTCACACGTTTCGTTCATGTTATCAAGAACTCAGTTTCACACATTGGAAACTAAGCGAACAGGTTCGTTTTTACCTATAGTGATTACATGTATTAGATGAAAATGGATAGAAGACAATGGAAACGTTCTCGAACAAAAAAAGCAGATCGAGATTTCTAGCATATTCTGTGACATGGACTACAGAACATATAGATGTTCTGTAATGCTAATCTATTAGAAGAATATTTCAGGTCGATACCAAATCCCAATAAATTGACAAAAAGTTTTCAGCAGGACTTTGCGTATTAGAAGCTAGAATATCTGGTTGACTTTAACTTGACTAACTCGAATATCTATCGAAATATCGGGTACTGTAGGATGAGAGTTTCACACATCACAGATAGGTTTTCGGTCAATTTTATCATCATCATCAAATCGAGTTTCTATTGTTGGACAGTCAAGATAAAATTGTTTCTCTTCTTCATTGGGGAATAGCTATTATATATTAAGTTAGAAGGTACAAAGAAAAGACTACGGGAAGATGATTGATAAAATCGGTGCGTTGCTAGAATTACCAAGCAATTCAATTTTTGCATAGTCTATTGATAGGACAATGGATTGCATAGAGGGAGATAGATAGCAGTAGTAATATTTGACTCACAATCGTTAACACTAATATTTCAAGATATGTTGGCTGCCATGGATGAATGTTTAAGTCGGTCAGTAGACACTATTAAGGTGATTTGTTTAAACATCGGTGCCATCAGGCATAAAATGACCTGGAACAATTCACTAATGTTTATTAGCCGCGGATGACTCGTACGATAGCATACCCACTGCGCTGTGACATACGTTTTGTACAGAGTATAGCTAGTAGCCATTGTTGTCCATAAAAAATATCAGAATTTCGAAAATGTTTTCGGGCGGCATCCTATAAAACAAAGTAGCCGAAAGGTGAGGGTATTCCTCTTTTTCTTCATCTAAGCATGTACTTATCTCATTGGTTATAAACTATAGGAATAAACTGTCTTGCTTCATATATAAAAGGGTATTTTCGTTTGACAAGCTGACAGAGAATAATCAAATGAACACACCCACAAATTCAAACTTATTGATTTTGGTTCTTTTGATTGACACTACCAAGTAGACTAACTATGTTTCTGAAATCTCTGTTTTGACATTTTCTGTTATCATTCGTCAACTTTAATTTTTTACCGGTAGAAAACTATTATGTTACATGGCTTAGTAGATAAGAGTATTTTTCTTGATTAAGACAAAAATGATTCAAATATATTCGATCCAAGACTGCTATATTTTTCCTTGCCCTTTTGCATGTGCTTCACTTTTCGATGATGAGGGTTTCTTGTGCTTATTGTTCATTGATTCTTTGAAATACCAACTGTTGTTAGAGTGATTTAGTAATTGACTTTTTGATATTTTACTTTTCTAGCTAGTCAATACACGAACAACTCCATTATTATCGAATGTCAAGCATCTTAATATGAACTCATGTGATCTTGATGGAGTAAATGCGTGGACATTGATAATGTGGCTTATAATATCACCAAATGTGACAAAATTATCTCTAAGATTGAAAAATATTGCAGATATAATGCAAATCGGTAATGAATTGACTGATTTGGTCAAAACAGATGAAAGCTTGAGATTGGTTTTTTACCGAATTAAAACAGTCAACATCTTACCACATCAAGGCCAATGTGATGACATGTTAAGATTTGATATGTTCTTGATTTTTGCTGATCTCTTTCCAAGAGCATTCTTCCCTTATCTATAAAATATATTCTTAAACATTGAACTTGCGATCTGCCCTTCTTTTTTGTGTATCATAATCATGAATCAATTGCATTTTCTGTGGGTAATTACTTTGATTGGCATCTTTAATCAACTTACGAGGGAAGATTCCCAACTGATCAACCGCTTTTGTGTTCAGACTATGTGCATTATGTAGGCACAAAAGAGTTATGAATACCTTGAAACAAATTCGGGCTGCTAGTTTATTGCTACGGAGATACTACACATTTACGATATGTTTTTAATGAAAGTCGTGGTCTGCCTCAGAAACACCAGAAAAACTGATTTTCGAAGTTCGACTTGAAACTTTACATCTAAACAGACCTTACCGAGAATAGTTATTTCTGAAACTTTCAGGTCTTTCTATTTTTTCTGATCCTGAAATGAGAATACCAAATCTTTTGGTTTATCTGAATGACATTATCATAGTTGTATCTACAGATGACAACAGCAAAGAGATCAGAAACTTTTACAAAATACTATTCTCGGTAAGATCTGCATATATGTAAAGTTTCAAGTCGAAATTCGAAAATCAACTTTTCTGGTGTTTCTAAGGGGGACCACGACTTTCATTTAAAAACATACCGTAAAAGGGGTGTGGGGTGTCCCAGGAAGAAGTGAAACGCTGAAAATGCCGTTTAAACGATCGTAATCACTCGTTCTGCTCGGGAACGGTAGAAAATGGCAAAGAATAACGTGGTCATCACTTTTCTTCCCGTTTTTACGTCCAGTTAGCGTTTTCAAGCGTTACTCACATTCAATAGCCTCTGAAACGATTATATAATGCATTATCTTCTTCGTAAAAGATAGTGAGAAACGTTAATAATCATCTTCTTTCCGAACGAAAGCAGCTGTAAATGTTCAAAGTAGTTTAATTTCTTTTTATTGGGATAGTGGTTCCCATAATTATTTATATTCTTATGAATTTATGTTTTTTATTGTTCCAGAGTATGATTGAAAGACATTTAGTCCGTTTAGAACTTTCATTTATCATTGTGATCTGCCAAATCAATTCAAAAACAAAATATTTGCTGTACATTTGTTTATGTAAAAAAAACATTTCTTTGATTATAGCGAGAATCCGTATAACATTTACATCATATGAATCAAAATCATGTGTTCGTGTAAAAATTAGGATATCGAAAAAATAAATATGAAGGATTTGTTGCATTTCATTGTGACTTCTCATATTGAAATCCTAACTTTTCAATTATGTTTGACGTTCGAATCATATGATAAACTATAGGTTTCGTTATTTTCCCAAACATGACATTATTGCATCGAAGTATTTGACCATCAATTATCATTTGATCAGCATGTGCTGTAATTGAAACTTGTTTTATAATAAACAATACGTCATTATTAACCTTCAGCTACACAATACAATTCAAAAACCCTACGAAAATATTTCTTGAGGCATTCATTTTATACAAAAGGCAGCTGTTCATTGATAATGTTGTTGAAAGCATCTACTTCGTTACTGAACCTGATGTTGTTGATCAAAGCTGTGTTGTAAATAGTGTATGAATGAGGTGTGCATTTTTGCGCAAGAAGAATATCGAAATCGTGTGTAGCTACAGTTTTGTTTCGAAGGCGAACAGAAGAATTTCGATCAGAACCATTTCTTAGCGAAGAAGGCAGTGCTTGATGATTATTAGCAAGCATTTGTTTTATAAAATTTTTACCAACAGCTGAAAATGATGTGCTACTCACAGCCAACCATCCCTGATGAAGAAGCTCGAGTGAGTTTTTCAACTCGGTATCTATAGCTTTAGTACTATTAATATTTCGTACAAATGATCCTATCAGAGAAACATCATATTTGCCGATAAAGAAATTTCATTTTACTTACCAACAACTGACTCGAACGAAAAAGTATTCCAATTAGACATTGGATCGACTCTCGTCACACATTCGGTCAAATATGAAACTGCATGAACAGCAGGTACTATATCTTTATGCTAAAAAAATTCATAATTCTTTTCACTACTCAGATGAAATAAGAATAATACTTACTGAATACATATTTGGTAAACGAAGATCAAATTCATCTAATAAAATATTCATTTCATCAATCATCTCAGGTGTTATATAACGTGACTCTCCTATATGTGCAGCAAAAGCAAGAGTCTTCAGTGATTGATACTTGTCGTCTGATATAAAATTCATGAACGATCTACCAAATAATGAATTAACTACGTAAATAAATATTATATCACAATAAATTGTTTTTTCAACTGTCATGCGACCTAATATTTCTTCCAAAACTGGCAAAAGAAGTATTTTCTCACATCTTACGCTGAATGACTATCAAAAAAGATATATTATAGCCAAAATAATAATTGCCACATGTTTTCGATTCAACTTTCGTTAAGCAGTATCTTTCGAATTCTTTTAAACTCACCGATAGCCATATAATAATGCCATTCTATATTCATTTCCTTTGTAGTCATTGAAATAAGATAATGAACGAAGAATGTGATAACTGCTTGATGGGTAATGTATAGTATCAAAAACTTCTGTGATCTTTTTCTGAATTTGTTTATCAGCTAACTCAATATTAACTAATCGCTTCTGAAATAAAAAACAGATGAAACATAACTGTCTTCTTTAAATTCAGGAAAACTTACAAAACAACCCGGCTAAAGTGAATGTAAAGAATCCACTAGAAATCCTTGACATACATCAAAGTATTTGAGACGACGTAAAGCACAAGGACCTTTATGTCCAAGAAAATGATCAGTTCCTGAATGACATTTTAAATTAGGATTTGTCGTTTTCAATGTCATCTGATATTTATTTAAAAACTCCTCTATAATATATATCTTAAAAGCAATAAGACTAACTTTTCTCAAATTGGGGTGTGGATGCGGCTATGCCATATCTGTGCATCTACACCCACACCCACCCACCTCAAAATAATTTTGAATCACTTTTTACCTTGATTTTTTTGTCTAACAAATGCTTACATTGCTGACTAGTATTAATCATTAATTGGTTACTTAGTATGCTAGACAATCAAGGTTTGTTGAAAGCTATGACCGAACCAAACTATCACTATTTTAGCATCAAAATGATCAGAAACTGATGATCTTTGATTCTTTGTTTAAATGAATAAGAGTAGACGTTGAAAATAAAAAAGGGCTCGAAATACAATCGAATACGCACCCGTCCTTTTTCTTCTACCAAAACACAATTATCGCTTCTCGCCAGTAAAGAACGAGAAAATTTAAAACATGGCCACGTTTCTTTGCAGTACAAAAATATGCAGTTCGAAGGAACGAAACAGGCATTAATAGATCTACATCAAAGTGAGTGTGATTCTTTTTTATTTCTTCGTACGTATTTCGTTGTAGCATACACGAAATCTGTTTGACTATGACTGAATTATTATAACTGTCATACTCAATGAAGAAGACTCTCATACGTCAAGATATGAGTGAATCATATTTGTGTTGTTGAGTGGAACTTTAAGATGTGTATCGTATTCACGATCATTTACTTATTATGAGGTCGAGATATTTCTGAATCCATATATGTTGAGATATTTTCAATATTGTTAATGTTAACAGGTTCTCGTTTTATTTCTATCACAAAATATTTTTACTGCATAGATCCTTATGTAAAGTGCATTCGTATGCATATGTATGTTATTAATGTATTCTACTCTCGTCGTAGCAGCATGAAAAATAAAAAGAAATAGGAAGGGCAAAAAAGTATACCATGGTATACGTATTGATGGATGACAATGTCATGACTAATTTATTCACATAACAAGGCGTAAGTTTCAAGAAATCAAAAACTTTTGACAACGATAAATACTAAAAAAAAACGACTGCAATCAAATACAAAACGAACTCGAACACATTCGTATCACTTTACACGTAAGTATGTTTGATTTTCAACAATACCAGACTCTGTTGATAAGATAAAAGTTGAAAATCAAGAGTACCTACTAACAACAAAATACAAATAAACATGTAAATGAAATATTTTGATCACTTGAAAGTAATACTAAGGAAGCTTTGATTGAGAATATTCACTATGTTTAAACGATAATCTAGATTGAAGTATCTTCGAAGAGAAAAATTGTCTTAACATAAAGCATAGCAAATGAAATAAAAGAAATTTAAGAACATCTAGTAGAAAGTTTTTATTGATATAAGAACAGGGAAGAAAATTTTGAACCACTACGGCCTTAATTAATAACTAAGGTGTGGTCATCAAAATAAAAGGCTCTACACAAAATGAATTGAAGAATCTTCGCGACGTTTCAAGTCTAAAAGATACTGTATTAGTTCTTTCATATGAGTATTGATTAAAGAATGCAGTCGTTCTAGAAAAAAATCTCTTGAACGTAGTACAAGTGTAAAAAAAAGCATTTAGACATATTAAATCGAGTTGATTTAAATATTATTCAAAATTCATGATCATATTGTAAATCAATCGGATATTTGATATAATTGCTATCAGATCGGTTGAATTTCTTTCTAGGTGAAGCGTTTGAGAACTTTCTGCTGTTCTAACATCTATATTTCTGTATTTTTGCGAGAGAGAGAGAGAGAAAATTTCAATGTATCACTTTTGCTTATCAGTCATTTATAATTAGGAAAGCGGTCTGTATGATCGAACAATCATTGTGGATCGCCGTATAAAAAAAGTAACAAGAATATTGCTTGTCTTGTTATCTTCATTATAGTATCTTCAGATTCTCTTTATTTTTTTGATATCACGAAAAACAAAAATCATCAAATCTATTTCTATATCATTATATCAAAAGAACATGTGATCTCTATCTTGATGACTAACCATAATTTACGATTGTATATTAAAAATAAAACTATATAGTTTGTACTTACTATAAGGTGCACTTTATGCAAAGTTGCAGCACATCATGCTTTTGACTAAATTGTGTACATGTTTAGATCTATTTCTTAACGCTGATCATGAATCCAACCTTATTTTTTTCCTGTTTCGTTCAAATCTTCGACGAGAAAAACGCAAGATAATCTTGAAGGAAAAATTGGCACCTTACTCATTATCACTCCATTTTTTATTTTCAACGGTGTGATTTTCGGATTCTTCATGGAAAATTGAGTCTAGAAATGTGACTTATAGACTTATTGCATGATATGTGTCTATGTCGAAAATCTCCATGAAACATTACCATTGCTGATTACTGATAGTGTGCATATTCTTGTAAATCTATCTAGTTTTTTATTCTATCATGATCTAGGAATTCGATTTAAAGCTTATTTGGATCATCGTTTGACGAACCACATAGGAATGAATAACTTCTTTAAAAAACTATCTGGTGTCGGGGTACTTAATTTTCTTACAGAAGACTTGAAAAAATTTTCTTTTCCTATAGCGTGATAGAGAAAATGACGTTCTATGTATTATGGTATTTGATTACCATTCGTCTAATATTGTGATAAAAAAATTGCGATAAGAACTTTTTTCTTGTTGAAAACTAGCTGGCAGCATTAGATCATAACGAAAGAGGTACTTTCTCATTTCATTTTCTCATCACCTAATACAGTAGAATAAAAAAACAAAATATACTGAAAAATGCAACATGAAAAGCATTACAATTTACAAGGAACAATTATAACAAGATAAGGTAAGAAAAAAAACCAAGCTCGTCTTTTACCTGAAAAAAGATCTCCTTTTCACAAAGTCGAAATTGACATGCTTAGAGTTTTTTTCCCATTTTGAAAACAAAAAATGCAACTATGAAAAAGTGGTTCTTTATAAACTATAGAACTTTTCACGCTAAATTTTGTTATAAACGTACTATTAGGTGATGAAAAAAATGAAAGACTTCAGTTCCCCACTCATTATGATCTAATGCCACCAACTAGTTTTCAACAGAAAAAAAGTTCTTCTCAAAATTTTATTGTCACGATATTAGATGAATAGTGCTCCAATAGCATAGAAACATAAAGTATCATTTTCTCAATCACGCTATAGAAAAAGACAATTTTCTCAAACTCTCTATAAGAAAATAAAGTATATCTGCCACTACTTTTCGATTGTCCAAAGTATTTCGAGATTTAGCTCTCGAAATTTCATTTTCATGAAAAATAAACATGATGTTTGGCATCATCGCTAAAAGTCACATTGGATTATCTGTATTCAATCCATTGAGGATCACGAAGCAGAATTGAGTAAAGGAATGCAAAATGGAATGATAATGGATAAGATGCCTAGTTTTTCTTCAAATAACATTCAATTTACTTAGATGAAAATTCTAATCAAAAGTTTTAGATCAACAATGGATCTGACTGCAATTTCAAGACTACCACCAAGTACAATCGAAACAAAACAGCATCGAATTCCAGATTATTTCTTGATCTGGTTGGATGACAAAATTGATCTGGCAAATAAGGATTATCAAAATACGCTTGCAAAATTGCACGACATCATTAATGACGTTAACATTTTCACACAACCGGACGAATGTGTTGATTTTCTCACTGACCTCGATGACAGAAAGGCATTCCTCATCATAGCAAGTGCTATGAGTCAACACTTGGTGCCACTCATTCATGACATTGCACATCTTGATAGCATATATATCTTTTATCCAAACAACGCGCAACATCCAGAATTCGCAAACGAATGGTCAAAAATTGAAGGCTTCTTCAATGAAATCGAGCGGATGTGTAATTCATTAGAAGCCGTCGTTCGTATACACGATCATAATGGAATACCGATGAGTTTTGTTCCGGAGCACATGTTGACATCAGCAACAAAGGGTCACAAGAATCTCGATGAATTGGAACCGTCATACATGTACTCGATATTATTCAAAGAAATACTGTTAGAAATTAACGAACATGACGAAAATTCCATTGAATACCTGATAGTGTACTGCCGTCGACAAAGCGTCTCCGAATACCAATTAAACAATTTTAAGCATGAATATCACGAGAAAACACCGATCTGGTGGTATACCAGACAGATTTTTCTTTACGGTATGCTCAACAAGGCTTTACGATCACTCGACATGGAAGCCATGATGAAAATGGGATTTTTCATTTGTAATCTACATCGACAACTGGATCAGCTTCACAAAAATCAGTTAACGATGTATACAGAAATGTTTATCGTTTATCGTGGTCAAGGACTTAGTCAGCAGGCCTTTGAACATCTTCGCAAGTCGAAGGATGGACTTCTCTCATTCAACAATTTCTTATCGACTAGTAAAGAAAAAAGAGTAGCTATGCGATTTATTCAAGATGCACTACGAAGAGATGCAAGCAATGTCGGCATTCTCTTCATCATGACAATAGATCCAAGTAAAATGTCGTCGTCGTCTACTCCATTCGCACTCATCGATGAATACAGTGCTTTTTCACAGGAACAAGAAATGCTCTTTTCGATGCATACCATATTTCGTGTCAATGAAATCACGCAAACGGTCGACAATAATCGTCTCTGGGAAGTACAGTTGACTCTCACCAATGACAATGATCCTCAACTGGCTGCTCTTACTAAATACATACAAAAGGAAATCGTTGGTACGGGATGGTATCGAATGGGCTGTTTGCTGCTCAAAGTGGGTCACTTCAATCAAGCTGAAGAACTTTACAATGAATTAGTGAAGAATGCTTCCAGTGATACAGATAGAGAATACATATATCACCAGCTTGCAGAAGTAAAAATGAAACAAGGGCAATTCAAAGAATCAAGAATATTTTATGAAAAATCTCTCAAAACCTACCGAAAAACTTTACCAGAAGACCATCCTTTGTTAGCTCACGTGTACAATAACATAGGTGAGCTGTATAGCAACGTACAGAACTACTCAAAAGCACTTGAGTTTTATGAAAAAGCACATAAAATAAAAGAAAAAACTCTAGATCCGCGTGATCCCTCGTTGGCTATTTCCTATCACAACATCGGTTCGGTGTATGATTATATGGGCGATAACTCGAAAGCAATTGAATTTTACGAAAATGCATATAAAATAAACGAACAAGTACTGCCTTCAAATCACCCTCGTTTAGCTATTTCCTGCGGAATCATTGGTCAAGTTTATGAAAAGTTGGATGAATACTCGAAAGCACTTGAACACTACAAAAAACACTTAAAATTCATCAGAAAACTCTGCCTTCAAATCATCCCTACTTAGTTACTTCCTACAGCAATATTGGTCTCACTTACGATAAGATAGGTGATTATCCATCTGCACTTCAATATTTCGAAAAAGCACATAAAATCAATGAAAAAATTCTGCCTTCAAATCATCCACTTTTAGCTACTTCCTTCAATAACATTGGTCTTGCGTATAGAAACATGAATGACTACTCGAAAGCGCTTGAATATTTCGAAAAAGCGCATCGAATAAAAGAAAACATTTGGTCTCCGCTTCATCCCAAACTTGCTTTGTCCTACAACAACATCGCAGCAGTGTATGATGATATGGGTAACAACTCGAAAGCTTTGGAATTTTACGAGAGGGCAAATAAAATATATGAACAAGCTGTGCCTTCGAATCATACCTCATTAGCTATTTCCTACTGGAATCTTGGCTCAGTGTACGAAAAAACAGATGACTACGCAAAAGCGCTGCCGTATCTAGAGAAAGCACTTAACATCTTTCAAAAATCCTTGCCACCGACTCATCCACACGTAAAAACAGTGCTAAACACTATTGACAACATAAAGAAGAAACTCTAAATTCCTTTTTTCTATTAGCTTTCCCAATAAACTGATTTTAATTACTATGCACTGCTATGGGTTCTTTCTACTCGCTGGTAGGTGCAAATGTTTTTCCCTTGGAGTTGTTTCTAGTGAAGACAACAGCCACACATACATACAACTGCTTCTCGATACATCGGGTTTTGTCAGACAGTTTAAAAATCGGCTACGATAATGCAACCAGATTTGGTCTGTTGCTTGTCAACATATTTCAGTTCATTTACATTGTTTTTCATTGAAATTCGGTCACCGGATTTCCTGGGTTCTGCCGAAATCCATAAAGTCGGAAACGATCGGTTCTAGTCAATAAGATTTCGTATTCGATAGAAGCTGTGACTATCTTATGTCACGAAGCTGTCGAAATAGTCTGTATAAAACTACTATTGATTTCTAGATGATTTCATTCCAATTTTATCATTTTTTATAACGAAGACTCAATCGAATTTGGTTACATCTCATTATCCAAAGTAAATAGAACCTATGATACTCAGACAAAATAATCCAACAAACCCAAATTTGGTCCAAATTGCGTCGGATTTTGTCGGAATTCGTCAATGGTTGATAGAATACCATCAGAATGCGTTGTTTTCCAATAGATACGTAACAGTTCGAACTTTACACCATGAGTAAGCTGTACCCAAGAGCTGTTGTATAGCTCTAGCGTGCATGAGCAGATGATCATGCTCAGTTCTTCATCGAAGATTTGGGTGTGACAGTCTCGGCAAGGCACACGTGCTCACCAGCACTCACACCCATCAATTATTGTGATCGTTTAGAATTCGTTTTTTCTGTTTCTTGAAAAATGAGAACAATGACAAAAAACAGCGAAAACAAATAACATAATGATTTGTTCTACACCTGTAGTTTTTTTATGCACGAGAACTGAGAACATTCAAGTGTATATAATTCACAGACACGAATACATTCTTTTCTCGATAAATATCAGAAACTTGATAGTGAATTAGTATTTTTTACATTGATTTAATAGTGGTAAACATTAAGAGAATAATCTAGTAATGTCTGTTCAGCAGTGTACTGATTACTTAGTTCAAATATCTTTGGAAAAGTTCGATGTACATTTTATAGCACAATATTATCATAACTGATGGAACTTTTCGTGTTGGCAATTTCATTAATTGATGTTTTTATAAAATCCACTGTATCATCATGAAGATAAAAGTCAAGTACTATTTAAACGCATTTTACTACCTTGCAATAAATAAAAAATACTTTTTTGTTGAAAAAACGATAAAAGCCCTTGTTCATTCACTCGAGTTATACAAACAATTACACATTTGAATTCGTCTATCAAACCAAGTACCAAAATCTTTAGAAATTTACGGAAAACTCAATCGAACTTATGATTTTGTCAGATGGATAGTATATAATTCGCTTTACAACAAGCACTAATTAGTTTTTTTCCACGTTGAATTTTCAAAAAAAGAATGACTATCAATTTTATAATGGAAATATTCAATAGCTTTTCATCAATATTATCTAATGAATTCACTCATTAAAGATTTCAAAATTCACTAACACCTGCATTATATACAGAGTTTATCGTCTGAATCATTTTCATACTAACTTATGTTGAAACTGTATGTGGTAGTAAACGAAATTATCAATTGAGATCATCTCCTTACTCAGAACCACACTGTTCACAAAGCAATCAGCAGAATACTTCTACAGAAGTATAGCAAATATTATTGTCTTCCATCTACAGAATAATGTTTTACTGAGAATTCTAGAAGTCTTTCGTTATTTTGAATCATGCTTGCTCGAAAAGAATTCTAAGAATAATTCAGATGTATCGTTCGAATTCTAAGTGTATCATTCATCTTTCATATATTTTGTATTCCATATGATAGATGAAGAATGCAACATCGTTTTCTTGACCCATGCCTATCCCTCTGTTGAAAGAGAAATCTATCAGTATTTGAAGAAAGACAGCAACATTCATTCAAAATACAAATCTGAGCATCAGAAGATAAGTTTTACCATATGGAATACTCTTTGGAGAACAAGAAGCCTGTAAAGAATTTTCGATAAAAAAGTCGCCAGAATTTAAACAAAATTCTATTGCTCTAAGAAGAAGACAAAGTGTTACAGAACTCTTTTTTATAAAAAACAATAATATGATCAAAATTATGACACTAACAGGTTTTTAGCGGAATGCTATAAGGAAATAGTAGCCGAAGAGAAACTCTGTGCAACATACTTGCTTTCGTTTGAAAACAAACCTCTAATTAGATTTCAAAGAATCTTAATGTATGACAATTAAACTATTGGTACAGTTATTAATAAAAGAAAAGTCTTTCTTTCATTATAACAGCATTTTCATGAGAATTTAAAAAGTATAACAAATTTCTCTTGGGGCAAGCTGGATGCTACCAAGCGGGTCCACAGGTTGCGGATAGTGGGATGGCCATTAGTATGATGGTTAGCTGCGAATAAGATCAAGTAATTGATCAAATAAGCAGTCCTGAACAATTCAGCCATCTTGTCAACAGGGTGTGGTGGGGTTTTGGGTGGCACCAAAACACTTATAAAATGCCACAGAAACTCAATGACGGCAAGATGATACGGCGAGTAAAGGCCGCCAGAAGCAAGGTTCATCCGAGCCGAGTTTCTATAAGCCTTAGCCAGGGTACTCCACCATGGGAGTCGCAATCTTGCGACTTCTGTGCCGGTCGCACGTCCGGAAAAAGGAGCAGCGTTGGATAGAAAGGGGTGCAGATACCGCTATCTGTAAAAAACTCAAAGACGGCAGAAACCAAAAGATGAAAGTCAATGATCTTAATCCATACCGGCTCGGGCGTCGCCCGGGTCAACAAGGTCCGCGTCCTCTGTCGGGTGGCCAGGGCAGAGTCGAAAAGTTGGTTACTGGAAAAGCTTCCAACACCAAAAACTCAAATACAAATAACACTGTAGCTAGCACCAATGAAATTAGATTAAGGAAAGAAATATTAACAATCGGAACATGGAATGTTAGAACTCTATGGGAAGCAGGAAAATTAGATCTGCTCAGACATGAATTAAAACGTTTCAGATACGATATAATTGGTGTTTCAGAAACTAGATGGACAGGAAAAGGAGAAACAGCTACTGGAGATTTTATATGGTCAGGTGAAGAAAACATTCATGCAAATGGAGTAGGATTTCTATTAAGTAAGAAAGCTAAAAATGCTTTAATTGGATATAATCCAGTTAGCTCACGAGTAATCACAGCAAGATTTAATACAACTCCATTCAAAATCACGGCAATTCATGTATATGCGCCAACTTCTGCATCTTCAGATGAGGAAATCGAGGCATTTTACAACTCCATCGAGAATACTCTAGCTGAGGTTCCTAAGAAAGACCTTATTCTTATGTCTGGCGATTGGAATGCAAAAGTTGGCAACGATAACACTGGTTGGAATTCCGTGATGGGTAGATACGGTTTTGGAGACAGGAATGATCGTGGAGAACGTCTCCTAGAGTTTGCAACAGTGCATAGATTATTCATCTGCAATACGAGATTCCAGCATAAAGCAGATAGGAAATGGACTTGGGAATCACCTGA
Organism: Rotaria sp. Silwood2; assembly: GCA_905329745.1. Classification (NCBI taxonomy): domain Eukaryota; kingdom Metazoa; phylum Rotifera; class Eurotatoria; order Philodinida; family Philodinidae; genus Rotaria; species Rotaria sp. Silwood2. The sequence continues at coordinate 52,675 of CAJNSZ010000166.1, read as the reverse complement.
CGGAGTTCATAAAAATATGATCGATTTAATCTTAGTTCAGCAAAGATGGAGATCTTCTGTAATTAACTGCAGAACATTCCAAAGTGCAGATATCGGTTCAGATCATTCACTGGTATTATGCAACATCAAATTACATCTGAAGAAGATATACCATCAGAGAAATCAGAACTACAGATTAAACATAAACCAGTTGAACAACACTACTACCAAAGGACGCTACATCGATTTATTAAAAGAAAAAATCAAAAAGTTTCAACCAGATAGCAATATCGAAGAACACTCGAAAGAAATACTAAATGCTATCCAAGAAACAGGAAATACAGTTATTCCTACAATAAAACTATCTAGGAAACCATGGATTTCCGCACAAACACTAAAGCTTGTCGAGGAGAAACGTTTAGCAAAGCTAACAAAGAATATATCAATAGAAAACAGCAATAAATATAGAGAAGCCTGCAATTCAGTAAAAAGATCAGTAAAACATGATAAAGAACAATGGCTGCAGGAACAGTATACAGAAATTGATAAAGGTCTAAGAGTAGGTAACACCAGGAAAGCGTATAGCTTAATAAAAACACTAAAAAAGAAAGATTTTGCACCACGATTAAATTTATTACGGAGTCATGATGGAAATTTGCTACAATCTAAAGAAGCGATAAAGAAAAGATGGACTCAATATTGTAGTAACTTATATAAAGATAATGGTGGAGGAGATATAATAATAAAAGAATTAGAACAAATTTCCCCACCAATTCAGCAAGAATCTCATGATATCCTATTTTCGGAGGTGGAACAAGCCATACAATCATTGAAAAAGAATAAAAGTCCTGGTTTAGATGGAATCCAAGCTGAATTATTACAAAGTGGCGGAGAATCACTAGCATATGAAATTCACAAACTCTGTAATAAAATATGGCATAGCGAAGCGATTCCAGAAGATTGGGGAAAGTCAATTTTGATCCCACTACATAAGAAGGGGGATTTATCACAATGTTCAAATTACAGAACTATTTCCCTCATTAATCATATTAGCAAAATCTTTTTAATAATACTACTAAACAGACTTCAATATCAATTGAATCCCTATCTTTCTGAAGAGCAATCAGGATTCAGAAAAGATAGAAGTACTGTTCATCAAATCCTAATATTAAGACTTATAGCGGAAAAGGCAAAAAGGAAAGGTAAACAAATCTATAATTGCTTCATAGATTTCCAGAAAGCTTTTGACACTGTTAACCACAAAGTTTTGTGGGCAGTATTACAATCCTATGGTGTCGATGGTAAATTAATCAGGTTATTAAAGGAAATCTATGGAAAAACTCAGTCAGCTATCAGAATAAATAAGGAAGATGGAGAATGGTTCTATACTAGCGTAGGAACTAGACAAGGAGATCCATTATCTCCGCTTCTATTTATAACATACCTCGAGCGAATAATGGAAAAGGTAAAACAAAAACCTTGTGGAGTCAACATCAATGGAAATATAATAAATAACCTAAGATTTGCTGATGATATAGATCTTATCGACGAAAATTTTAATAGTCTTACAGAGCAAATCGAAACCACGAACAATTCAGCGAAGCCCGCTGGACTAATTATAAACGCAAAAAAGACAAAAATAATGGTGTTCGGGGAGAAAGACAATAACCAAGAGATTAAGATATCTGGAGACGTCATTGAAAATGTCAACAGATTCGAATACCTTGGAAGTCTTTTAACTTGGGATAATAACTGCACCGAAGAAATCAAAAGAAGAATTAGCAAGGCGACAGAAGTATTAGCTTCGTTAAAACATATAATAAGTAGTGTAAATATCAAAGTAAAAAGTAAACTAAAAATCCTAACTACAACTGTGTTCACTGTTTTATTATATGCATCAGAAATATGGACACTAAAGAAAAGTGATAAAAAGAAATTATTAGCATTTGAGATGAAATGCTATCGTCGAGTATTAAAAATCAAATGGACAGATAAAATCTCAAACGAGGCTATAAGGAAAATGATATCCCGAAAAACTACTATTGTGGATATCATAAAAAAGAGAAAGTTACAATTATTTGGACATATTAGTAGAATGGATGATAGCAGGCTAATAAAGCAAGTGGTATTCTCTAGAATGGATGGAAAATCTCGAGTCGGCCGTCCTTCTAGAGAATGGTTAGATGATATCACAGATTGGTGCAACTACAATATACAAGATCTTTTCCATCTAGCTCAGAATAGAAAAGGTTGGAAAGATCTTATTCTTTCATCTATTGGCCCCGACGGGAGATAATCCTATGGGACTTATTTATTTATTTATTATAACAAATTTATGTTGCTGTCAGCTGAACACATGATATTACCGACACTCAGGTCAAAAAAGTAAGGGTGTGGGTTTGAGAATTTACTTAGAACAGACTCGCAGCCGCGCTAACGTCACTGCATCTAGAGTCACACCCAAAATAGACACCTAGTCACAAATGTACCTGCACATACACCAAAACCTACACCGAGACTCACAATCATATCCACACCCTATTTCCATTTAAGTTTATAAAGAAAATAGATATTTATATAAATTACTGCACGAAGAGAATGTTAAAAATATCGAGGCTTTGATTAATAATTATCGATGAAAACGCATTAAAACCTGTATGAAAGCTCTTTTCCAAGTTGTTCCAGGTAATTTTATTGATCTTATTGAATTGCCTTCAACTGTTCCTTCAGCTCGCCGACCACACTAATATTTTGAATCTGTTCATAGGTTTTCGGTATATCGATTACTGGACAATTAAATTTTAATGCTTTCTACTTTTGGGTGTTGGTGTGACTGAAAAGAGTGGTACCTACACCCACACCCACACCCGATCACCAATGAAATTCTATATTTCAACGATATTTTTGCCAACTTGTACAGTGAATTAGAGTGGGTGTGGGTGTGGGTGAGTGTGGGTGTGGGTGTAGGTGTGGATGTGGGTGTGGGTGTGGGTGTGGATGCGGGTGCGGGGGTGGCTGGGTGGGTGGGTGTGGGTGCGGTGTGGGTGGAGGAACAATTGATGATAAAACCCACACCCACTCGCATCCACACCCACATACACCACCCACCCATACCCACACTACCCACACCACCCACACCCACACCCACACTACCCACACCCACACCACACCCACACCCACACCCACACCCACACCCACGCCCACACACACCACCCACCCCCACCCACACCACCCACATCCCACAAAATTTTAATGAATTTTACTGGGCCGAAAAATATTTCAGAGCTTACTACAGCTGATAAATATCTAAGAAATTCACCAGATTGGATCAGATTATGAAAGGATGCTCATTGATATACAGTAGTCTTGTGAAACTAAGAATTCATGACTTCTTAGTACTTAAAGATATAGCGCTGAAATGTTCTCAAGCAAAAAGTGGTTCCTGTAGTCTGGCGAAGTCCAGTAAATTCAAATGGATCTCGATGAATTTCAATGAATTCATTATCGTATTGGTTGGAATTCCATAAATCTCGATATGTTCGATTTGTAATTTTCATTTTGAAGAAAGCAATAGGATTTATATGACCAGTATGAAAATGAAAAGTCAAATTAGTCAACCTAAAACCGAAACAAACAGAGTGAAAGGAACATGATAGAATAAGAAAATTATGGAAGTCGATTCAAAGTTTGAAAAAATATGTATACGAGACGAAAGCACAAAACAAACATAATAATAACTCATGTGAAGAAACTTGCACTTTCCTGTTAATTCCTCAGCATAGAACCGATTCAATAGTCAAAATTCTTAAAAATGAACCTATGCAAGAATCATCATAATGAGTCTCTTGAAATGAAACATTAAAAACCCTATATAATATCTTTGATATTATATTTTTACGCTAAAGTTCAAGTCAGAAACTTACTTTATAGTTCTGTTTGGAGGTGAAATCATTATTTTGTCTATTTTTCCTACATCAATAATGCTTCTCTATGTTTTTCGATTGTATTCAAATTTTAAAAAAACATATTTTCAAGTCGAAATGAATATATTTCAAGGGGGAAATAGCGGACTCCAATCCAATGGAGTCCAGTGAAGTCCAGTGGAGTCCAATGGAGTCCAATGGAGTCCAGTGGAGTCCAATGGAGTCCAGTGGTGTCCAGTGGAGTCGTTTGAAATTCTGGAGAGCACTTCACAAGTATATTATAGACATGTAATACTGCTGTATATTGATTTTACTTTTCATCACCTGTTACATAGAATTAAACTGATATTGGCGCCACTTTTGAGATGTTCGCACAGTATCGGTGCACCACCCATATACAACACATTCAATGAATAAAAAAATTTTAAATTCAACAAAATATACCCTTTATTGAAAAAAATCAAACAAAAACTATAAAAAAAAAAGAAAAAACCATTTATATTNTCGAACAACATTGAGAATGCTTGCAGCATAAGGCACATGACATCGTGTCTAGTTTCGTTCTATACGGTGTCATAATTTCCTACAAATAAATCCAAGAAAATTTGATCATATTAACTGTTATCTGAAAATATGACATTTGACAAGAGAAAAGAAGTGAATTTTTTATTTTTCTAAATCCACACCGAATTTTCTCAGTTCTCTTTTTTGCATTTTATCAATAATATTCTATTTTGGTAGATTTTTGCTTTTTTAAACTTGTATTAGACTCCCTCTTGATGTTACATAGTTGAACAAATAATTTTTTAATAATAAATAATTATTTGACAAATGATTGAGTTCATTCTGATTTTTAGTATATGCGAATTGTTGCATATCTTCTAAATATTCGCTAAAAATCGTAATAGAGAGAACTATATCTGTGCAATAAATATCATTTGAATTGTTTTAGAACATAAAATCGTTTGAGAATAATTAATTCTGAGTCAACATTAACGATTTGAACTGTAACTGTTCAATAGAAGTTTCGACTTGATCGACCCGTTCGTTTAGAGAAGTGAAGCTGGTTCATCAACGCTTTTGAACTGTTCACCAATTCGTTTGAACTTCAACTTTAAAAACTCATACTTTCACCTTCAAATGAATCTACTACAAAATTTTGACAAACTCCTTTCAGATTCAAAAAAACTCAAACGCGGGCATTCGAAAATGCTCTGTCAACTTTTATTGAATTTACCACATTTTATAAAATAATGTTTTCGTGATGGTATAATCGTGTACTTGAATATATTTTCAAAATTGGAATCTAAAAAGAGGTTCTCAAAATTTTGAAGTAGCGTTTGAATTATTCCGAGATCGAAAGCGTAATGTATTAGATTTGTAATTTGATCGAACTGATGAACAGTTCATACAATTTGTAATGAACTGATCGATCAGATCATATGAATTATGAGTGAGTTCTTTCGAACTGGCACTACTGTAGTCCTACTACGGATGCAGCAGTTGTCCGTTCAGTTTTTGTAAACTGATACAGAATTGACAATCACTTTTAGCTCATTCGAAAGAACGCAGTCGTTCAATTATTTTCGTATAAACTGGAATTGTGTTATCAATAATCTAACTGCCACTTGCTTACACTTGTCATCGCTGTATGGTTCATACGAATACACTCTTTTCCCTTCCATATCCTTCTTGGCGAGTATTCCTGGTCGATTAGACGAAGGAAATGAAGCGACGACGACCGATGGAAGTGAAACATCTTCAATAAGTGCACATTTTTCTCGTACATTCTGAAAATTCTGTTCATATTTGCGAATGAGTACTTCATGAACACCATCTTGATAGACTGATCAAAGCAAACGCGACGCGCTTTCACTTTGTTCTAGTGCTTGAGCATGGCATTCTTCTAAAGCACTAAGAGTTAAGCCCATACTTGAGTATAGACGAGCAAGAATTGCATTGTATGTAAGTGAATTCTTTTAAATCAGCTGCATCTCAAGTGCTTGCTGATAGAAAGATAGAGCCTATTTGAAGTCATATTTTTCACGATAAACCTCACCTCTGGCGAAGAAATGTTCTGCTAACTCCGGACGATAATATGGTAAATGTGTTGAGCAGAGTTCTAATGCTTAATCAATGGTTTGTTGTGCCAACTTGTATCGGCTTTGACTGGTATATACTAACGAAATGCATTTCAGAAAATGAATTCGTCGTTCATTGGTTGAGTTCAAGCGCCTCGTTGTAACACTTCAAGGCATCATCATAATGATTCAAATATCGATGACAATGAGCTATATTTCAAACATCATTGGCAAGTCGATCACTGTCAGTGAATTGTTCATCAGAAACTTTTTCTTTTACAATACTGTAGTAATGTAGTGCACGTGAAAACTCACCACGTCGATAAGCCATATCGACAATCATAAATATAGTAGGCAAGTTGTTCGTCATATCATTTATTGGTTTCATTCTTTCTTCGCCCAACCTCGAATCTATAGTTTTGAGTATCGGAGATATATAATTTTTTTCCAATAATGATAAGTACGTTTATTGTATGATGGCATTTCAGGATTTTCGAAATCGACAGGAATTCGTTATTGACCATAACAATCAAGTAAGAAATCGAGTGGAATATAATCAGTTGACGAATGTGGCTCGCTCATAGTGGAAGCTTCACCAAATAAAAAATATGGTGTTTTATTTTTTTTTCTCTCACAACCATCTGAGTTCGGAATGGGGTCTAATGTGCTTTAAGTTTAACGAATTGCCAAAATCACTTTTTCAACTTAGTTGAATAATAGCGAACTATTGATTCATGGTGACCTTATACGTATTCTTTGAAAATTGCAGCAAGTCGGCGATTTCTTTTCATACACTAGCTTTGCGTATATTGGGATGTAGATGTCTGTGTCAGTGTAAATGTGGATGTGAATATCCTCGTCGTCTACTGAGTACCATCACGCACACTCTACACTCATACCCACACACTCCAAAAAGCTTGCGCATAAATATACGCTTATTGCGTAGACTTTTCGACCACATATTCGGACTCCATAGAGTCACTTCAGAGTACCTCTAGATGCGGGTATTGCCAGTGTTAAAAATTTACCTTCGTTGCCTCATTTCATGTTCACTGGCGCCGTTATTTTCTGATGTTGCACCATTTGAGCTCGCTTGAAGCATGCGACTTCGCTCAATTATTTGATCAATGTGAAGTAAGCAATTTCTTTTCTTCAACGTCTGATAATGAGCGTTTTGTACTTGGGCTTAATGTTACACCAAAAATGGTACAAAACTGTTCAATATAAGGTAAAACGGTACTAGTGTCGAATATCAATGAATGCAATCGTTTTCTTCTTACCCATTCAGACAATTATATTACATTGATTGTCGACGAAAACGAAGATATTTCTAGAATTCAAGACCAATCAAACCTCGAATCGATTGTTGTTATTGGTCGAATAACAGGAGAAAGCCTACAGCACCGTAAAATACACGTCATCTATTCAGATTTAGACGCCTTTTATCTAAATCGACTAGTTAAAAGCAGAACCACAACAAAGGTGGATCAATTTGTGGACTTACACGCGATTTAAGATACCATAGAAGGAATAATACATTATCAAGAAGCAGCAAGAGATCTGATATATCCAGGAGAAGTGAAACTATTTCCAAGAGATACAAAGACATTGACAAAAGAAATTCAATCCCATATAGACTAATTGAAAATTGTGTCGATACGACCAATCGAAGATCAACAGATCGTTCTGACTACAAATGAATTTTCATCTGATTGGACAACTTTGACAAAATTCATTGATGAGCAAGAGGTATATTTTCTTTACTCACAAATTTTAATCGAAATCTTTCTTAACATGACTTGTGAGACGAAGAAAGATGTTGACGATGCCAAACACGAAACGGTTGCTGAATTTCGACATTATTACGCTGACAATAAGAAATATCTTGATGACATTGACAACTTCGAGGAAACCTATTCTCAGTATTCTCCTATTTGGTGGTATACCGCTGATCTTTTTGTTTATCGTGTGGTTAATAGTGCTTTGCTCACACAAGATACAGCTGCACTGTACAATCTTCGTTACTTCATCAAAGATTTACATGAAGAATTGCTCGAATTCCACGAAGACTGGATAACAGGCAATGACGTTCGACGATTCACCGTTTATCGTGGATGAATGTGGTCTGAAGCTGATTTTGAAAAAAAGTTACGTAACAATATTGGTGGGCTTCTCTCGTTAAGTAGTTTCACCTCAACAAGTTTGGATCGAAGTGCTCCACAAGTACTAGACGACAGTGGACGGTGCCGAGTCTTATTCGAGATGAACATCGATTTGACAATTGCAAATGGCCATGTGCAAACATCAGTAGTATCAGTGTATTTGAAGATGCCGAACAGGAAATTCTTTTCAGCATGGGAACTGTATTTCAAATTCATTCTGTCGAACAGGGATCAGATGATAAGTTTGAAAATATTTTAATAATTCCGATAAATACTTTAATCGAAAAGAAGTATGTTTGCTAAGCTGTAAAGTTTATGTGGAGAACCTCTTGAGTGTCCCCATTACTTTTTGAGCTCGTATATTTTGGACATATCTGTAAAATCACGAGAATAGTATAACTGTAAAAATATTTGTGCACATGAGCCTTTAGGATTCAGTTATGATCGTTTTACCGGGCTCTCGATCAATGAAAACGAATTTTTGAAAAAAAAATCAAAAATAGTAGATTGTCGACTTGAAATTAAACTCATAAATAGGCCTGATTGCCATTAGACGATTACCGAAAGTCTCAATTTCAACAAAAATTGCCTTATCGAGACATTCAACTTACAAAAATAATAATGAAAATTCAATATTTCCAAAAAACAAAGAATATCCATTTGAATTGAAACTTACAGATTATTGCAAGATCTATATTCATGGATATAGTTTTAGATCGAAAATCTGCCATTTGACTTATCTGAAAAGCGGAACAATCCCGTGCATAATCCTATTATTCACTACTGACAAAACATCATGTTTTAGGTAACTGGATGATAAAGCTCCGCTTAACTGACGATGAAGATGTTCAGTTAAAACAATTGGGTGAACAGATTCGCAAAGAAATCGGAAGTACTATACACCTTCTAAGTCTGGCAAAACTTTTACAACGTATGGGCAAATACGATCAAGCAAAATATTTTTACAGTAAACTGATGCACACAAAAAATTGTGCTTCATATATTTTTCCTGTCATACTACACGTATTGGATATAGTCAATGGACATCTTGGAAACAATAATGACGCTGAAGATCAATTAACAATGTATTTTCATTTGAAACAGTCGTTTAATATGAAAAATTTTTCTGAGACAATGACCGAACTTGGTCATATTTTTGTAGCTAGAAAAATTTATGATACAGCCTTGGTGCATTACACAAATGCTCTCTCAAAAGAACAAAGTCTTCGCAAATCGAGTGTACTTAATTTAGCTCTTATCTATAAGAACATTGGCTTTGTTCAATTGATAAAGCAGTATGCTGATTATTCTAATGTTATTGAAAATTTGCTGCGTGCATGCAAATTGGAAGAAGATCATTTACCTCTAGGAAAACGTTATCGTCTTACCGATACAAAATATATGCTTGGCTTCGCCTACTATGCTTCGAATCAGTGCGATACAGCTCTGAAATGTTTTTATCATGCACTTGAAATCGGACAAAAATCTTTACCAGATGATTATTCATCACTCTCTACTATTTTACTTAGTATTGCTGCTACACTTGATCGCATGGGACGACGTATTGAAACGCTTGAATATATAAAACAAGCGATTCACATGGCACGCAAAACACTTCAGTCACTTCATCCATTGCTTCAAAAACTCGAACAAACAACGTCGTAATATCGAGAGAAGACTGTAAATTAAGAATGAGACCATACCAAGGAGAAAAGGGTGGACCGGTGGACTCAATTGAATTTAGATGCAGCAGCGAAATGTTCACATTGTGGGTGTTGTTGCAGGCTTGAATATAGCTATTCTCCATACCAAATCCACACCGACACCAACACTCACATCCTATTTAGAACTGAATCAATTGAAACCTATGGAGTGTTATATTTCTGTCAAAAAAGAGAACATATTTTTATTATTTTGTGCAAAGACACTTAACCAGAAGTTTCATGTTTAAAATAAACGTGACCAAAGGTATCACTAACTACAGTTAATGTTAGCTGTTCAATGTGATAAACCATCTTAGTACGGTGAATATAACACGAAACTTTTGGACTTCCTGAACTATCATAATTTACTATCGCTTTCCAAGCTGGTTGAATATTAAAATAATGAGATTTGGTACATCGTATATCAATTGACTGCCTAACAAATTCCCTTGGATAACCACTACTGATTAAATTGATATATATTTCATAAGCATTCAAATTCAAAAAAGCACTTGTTGGTAAATAGTCAAGGGTGCGGGAGAATAGGGGGTGCGTGTAATTGGAAATAAGAGACACACTCACAGCCTCACCAATGTTACTCATATACTATACGTGAAAAAAGTCTACAGGTAAAAATGATATTGATTTATATTTGACTGAGAGTAAGAAAAAGTCATCTCGTTCATTTATTTAAAACTACTTTAATTTTCAATGCAATAATACTGACACAAAAGAAAAGACTATATAATCAAGTAGTTAATTATGAAAGAAAAATTAGATTCTTCTTTGAAGATGTGTCAGTTGTCTGAGAATATACATTAAAACAAAATAAGAAGCCAGAGAAGAAAATACATATTTCAATCAAATATTTTGAGTCCATCGATATTCGTTGTGTGGAAAAAGATCAACGAGTATACAGATATATATTCTTCAAACAAATCTCTAATTGCCATCTAATATTCTATTTCAATAAATTTCAAATTTTATGTATTTATTGAAAGACAACGGACAAAGAATGCTTGAACAATAATCTAGAATCAGTAAATAGATTAGATTGTTATCTTAGAATTGCATTTGTCAGAATATTGTAATTATTTCATATAAGAAGTTAACATTCAATAATTTACAAGGTGAATAAAAGAAAATTATTCTAAATATGAATAAATAATTCTTAAAAACTTTATTTTTAAGTATCATTTTACTTTACTAACGACACGTTGTGAAATACATAAATAAAAGTTATAACTCAGTCAAACATTTTCTTGCTTAGCAAAATCTTTCTATTGATAATCAACAAAGTAAAAACCCGACGAACAAAAAATACCGATCTAATTGGTGAAAAAAAAAAAAAAAGTCAAGGTTATTGACAAAAGAAAGAAATTTTCAATAAACACAACACTTCTGTATAATTCTTTTTCTATTATACTTAATCATAATAGTATAAGAAATATTTCTATAAAAAATTTCAAAAGAAAGAACATTGCAAATGATATAAATAGATTTAAAGCATATTCATTCATCACTTCTGTATAAACAATCTGTAGAAGCATCTGTCTTATGTACTTTCACATGTATAATTAGTATATCCTCAAATTGCAGAGTATCATTTTTCACATTTATGTTTTCGATATTTTTTATGAATTACAGTCTGTTGATTGCATGAAAAAAATATATTCCAATTAGCATTTTTCTTGTTTGTAAAACCAAACAAGTCTGTTCTTTAATTTTTGATATATATATATATACATATATCATGTCTATAACAATCAATACAATAAATTAGGTCTTTGAAGTTGTATAAAAAACTATATCAGATCATATTGACTTTAGTAAAAATATATGTTACATGCAAAATTCATCTATGTTTGCCGTCAATATTCTTTTCCAGAAATTTTGTCTGTGATTTCCTTAGTGTTAGTTATACATACGAAGCAGACTTCGCTAGAACCATTGAGATCCGATATTAGGTTTCATTCTTATTTGTTTTCACTTTTGAATTTGACTATGATGATAAAACTACTAAATATTAAGTCATTTTTTTCTAATCATTGAAATGAAAAAATATTCAATTTTCTCAACAATAAAACAAAATCTAAACAAACATCTTGGTAGTTTTTGATATATTAATTCAAATAAAATAACATATGTGATTTTTTTTCTCAGAACAATAGAATAGACAATCTTATGATACATGTCAATCAGTAGAGCAGCTGTATTATTGATCTAGTAGAGTCACAATAGGACGGACATAGAACAACATGAACTAATTAAAATTTTAAATTTAGGCAAAACTCAACATTATATGTGAAAGTTCGCTGAGAAAAAGCATGATGTACGAGAAAGTTTAGTGAACAATTAATTAATATGTATAGCAAGCTAATAGGATTGTTAAACTGATCAAACGAAGCACAAAATGGTATTTGATGCTTTCTATGACATGTATCTTATATATTACCATTAGAAGAAAACAAAAAGTTATGTATTGAAGATGTATCTGACAATACAAATAAGTGTTTTCAGTATAACCATGTTAAAAATTTATATAATTTTAATTTATTTGACATTTTTTTTTAAATAAATCATTTTATCTACACTCTTATCCCTAATGTTCAGCTTGTCAGACTGTATAAAAGTATATATATTTATTCTAGTACACATTTCTTTATTATCATCTCAATTCTTAAAAAACGTAATGAGGAAGATATTTGCAAACTTAGAACAAGACATTATTGATATAAAGTCATCGATAGTTTGTGACTGACGTCTGTCACGATTTGTGGAGAAGAGGGAATTTTTAGTTCTTATATTCCAACACTTCTGTTAGTTTATATTTCACAAAATAAATCCTATTTGATTTCTACATTTCAGAAATCTTCAGCACATGATAACATTAATGACACATCGAATTTTGTATTATTATACTAATCACTCGTTTCCTTAGATTCATGTAATGCATTTCAATAGAATAATTGCTTTAAGAAAGTATATTTCTTAATCAGATATTTTTAATTTGCACTAGTCAATGTCAATTTTAGAAATGCACAAAATATATCTAATGGAAATTCAAAACAAAGTGTCTTTTTACTAATAACATGTGCATCTACATTTTCTTTTTCTAATCAGATTGTATCAAAATGCACAATGACGAAGTTTTTTAAAATATTGCAAAAAAAAAAAAAAAAATGACGAATAAATACTCTTTTTTCTCTACTATAATCCACGAGAGATTCGACGAGGAAAGAAAAAACAAAAACAATTGAATAAGTTTAATTTAATATTTCTCTATTAAAAGATTTCTGTATGATCATCTAGAAAATTATGTTCTATTTCATTTATTCAGCAAAATTTAATGCGCATATCTTTACAGAACTTTTTTATTGGTTACAATTTCTACTAATCATTGAATATATATTGACAAGTAGCGCTAATAATGTTTTATTTAATTATTGAAAAAATTCGAACTATATTTAAAAAAGTGAAAAATTTTTATTTTAATTATTTTATTTAAATAAAATTTCTTGTAATTATTTAATTGGTAGATCAATATATGCCTTTGTTGACTGACCTTGAGGAGGCTAATGAAACGAAGATGGCGATCTTTTTTCTCCGACTACACATGCCCTCTTTTGTCATTTATTCTTTGTCTTTAGATGAGTTCAAATCAAATATGATCTATATGAATCGATCGAAATTTATTTTCTTAGTTAAAAAAAAAAAAATTTCAATTATAAACATTTTCAATTAAAGTAAGAAAAAGAAAAAGAAATTATTTCAAGTTTATTAAATTTATTCTTTCAAAAAGTAAATATTTTTTTGCACAACCAATTATACCGAATTGAATAGTTATTCATTGATAATAATCATTCTCATATAGTTATTAGATAACAAATATTCATATATGAAAGTATTTTTAATACGAAACTATTTCTTTTCTTAAAAAAAAAAAAATAATTTTCTTTTTAGATATTATATATTTTTCTTTTTTTTAATTTATTGTTAATTTATATCGACCGCGAAAAGCTCATGCTGATCGCGTGTCATTTATCATCATGAGTAAAAAGTCGATAATATTATCTCCATTAAAACGACCGTCTACTCGTTCATTATCATCAACAATAAAACCTTCACAACAAGATAAATATACATTTCAATCTGACGACGAAGATCATAATACAAAACCAATACTTATACGTAAATCTAATACACCCATAGTAACGAAACGTCCACGTGGTCGTCCACCAAAAACTCCTAAACTTGAAGAAATTTCAACACGTACATCGATATCATCATCTAATAGTGAAATTGAAGAAAAAAAACGTTCGAATAAACGTTCATACGAAAAACCTGTTACACGTCGTGCATCACGTCTTGGTTCACAAACAAATACACCTGTTAATCAAATACGTGAAAAAATTAAAATTAATTCAACACCACCAATTTTAATTACACCAAAAAAACGTGGTCGAAAACCAAAAATGCTTTCAACAACAACATCATCAATATTTGATGAACAACAAAAAAATGAAACAGAAAATGTTTTACCATCACCAACAAATAAACGTCAATATATTAAAAAATCTCTTGAAGATAATAATAATATTAATTCTAAACTTGATGAAAAAGATCTTATGCAATTTGGTTCACCTGAACAAGATGATTTTAGTGATGAATCAGTTGATTTTGTTTGGAAAGGTTCAAGTAAAATGGCTATTGAAATTCTTAAACGTCGTATACCAAAAGATGATATACGTGATCAATATTCATCGACAACAATTCAATCAGATCCAACAGCACAACGTAAACGTGCTATTATACCACGTTTAACTAATTTTGATGCTTTATCAGGACAACCAATTGATAATACAATAACAAATAATGATAATAATAATATTAATAATAATAATGAAGAACGTTTAACTAAAAAAAGTAATTCAATAATAACATTAAATAATGCTTTTCAAAATGATTTTGATTATTCATATAATGATACGGGTACAAAAATGAGTACAACAACAACAGCAGCAGCAGCAACATCAGCAACAGATGATGATAAACCACGTCCTCGTGTTTATGCAGTTAAAAGTACAACAATGAAATCACGTTTTCAACAACAACAACAACAACCAGATATTAAACGACCAAAATGGATGAATGATCAACAAGGAAAACCAGATGATGATGAAGATGATGAACATATACAAACAACTGGTGAGGAACCATCTGATTATGATTATGTACCGAAAGGACAATATATACCAAAACGTCCTAATTATCGTGGACGTGGAACATATCCTGGTCGACGTGGAACTGGTATGCGTGGAAGACCACCAGGTTCAAGACGACATTGGAATAATGATGATGATGATGATGATTATGATCAATATGAAGATACGAATTCAAGATATGGACCAAGAAAACAAACAGCTTATCGATCAACAAGTAAACATCTGTTTTTTTCATATTCGTTTAATAGAAAATCCTTCCTTCATTTTTTTTTTTTTTTTTGGTCTTCAAGGACCTATGTATGATATGGCTGATGATGATGATTATGATAAAAATCGTCGAATGAGTTTAACACAAGCTTATCGTCGTAATAATGATATTCGTCAACCAATTGCTAATCGTCGTATTGGAATTAACAATGGAAATCATCCGATTTATAAAGTAAGAAAATTATTTCGAAAGAACAGAAAAAAAAACAATATCTTTTTTGTGTACTCAAAAAGTGAGTACACTCTAGAATCGATCAGTATGTCCGTCCGGCCGGCCGTTTACACGATAACTTTCGAAAGGAGAGTCAGATCATGATGAAATTTTCTACACAGTTCAGTCTTAACAATGTCTCGGTCGAGTTCGAAGATGAGAAGGATCCGTCACGAAATGGCTGAGTTATTNGTGTGTGTGTGTTTTATTCTCTCTGTTTATTCTTTTACAAAACAAGAGTTTATATACGCACATGAAAAACATGGACAAAATAGAAAAGAAGACAAAGGTTAATCAAGGGCAAAGAAAAGAAGTTAAAGAAAGGAAAAGACAGAAACGAAAATATCAAAGAGAAGAGAATAGAGAGGATCGAGGTATATGTTATGAGAATACACTGTAACAAAGAGTCTAAAAATTAATTATCACACTCACTTAGATGCTCATGATTAATCATATAAAGCTTTAAAAAAATAGAAGACGAAATTACTAACAAAGATATAACTTTCTCAATTAACTAAAACTTTTATACCTTTAAGAATATCAGGTGATTCTTCTTTGAACAGTGAGTACACTGAATGATTTTCATCAACGTTTACATTCGTGTTATCAGCTCCTAATGCTGTTAATCCATTAAAATCTTGATCATTGTCCATAATTAACTGACGTACATTTGCAAATATTCCATTTGCTGATTCGTCAGCATCATCAATCAAATCCACAATTCCTAAAAAGATAAGAAATGAACGAGAGATAACAAAGTAACTAAACATACCTTTTTTAACACCTGATGATGATAAAAATTGTACACAAAAAGGATATTCTTTCGTATTTCCTTTATTACTAGCGTCAAAGTGCAAAGAATAATAAAGTGATTGTTTTAAATCATCAAGTAAACATCGAGTAAAGTAAGGAGCTAAAACATTTAATGCAATTGATGTTGATTTTGTTCGACCACATGATAAATGATTCGCTACAGTTGATGAAGAAAATATTGTCTTGGAAACATTTGTTAAACATTGTTGTGCCACATATGAATGTCCATGTTTAACACCATGAACAACGAGAACAGCTTCAGCAGAACAAATTTCATCTTTTTCTTTCGAAGGCTTAATTGTATCAGTTATTAATTGTTGATTCACATTATACGATTTCATATTCTTCTCATGTTTCTGGGTCTTCATATGATTATCTATATCAGCTTTTCCACGATAATGTATTGAAAATTGTTGATTACAAACAACACACGTTGCTTGAGATGAATCAAACTTATATTCTTTTAAAAATACTTGATATTCACTAATCTTCAACCATTCTCTATTAAACACACCCTTTTCAATTTCTTTTTTTTTCTGTTCAACTCCTGCTGATGCTGGTGATTTTTCAATTGCCAAAATTTCAAGTTAATCTTCTTCAGTATTACCATCTTCATCACTCATTCTTTCTGTCTTTATATTATAAATATTCACACTATTCACTTTAGTTATTTATATTCGTTCAACACACTCACGAAAGAATGTATATGTTGATTTCTACGAATCAGATGAATAATGGAAATTATGACAAAAGAGAAACAGGTAAAGAATGGAATAAATATAAAAGATATACATTTGATTCTTTTTAGCCACTAGAAAACACTAGTTATAATTGAAGTAAAACTAGGATAAGATAGTAATATGAATGATTATTAATAAAAATTTATTTTTAGAATTCGAAAAATTATCATTCAGATGAGAGTTATTGATTAAAAATATGAATGACCTAATATTAAAAAAAGCAGAAAAATCTTTGAAAAGCAGAAAGGACAGAAAAAAAGCAGAAAAATCTTTAAAAAGCACAATTTTTCTGCTAAAAACAGAAGAGGTGGCAGCACTGATGTGTATATGGTTTGGTGAATTAGCTTCCAGCTCTTGTAATTTTTTCGTTCTTGATAATGATTGCACAGTTGACTGAAATGTCGCAGTAAAATAATGTTCACCAAAATCGAGATTATCGTGCCATTCTTACTAAGGTCACTAGTTTTTGTTTCTGATCTGTCTATATCAAATTTTGATCAGTCACTCATGATTCAATATAATACTGTTTTGGCACTTGGCACGTGAGCTTCAGCGAAGCAAGACACTTTGAAGGTGAATGTGATGTGTCAGGAATCAAACGATTAGTTCATCCAAATGCAATCCACCAACATTTACATAACGGTCGTTTTATTTCTTTTTTCTTTACTTATTTTTTTTCGTTCTCCACCGATTGCTTTTTTTCTGTTAGGAGGATTGCAAGACATTGAAGTAGCATTCATATGCTTCTCTTTCTCATTTCAGAAACCGTGCATGTACATCTGTTTCTTTTATTTCTCTTTACATACAACTACAAGAAGGTAAGAACACGATTGACGTATTGAATAGCATTGATTTTTCTGCAGTACTCAGACAATAGGCTTTTAAATTCGATATCATCAGAGAGCAGAAACTTCGGTAAGAAGAACATGTCATATAGGTGTTCTCGTTGCAAATAAAAAATAAAAACAATGAAATAACTTAGTTTGACAAATTACTTTACCATACGATTCTTGATGGGTCGTCACGCATTGCTGTACGAAAACGAATGCGTAAGAGTCGAATAGTGTAAAACCTCTCACTGTGAATATCTCTCGATGCTGAAAATCTGTGCAAAGTAATTACTCTGAACTCAAACATAGAGATTTCTACTGGGCATAGACACTTACATAGTAAACATCGTCATATTCTGAACTGTGAAAGCCTGTTTATATATCCATGTTCTACAATGGCCTCTCTTATGCAAGGTTTCGTTTTCCATTCTCCTTGAAGTCGAGCGGATCGTTATGTATGCTTGAAAAATAAAGAAAATGGAGAGTAAATTCAGAATGTCTGCTCTTTTTACCTGGAGTATACATACCACATTAGTCTGTTTTTTTCAATTTATACTCAATATACGATCGGCATAAACTTATGCTTCACAACCCGACATGACCAGTGGATATAATTAAGCTTCAGAAAAGGTGATGCAACTATTTGAAAAGAATGATGCATGAAACTGCCCTAGAAATCTCACTATTCGATTGGATCTGTTCCAAATATGCTCCAATGGAAGCTAAGATACATATTGGCCTATTAAGTGAATCGAAACAAAGATACTAAACTAAAACTGAAGGATGACATTCGCCTTCAAATAGACATAGTACATTATAAGAAAAAGTATAGAATAGTCAACTCTACAGAAGTATTTATTAGCATCCGAAACCAAAAGTCAAATTTTCATAAACCCTTCGATTATTTCCATGGTCACTAATTTTTTTGGTGCGGGTGAGAGTGAAGAGCAGACTCATACTTCGCATCCCACAGCTGCATTCATCCACGACTACACTCAAACTCATACTTTGCCATCAATATATTTGATTGTGTGAAAAAATATCATGGCATAATATAATTGATTCGACGACCAGTGAGGCATACTAGTGACAAATCATCATCATTGCATCTGTCATCTATTCTAACAACTTAGGAGCAGTATCTGCTTCTTTTGCTTTATTCGAACTTACAAATACTAGTTACCATTCCTCTATTCTCTATATGTTCCCATTCCTAGCACCAGGACATTGGCATGAGTTTCTGTTCCTAGCAGCCGTAAAACTCATAGTGATTTATACAAAAAATGGTATAGAAAAGAGTTGCGGAATGGATTCCCATTCTTTAGGAATAGAACTGCAAGGTACGGGAATCCTGAAACGCATACCTTACATCTCAACTCATATAGCTGTATGTCTATTCCTATACCCTTATACGAAGAGGTTAAAACTCTAGCTGTTTACCTTCACACTGATTCCCTACATCATTGTACCTATTAACTTAATGGTAATTGCTTACGTCTCTACCTTTTTGATTATGCCTTTCATCCAAGGGCGAACAAACTGATTTCACGATTTCGGCGATTTCAAATGATTTCACGTGATTTCATCTTTTGAAATCAGTTTGTTCCCCCTTGCTTTCATCGTAGATCATTTTTGTGATAGCTTTCTACGCATTGTCTTAGATGTACAGGCGTGAAACTATTTTAAGTAGTATGCTTGCTTAAAAGGATTGCTGAATACAATGTCGAGTGACAGATTTAGAGTAACAGAAATAAAGAACGCATGATAGAAAACGATATTGTTTGAGAAAGAGTTTACACTTGGTGTATCGAATGCCTTAGGCAATTATCTGATTGTCGCTTTCAGTGGTCGTATTTTTCTTTGCTACAAGTAAGGGGCTCTTTTCTACGATCACTACTTGCGATGATTGTAATTCTTCGTAAGACATATTTTACCGTTTTTCATCGTAATTGATTGATATATGGTCGTTTAGGAACATGGATGAATAATCTGGTTTATTAAGAAAAACTATTTCTGAGCCAGGCGCATTAACAGTGACATGTAATTATTTACGCAGCACTCTAATTGCATTAAGAGAATAATTGAGAAAGTAGACAATCCTTCGAGAGAAAACCTTTCGATGTTTTCATCGATAAGAAGCATCAGAAGTACGTAATAAAAAAAACCTGATCTTACGTATAGAAGACTTTTCGAATTTTCTTTACATCATTTCATTGGACAGAAGTAGTTGATAACGATAGCATCCTTAGAATCATATTAAAAGTCGCGACTCAAATCCGAAGAGATCGGCTCGATTGAGACGATTTATTTTGCCCTCATTACAAAACCTTTGTAATGAACTCTTCTGTGGCGTGTGAAAAAACTCGTTCGCTGTTGATCAATGAGAAGCTTAGCTGTATTGAGATATTGTTTGAATCTAATCATTGAATATGCGAACTAAAAAAAGAAATTCAGATCAGCAAACCATTGTTCAAGTTCCACTGTTATACTTTGATCGTTATGTTACTCACAATCTCATCTTTGGTATTGAAATTCAGAAACAAACTATTCAAACATCTAGTACATACTTTTATCTCTGTGAAACCTCGATTTTAATACACATGACAGATAGAACAACTGGTAATTTTTTTGTTTATTTATCGATCAAATCCAAGTTGACATCTGTTGAATTTCAGGTGTCGCATTCCTCATTTTGAGGAAACCAACAAGGGTTCCATTTATGTTTCAGATTTAAATTCATTTTTCAAGAAATATGGCTAGCATATTTAAAAAGTATTTTGATCACCTGAAAAGTAAAGTCAAATCATTCTATATCAATGGTCCACTTGGTCTAGTATTCGATCTGATTGAAAAAAGGATTGGTATTGGATCTTTTATCATTGCTATTGGTATGTTTTAAATCATACTTTTTTCGTTTATCTCACCTGTCTATATTGTTTTATAGCTCTATGTGGTATTCTTGTCATCTATCTGGTGTTTGGTTGGTGCAACGATTTTTTGTGTAACTTCATCGGACTAATCTATGCAACATATACCTCGTGAGCAGAATTCCTGTCAAAATTTTTTTGTCCACAGTTAGAGTATTGTCGTAAGGTGAGATACAATATTTATTGAAGTTTTATTCAAATGCTCATTAGGATTGATCTCTCTATGTAAACAGCAAACGCAGAATAGACGTATTCAAACACAGTTATTGCTATTAAACGCGTTCGAACGTGATTCAGATTTATTTCGACCCTAAAATTAATGCTATATTCTCGTGACACTAATCGATTCACGTACATCAGTTGCTTTCAAATGACATACTTGTCATCAATTTTTGTCGCTGTTGTCAACAAAGTTTATGGAAAGAGATCTTTCTGAAGTGTAGATCTTTAATAGGTAGAAACACGCACTTAGAATATCACTCCTTTCAAAACAAAAATGATTCTTTCATGAAGAATGATTTTAAAAGAAATCTATTTACTAGACAGTGATCAGTAATTGATAATGATCATCCTATCATAATATTTGATTTGTTTGAAAAAATGCCCCTTAGTCAAGTTGGCAACATCTTCACCAACATTTACTTTGAATAAGTTTTGAATACAGTAAATACAATCAATAATTCAGTATTAAAAATGAAGGAGTAACAAATGTTGTACTCATAGTTATGTACTCAAAAATTCAATATTCGTCCTATTTTATCGATAATTTTGAATATTTTCTCATTATGATTAGTTTGAGAGAGTTTTTTTATCTAACCTTACGAAATAATCAAAAAAAGGACAACTTACGAGAAGGTCATTTTTGGTTCAGAAAATTTTCCAAGATACATTGCGTATTAAGAACCAGCATGTAATTCTGAATAAAATGATATAATTTTTCTGTCGGCAAAATATTTTGAAGGTATGGACATAGATTCACAGAAAAACAACATCCACTATCGAACCAAAACATTATTTTCGATTTCTAAAGAGCAATAGAACCCATTCTGTCCAGGGCCATGTTTTGAATCTTGTGAGATAGAAATCTTGATTAAAAAGAAAGGCCGAAAAGGGATCAACTATCAAAATAGTCTGTAATGACATGTTAAGTACCATGCTAGTATTCGTTGAGTTGTAATCTACTATTCATCGTTCACAAAAAGTTTCAGGAAATGAATATCGATTTAGTTTTTTTATGCTGAACATGAATCTGACGCAACTTATGGTTGCGACTTGAAAATAAGAGAGAAAAATATCAGTTTACATTCATGATGCATGAAGAAGACTGTCTGAAATTGTCAACTTAGACTTTTGACTCATTTTTAGGACTAGGAACGAAAACGAGAGCAGAACCGAAATATAGCATCTTCTGGTCTATCTAACATATAAATCATCAATTGCAGGAATTTTGGTCTGCGAACAATTCTTTTTTAAAGTTGTTCACGCTATTTATACGAATGAGATGTGAGCTTTCTGTATCTGATGTTGAAATTTCGATTTCACTAGTTTGCCATAGAAAAATAATCAAACTACAAAAATGATGACATGTTTTCTGCGAAAAAATTCACTGTGAGTCATGCTCTGTTTTTTTAGTTTGGTTCGCCTATTTTACATTGACGTCCGAACATTCTGTATAAGGAAAAGATCAGTGAGAGAACTCTACAAACGCTAGAAGTTTCACTCTATTTGGTTTTCTTTTTGAATTTGGTTAAATTTTCTCCAATGCGCATATACATGGCATCCATTGAGTTGTTTGAGTTTTTTTTGTCAGGTTAATGGCAATTCTATTGTCGGACACGTCCAATCAAAAACAACTGTTAACCTATTGGATTATTTATTCAACACTTGGATGCATTGAATATGTCTTGCATCGCTTGTGTGATTTCTTAGTATTCTATTGGCTTGGTAAATGCATTTTTCTCATTTGGTTTCTTCGAGCTGGATCATCTCCGTCTAAAAAGAGTTTCAAACAAGAGTTACCAATTTGTATTATCAACTCAGGTGAGCAAAGGATAAATAAAAAGACTAATCGTTATTCTAGTCATGACGATACGTCTTGTCTAATCTTTTTATGAAAAAGTCCTAGTACACGACTAGTCCAAAAATATGTGTAATTCACCGTCTACGTCCTAGATGCTTAACTGACGACTTTTATTCTACTTATTTTGTCTAGAACGCCCATGACGCTACATAAGATTAGTTATAATCTTATGTACTGACAGAGTCGGACTAGTCTATATGATAGAAGTATTAGGAAGTAGGTTAGATTCGATTATGCATACAATATGTCACTTAGCGAACAGGTAGCCGGCTGAACTATACGATCAAGTAATCAACTGCAATATGTCAATAAACATTTGAAGATAACGGGTGAATCAGAAATAATGGGGCACTTTTGCATTTTATTTTGTCATCAATTAATGTATTGTATAAAAGAAAAGCAAATATACCACACGATGCAGCGTAAAAAGCACTACAATTTACACAGAAAAGCTTAAATTTACAGTTGCAATTTCTTTTTTCAAAATGAACAAAATAGTCAGTGAGCAAATTTTGCCGCGGCAATCAATGATTGCATAGAACTTCACTTTTTTTTTAAACAAAAGGTACACAATTAAAATAAGTTTTACTTTATAGATTGTAGAGCTTATCATGCTGCATTTTATGATGTCATTTGTTTTTTTTTAAATAAAATATCAGGTAATAAAAACATGAAATAAGAAAAAACGAATCCTTCTTTCACCGAAAAGTAACATCGAAATTTGATTGCTCAGAATTGTCTCCATTTCGAAAAAAAAAACTGCAACTGTAAAATAAGCTGTTCTATGTCAGTTGTAGAACTTTTCACGCTGCATCTTGTGGTATATTTTTGTTTTTCTTTTAAATACAACGTCTTAATTGATAACAAAATGAAATTCAAAAGTGTCCCATTAATTTCTACCTCATCCGTTACTATTGAATACCATTTACTCAAAATTTTTAACATTTCGTCATTAATTCTAGTACTACCAAGTGGGGTCCAATTTGACCCGATTGTAGAAAACAGAAATTGAACGAAAATTTCTTGGTATTTTTTTTTTCAGTTTCCAAAAATATTTCGCATTTTTCACCGTTTTAAATTTATAGTTAACTATTAAAAAAGAAGTATAAGCAAACTATGAAATCAGTTCAATTATTATTACGCAATACAATGAATCGTTACTGATCTAATGAGATATCGCTCCGACCTAAACGAAATAAGTTTTTGCCGTGGATTGAGAGTATCCAACTGATATGGTAGATGAATCATTGAACTTCGAATTCAGAATTATGACTGTTTCTGTTTCTATTATTCTTAGTTGCTTGAACATGATATAACATTGTATCAAATGGGCGTAATTGACCTTAACATTTTTCTCTACCGTGTTGGAATTTTGCTAGCTGATTAAGGTATGAAATCATATAAAGGACTTCTAACTGGCATAAAAAATAAAAATGAATTTCTTTTTTATAGTCAACTTTAAACTTAAAATGATTAAAAATTCTAAATATTTTTGAAAACTGAAAAAATATCAAGATATTTTTGTTCAATTTCTCTTTTCTCCAATCCGATGCAATGGAACCCCACTTGGTAGTAGTTGGATTAATAAAAAGACTTTATCACAGAATACTAAATTACTTATTTATAATTGTTAATAATTTTTTCATCACTAATAAATAATTATATAGGAAAATGTGATTTTACAAAAAAAAAAATTAAGCACAAAAATAAACTGCAGGCAATCTAAAACTTAAAAGAATTAATTTTTTTCACTTCATGATTGAAGTTTCTTTGGTCTTTAACTTAAAAATAAACTGAAATTATATCATTCACATATTCTTAAATTTAAATCACAAGAATTAACATATCGGCTAAAATCAAATTATCGTATATAGACTTTACAATTATATTTAAAACTAAACTCTTCTGTAATTTCGGTTTACGATCTAATAAATTTTGAAAAATAAATCATCACTATACTGAAAACTAGTTGAGATTCTCAGTTAACTACAAGACATGCATTAATTATTCAACACTTGAATATTGATGAGAAAAAGAAAGCCAGAGGAGCGTATCTTTCTTTCTCTCATTTTCTTCCATCAGCGAAGAGTATCCATTTATATTGTATTAGTCTATACCTGTTGACAATATGTTAACAAGTAAACTTCATCATCTGTCAAAAGTCAGTTCATTGGTTCAGTTATAGATATGATTGAATTTTGATCAGGTCTACAATATTTGAGATAGATTGCATGAATGTTGAGTTCAGTTTGTGAGGAACATTTTACAGGTGGAATCAAGGAAAAGTGAAAAATCTTTCATCATTACTGGGATACAATACGAGTAGTTACGAGAGATTTTGTCGATATGATGATCATTCGATTATTTCTGTAGCAATAGAAAACCAAAGGTGAGCAATAAATATGACAAATTTATGAAAATATTAAATATTGGAAAATCAGAATATGACTCATGCACAGTCGTAATCATTTAAGGCTAGGCTTAGTATTCATCATTGAACAGTTCTCCGCCTACTGAAGTAAAATTCGAATCAAAACAAAACTTTGTTCATTTTCAATACTGAAGAAGAAAAAGCAATTGATCTTAATTTTCAACTTGAACAAAGCAACATTTGTTTTCCCGGAGAAGTTTACAAGAGGAAAAATAGATTTTGAATTTTTTAATTGCCCTTTATTTTCATTTATATATGAATGACAGGATACATTATTTACTGTCATAATGGTTGCCAAGTGCGTAAGATATTAGTCTCAGAAAGATTGTATTGATAGCTTTTTTTTGTACAAAAACCTTATCATAAGATGTGGAGCAGACGTCGACTATGGTCAATAACCGAAAATAAAACGTTTACTGTGGCTTGTATAGTAAAGGTTATTTATTCCATGAAAAGTTTTGATCTGTAAAGATCTTTTGAGTGGTATTGCACTAAATTGAAGAGCCTAGGTCTTGGAACGATAAATAATTCATTATTATCTGCGCGTCTGTTTAATCCGTTCTGCAGCCGATAAGCTTTTTTTCCTAATATACCTTGATACGTTTTTTTTGCGAAATCTCATTTTTCTATTAATATTCTGCTAGATTGAAAGTCTAGAGTTTCGTAACAGTAATGAAAACATTTTATCTGTCTGTGTGTGTGTCTCTCTATCTATCTGAAACACATTTTTAAAGCGATTGTTTGTCTTCTCCTAGGGGATTTTTTGCTTTAACGTGCCCAACAGATGTATCCACAACAAGTGACTCTTTTTCGACCATAGAACTCTTCTCCGTGCATCTGTAGACTATATTTAACGTCGCCACAAATATATTTTCACATGACAGGCCTAGTCAGAAGATTTTTGGATTCTCTTAGCATTTTCACTTTTGATTAATGTTTGTTGCTTAGACTTGTCATCTCTCATTTGGGATTTTTTTGATTAAATTTCCAATGTTTGTTGAATTCAGAAAGAACTTAAAATTCCGAAGTTCAAAACTTCATCCTGTCACTTTCGGATCCGGTCGTTTGTCGGTATCAGTCAGTGACAGGTATGCCTTTATTACTTTTCGATCGATGGGATTTTAGATTTTCTATTCTCGGTTCTGTGTACGACGGAGATTATCATTTTAAGACTGTAGAAGCTTGCATTTTTAATATACTGAGTTTGGATGTTTTAGACGACAAAGTTTGGATTTCTGACTTGGAAGAAAAAATTGCAAACAATAAAGATTTAGAGAAGCTGAATTTATCAGAACTAGGACTTAGTGATCAAAACATGATGATTGTGGCCAAAACATTACGAAACAACAAGGTATGACCATACATTTCAGTAATTGAGAATTATGAGATGGAAATTTATGAAAATGTATATGATCTACTATTTTCTGTTTCTGTTTTCAAGACTTCTTTCTATACGCTTGGTTACTATGCTACAAGACAAATAAGCTTTGGCTCTAATATAGAGGAGTACATGCAACTAAGGGTCATCATTTGAAAAGCGTGCATCCAGTCGGATGTATAGGTTTTTAACGATTTCACAAAGAGCTAGAACAATTAATTCTGTTCTACAATGGTCAGATCATTTTACTGTTATGTCTTGAAAAGTTCTCAAGTCATTTTTTTCTTTTTCCTAAAGATTCAGATATAGACAAGCGCCAAAAATCTCAGTTGATTGCGTAGTTTTGGTAAAAGATTTCAGCGTTTCGGTACAAATATGATATCATTATTCTCGCTATCGTCATTGTTGTCTGAAATAGATCTAACATGATATTGTGTGTTCTAAGCGAAAAGTCTTGTCCTGCCAGTTTGCACAGTCGATAATGGCATTGAATCCTAAAAAGTCAAGTTAAGTTCTGTCTCGATCAATGAATGATCCAATTCTGGTTGCAATGTCCGACATGTTTAAAACAAATGATTGATCAGTAATTCAAAGAGAACCGTGAAAGAATTGGCCAAGAATTTAATAGAGCAAGGAAAGCACAACTGGTTTATAAGTGTGGAAAAATCTCAATTCTCAGTCAAATTTACTCAATTCTACTTTTATGAGAACTTCGACAGCTCGTAAAAACTCGAGAATCAAGATCAGCTCCAAGATCTACATTTCAATTCAAAACTTGACTACGATATCTTTCTCAATAATGTACTATTTTATTGTCACCTAATTCTCATTAGACGTGCCACTTTCATGTCTCTTTTCTAGGAACTCAGAATGCTTATCAACTTCAAACTAACGGATAGACAAAGATATGCAGACACATCATGGGTTCCGATTCCTTGGAAACTGAAATGCATAGTAGTATCACATAAAAGTATAAGCACACTTGCATGAACACCTCTGTATATAAAAGAAATGCTAGAAAAAAACAGTTTGGGATGCATTCTTGTTCTTTGAAAACAGAATGTTCAAGAATGAGAAGTCTCAAACCACTAATTAGTATATTCCATCAATCCTACTTTCTTCGTCTTCTTGTACAGATGCACCTTATGCCTTCATTTTTCTCATTTCTATTTTCTCTTTTTCAAACAGACACTTACAACCCTCGAACTCGTAGCTAATTCGATCAGCGGCCAAGGAATTAAATTTCTGACTAATGCTTTAGAAAATAATACAGTAAACTTCTTTCCCTCTTCGACTTGCTCATTTTCAACATAATTTCTGCACACAGACACTCACCACACTTGATCTCAGCAACGATGATCTCGGAGTCGAAGCGGCCCAACATTTGACTGATCTTTTACGAAATAACACGGTGAATTTTCTTTTCTTTTCATTTATCCTATATTTGTATAAACTTTTCATAAAGACACTTACCAAACTTCGACTTTTCAACAATCAAATCGGAGTCGAAGGGACCAAATCTCTTGCTGATGCGTTACGAGTAAACACAGTGAGTTTTGTTCTCATTTGATCTTTTTCATTTTTTTTTCTTCGTTTTTTACAGACACTCACTTCGCTTAACCTTGGATTGAATAAAATCGGAGATGAAGGGACACAACATTTGGCAAATGCTTTACGAAATAACATGGTGAACTTCTTTCTCTCTTTATTCTCGTTATGCTCATTTTCATTTTTTCTTACAGAGTCTCATAGAACTCGACATTCATGAAAATGAAATAGGAGATGAAGGAGTTCAACATCTGGCTAATGTTTTACGACATAATACGGTACACACTTAACCATCTTCGTTTTCTTGATTTTCATCATCACTTTTACACATAGAGACTCACCACACTTGACCTTTTTAGAAATAAATTTGGAGACAACGGGGTTCAATATATAGCTGATGCTTTATGTAACAATAAAGTAAACTTCTTTCGCTCTCCAACTCTCTCACTTTATTATCACATTTCAACACAGACACTCAGGACAATTGAACTTAGTGGCAATAAAATCAAAGACCAAGGCGCTTGGCATCTGGCTGATGCTTTGCAAAATAACATGGTGAGCTTCTATCCCTGCCCATCTTCTTTATTTCTATCTACATCCTGTCGCATAGACACTAGTCGTACTTCAGCTTGATTCCACTGGAATCGGAGACGAAGGGATTCAATATCTAGCTGATGCCTTAGAAATTAACACGGTAAATTTTTCTTTATATATATACACGTATATATATCACAATCATGTTCATCTTTACTCATTCAATCAGACGCTCACCACACTTAACCTCGAAAGCAATACATTTGGAGACGAAGGCGTTCAGTTTCTCGCTGCTGCTTTAGAAAATAATACGGTTAACTTCTCTCCCTCTCTTGATCTCTCTTATTTTATTCTATACTTCTTCATACAGACACTCACTACACTAAATCTCTCACGCAATGAAATGGCAGCCAATATTGGCCGACAGTTAGCTGATGTTCTACAAAATAACACAGTAATCTTTTTTTCTTTTAATCTTTCTAATTTCTATTGATACTTCTTCAAAAAGACACTTACCACTCTTGAACTAGGCTGGAATGAAATTGGAAATACAGGAACCCAATATTTGGCTAATGCTTTGCACAAAAACACAGTAATTTTCTTTCTTCCTTAATCTCTCTTCTTACTTTATGCACTTCTTCACATAGACACTTGCTAAACTCGACCTTGTGTATAATGGAATTGAAGATGCAGGAGTGCGATATCTAGCTAATGCTTTACGAAATAATACAGTAAACTGTTTTCTTTATTGATTACTCTCAAGTTCACCTTCACTTTTCCATACAGGGTCTCAAAGAACTCTATCTTCAAGGCAATCGAATCGGGGATGAAGGAGTTCAATATCTAGCTGAGGCTGTACAAGATAACACGGTGAACATCTTTCTCTACTTATCTCTCACATTGTCATTTTCATTTTTCACACAGACACTCACCAGACTTCTCCTTCTATGGAATAACATCGGGAAAAAAGCTGAACAAAATGCGCTTGAAACTTTCAAGAAAAATACTGGATTGACAGTTGAGTTGTTGTGTTAATGGTTGACAAGATTAACACTGACTGATAGCAAAGAATGCAATGTAGAAATTGATTTTAAAAGTGCTTTTCAAAATATATTATTCATAACAGAGTACGATTTGCAATGGGTAAGTCTGTACTACAAACTAATACAGAGAGCATTTTTAATGTTGATCAAGTGAAGTTTTCGACGAAAGATATGAAAAAGAAAAATAATTTCGAAATTCAACAAGCAAAAGCATCTTACAAGAAATTGAAAATTCTTCCTTCTCTTGAGGCAAAATGCACTGTTACAAACTAGAGATCGACTATGGTAAATTAGTTGAATATCAATCGGTGTATACTCTGTAATGAACGTTATTTTCATGACGTATCCAATATTTTCATGGACGTACTCCCATCAAGCAAGACATAGCTGTTCAATTTTTCATACATGTCAACATAAAACTTTAATCGAGCAAGTATTTTGTATAAGCGATCATTAAAAATACCAAAATGGTTGCTACAACTGAATGAATCTCATGTCACAGAGCTTCAAAGAAAAAGCAGCAATGGCTACGTATAAGCAACATCATTGCATTCAAAATAACATTAAATGTATAAATAGTTTTTTATATTGAAAAAAATTGTAGATAAGGTTACTGAGACTATCAGTAGATGATATTACGGAAATAGGCTTCTATTTTAGCAAAATAACTCACAAGAATTAATGGTTTTAGCAGGTAAATTGTAAAAAGCGGAATGACAATTATTCTTGAAATTACTGCGAGATTTTGAAGTATGAGGGCGTGTGTATCAGAGAGATAGGTTTATCGCAGAGCTGGGCATTTCCATGGAAACAATTCAATTTGGGACCCCTAAAACTGTCCACGTAATTTGTGAATTACTAGGGAATTCACAAATTACGTGGACAGTCTTAGGGGTCCCAAATTGAATTGTTTCCATGGAAATACCCAGCTCTGGTTTATCGGTAATCAATGACACAGATACAATAGAAGAATAAAGTAATACAAAAGATGCAAGAAAAGAAGACAGACAAACATGATCATGTAAAAATTAATTGCGAAGGAAATATTTCATTAATGCACGATACATGAAATCACAGACTTTTACAATCGGCAAAGCTTGGTGTCCTGCAAGGCTAAAATGTAATGGATGTTCAACTGCACAGCGAAATAGCTCGATCATAGATGGTAGCAAGTGCAATGATAAAACTTTTTTGAAACTACCATACCACGCGACAAACGTCTCCAAGAGGATTTCCCTGAGTCGTGATCGATATGCAATGGTATTTCGGCATATATTGAGCGATTTTACTTTGTTTTGAATTTCAATTCTTTATGAGTTTACTGTAAATTAGCTCAGTACCACACATTTGTTCCTCATTTTTATTGAAATTACAATGGTTTTTTATCATCAAAGAGTATTCATACGAAATGATACCAATTGAAACAGAATGATCAGAAAACGAAAGATAAATGAGAAATGCTCAATGAGTTTGTAATATCCATTCAGTTGTTGTAATGATCGACATCAATCAAATTTCAGTTTTTTAACGTGATCTGCTTATGAGTATTACTATGCACAAGATACCTAAAAGTGATAGTTTTTTCATAGATGTACTGATATTGGTCTATTCATCAACAACTCATTTATAAGATTTCATTTTCTCATGAAAAATGTTTTAGTCTGAGATGTGTTCATAGTAACAATTTCAAATCAAAAGGATACACGCTTGATAAAATATTAATGTCACAAAAATGTGCTCTTTTGGTGACATTGCTCTCAGAAAAATTTACATATCTCGCGAACAGAATAATATTTATTCGAACGACTTGTGTAGAAATTTATCAAACATTGGCCTATATAATATAAGTAAAAACTAGCTAAAGTAACAGTCATTGATTGAACAGCCTCTCTGAGAGTAAATATGAGTTATGCTGGATAAATCATCTACACATCTTAGAAAAAGTTTTTATTCGAGTGAAAACCAAAATGCCAGTATGCTGAAAACTGTTGCTAATGGCTAAAGGAGGAGTACTACTTAGTTTCAAAGTGAGAGATCATAGATCGTTTATAAGACATATAAATTTTTATTACAAGATGAGAACCATATATCTGAGAATTATGAAGTCACTCTATATTGCATAACATGCCAAAAAGTGGTTTTGAGTCAGTCGATATGTGGAGTAGCGACGATAGTATATCCTCACAAAATGTCATGGCTTGAAACATTGTTGTTGAACAATAGTGAATTAAACAATGCATGGATAATACACTGATTATCCTCATTTTTTACGTGAGGGTACCTCTGTTGTAGATTGAATATCTCAACAAGAGAATGGTTTTTTAAGTTAACATTTTTACCATTATCACATCGTACTTCGGTCTACACACAGCGTTCATTTTGAAGAAAAATACGTCCTGAACATATGAAGGATTAAAAATATTGAATGACACCAAAAATAGTATAAATCAATGTTTTACCAGAGTTGAATCTTATTTTGGTTTTTTACTAAAAACACTTTCTAACAGTATTGAAGTGTGACATGGTCAAGTCTAGAAACAGAATACTTTTTTAGATACGAAACCAAAATTTCGGATAGAAAATACACCAACTTTTATCAATGGGAAAATTTTATAAACTGTGGAATTTTGTTGCCATGGATACAGATATAGAATAGTTTTTGTAAGCTGAAATTTGGAGAAAGCTATTAAAGAAAAGTCTGATTCATTGAGCAGTGTCCAAGGATTGAGACATAGGAGATTTTTCTCAATTTCCCTACAGTTCCATGGTTGCCAAAATCAAAAAACAACACAATACTCGCCACATATTTTGCCCTTACACTCATATCCACCACTAAATCCGTGAACACGAATGTGACACTATGAAAGCTATTACAGAAAATGAATTGATCATAATATCTCCATTGAAAATTGCACAATAGCTTACGAGTACCTATTTTTCTGTTTCCTAGATATCGTTTATAGTGCATGACGAAGTATTATTACTGAAAAACTGTTACTCTACATTAAAAGATATTCAATGACCACTATCTCTTTTTTTCCATTATCGAGAAGTTCAATAAGAATGAAAATGCGTCATATACAGGGTGTCCCATAAATATCCTTACGAAAAAAACTTCAAATATCTCCTAAGTGAATACTTGTATTAAATATTATCGTTATCCTCACTAAACAAATTTTATCTGTTATTATGTAAGGAAAACAACTGCATGTGAAGGCTTTCATAGATAATTTTTAGTTATCACCTAAGAAAACAAGAAGAAGAAATCAAAAAGAAGTTTTATAAGTGATACAACATTAATGCAAATAGACCAACTTTTCAACAGTAGTTAGTTTAAAAATCAACGAACGTAATATTCCGATTTTTCAACTATGGAACACTGACTTTTTCGAAGAACTTGGTGATTCAATGCCCAAAGGACCTTAATTGTGTGTTTTACTTTTCAGATACGACTTGTATCATTTTAAAATGCTAGTTCTGAAAATTTGGTCTATGTGCATCAATGTTGTTTCACTTATAAAACTTGTTTTGATCTCTTCTTGTTGCTGTCTTAGATGACAACTAAAAATTATCTATGAAAGCCTTCACATGTATTTTTCTTTCATCATAACAGATAAAATGTCTTTCTTGAGGTCAACAGTAATACTTAAGAAAAGTATTTGCTTACATTATTCGCACGAAAAAAAACTTGAATAAAGTTCTATTGCTAACCAAAAAATCAGTCCATTGGGTTGAACCGGAGCGAAGATATTTGAATTTTTTATCGTAGTGGTATTTATAGAACATCCTGTATACATTGGAACTATTAAATTCGGAGACACATTTTCATTTGGATATAGTTTATTTGTAAAGTTTAAAACAAAAAAATTTATCTTTACCCAACGAAACTTGCTTGTGATCCCGTGTTTCAAAAAAAAAATAATAGCTATATCTAGACAAATAATACGTCTAGAGTTGGAAGTTTCCAAGAAGAAAAAAGAAAGTCTATTGATGTTTAACAAAAACATGCACACAGTTGAAAAATACCAAACGGAAGAAGACCTTCAAAGAAAACATTGACACAAACTGGAAAAAACCATGAAAGAAAAATAAAAACACGCATACACACCTGTACACGAATATCTATTTAAATAGAAGTCAGCCCTTACAAAAATGCAGTAGGTTCTTATCGTCTTGTTTAGAAGAAAATAGAAGAAAGAAGAGAAAAAAAAGACGAACAAATAATAAACTAAAAGGTAAAAGCAATCAAAGTAAAATCATTTTTGTAGTCACATGCCTGAAAAAAATATGACAAGTGAGTATATTGACAATTCAACCGACGATTTAGTTATCATCTGGTTAGATCGTAATATTGAAAAAAATAGAGCTAATCAACATACAAAAGAACTTTTAAGACGACTTGTTAGAGGTCATTTACTAACATTTGATGATCCAGATAAATGTATTGATGATATAACAGATGAACCGACAACAAGACGAGTATTTCTTATTGTTTCTAATTTTTTTGGTCAAAATATTATACCACTTGTACATGTATTACCATGTATACAAGGGATATACATATATTGTGGTGATAAAAAAAACGCTGAAGCATGGACTCAACCATATTCAAAAATCTCTGGTATATTTACAAGAAGTCCAGCACTATTAGATAAAATTGGTAATGATGTTAGTATATGTGATAAAAATGAAGATTTACCAATGAGTATATTTCATATTACGGAACGAGAAAATTCATTACAACAATTAACTAAAGAAAGTGCTACATTTATGTGGTATCGGTCAATATTGACAGTTCTTCGATTAATGGCAAAATACGGCAATTCAAAAAGTGAAATGCTTGATGAGTGTCGAGCAAGTTATCATGATAATGAAGTCGAAAAAAATAAAATAAATGAGTTTGAACAAAATTATTGTGCAAAACAAGCGATTTCGTGGTATACACAAGATAGTTTTGTATATCGATTATTGAATAAGGCTTTGCGTACACAAAATATTGATATCATATTTAAATTTCGATTATTCATCAATGATCTTCATAATCAGATCGAACAACTTTACCATGAATATTTAAAAAATCATTCTTCCACTATTGATGATCATCATTTAAGAGTTTACCGTGGTCAATTATTAAGTATAACAGAACTTGATCTACTTAAACGTAGTGAAAAGGAACTTATTTCAATGAATAGTTTTTTAAGCACTACATTGAATCAACAATTAGCTAAATTTTTTCTTGGTGCAAATGATCAATTGCATGAACCATCACCATTACAATCTGTCCTTTTCATAATAGATATTTATAATATGAATAAAGAAATGACACCATTTGCAATTTTTGAAAAGTCTTCGTGTTCTAACGATACTGGAGAACAAGAAGTACTTTTTTCGATAGGTGCTATTTTTAAGATTCAATCAGTTCAACAACAAGGCAGCATCTGGCATGTCCATTTACAACTAAGTAAAGAACAAAACGAACTTAGTCAAAGCCTTTCGAATCACATGATGAAACAAATTGGGTCAGAACCAGATCCATTGTCATTCGGTTGGTTTCTTTTTCGAATGAGTGAATATGACAAAGCTCAACGTTATGTGGAATATATACTTAAACAACTTCCACCAGATGATAAAGGAATTGGAAATGCTTACAACTTACTTGGTCTTATCAATAATGACACTCATCATCATGAGCAATCTGTTGAATTTTATGAGAAAGCTCTTAATATTTATTCTCAATTGAACTGCCACGATAGTCTTCAAGTTATTGTTACTCATTATAATCTTGGTTTGGCTTATGTAGATTTAGGAGAAACTCGAAATGCAGAAGAACAACAGATGAAAGCTGAAGAGAAGTTGTTAAATTCCGTACACTCAAAGAATTCCTTACTCATAACTGCAATAAAGGGTCTTAAGTCAAAAATTCAAGCAGAATACGGTGATGATGAAAATGCTTTGAAAAATCTTCAATTGATTTTAAAGGATAAAATGCAGCGTTTACCATCAAATCATTCTTCGATAGCATCAACGTTGAATGCATTAGGTATAATATTCGAAAAAATGAAGAAGAATATAGAAGCGCTTGAACATTTTACAAAAGCATTGGAAATCGGTCAGAAAGGTTTAACAAGCAATCACAAGGATTTAGGTGAATATCATACAAATATTGCTCGTATTTATGACAAACAGAAACAATTTAAATCTGCTTTGCAACAGTATGAATTAGCACTAGAAATTATGGAGAATTACCGAGAAGAAGAATGTGAAAAGATTAACATATTAAATACAAATATTATCGAAATGAGAAAAAAAATACGTTAGTTACAAATTTACGGATGAAATTTTTTTCTTATCACTAACTTTTTTGTCAACTTTAGAATAAAATTCATTAATTAAAACAATAATAAACAGAAATATATTTGATACTTTCTACATACTTGAAATTACTAACAAACTTTCGAATAGTCATTCTGACAAATAATTTATTTAATAGGAAAGAAGTTTATCTTTCTAAATAAAACTTCTCTGAATGAAGGAATATAAAAAAACAATTAGATTTATTCGTTTAATACTACAATATTTAGTTCGAAAGCGTTGAGCAATTTACCTATTAAGATTTTGTTTATAAATTACAATCGATAATACATTCCCTAGGCTGAAAGGCTAGGGTCTAGAAACCGTAATTCACCTGTGTCTGTCTGTAGCAAGACCTTGACACAAACGATCATCTCCATGGCACAAATGACCATTATAGTCGCCAAGAACTGTTTATACTCGTAAAGCATGACGTTGTTTCAGATGCATGTATGGAACGGCGGGTAGTTGGAGAGGGAGACGAATCGTTTCATTGAGTCTGGGTGCTCATTGTGAAGCATACTCTTCTCTTCATTCCGTCAGTCTAGGGCCCAGTGAGTCGACCTTCGATGTCGATGAACGTTACTTGTAGATAATTTTTTTTTTGAATCAAATTTGAATATTCAACTAATACATATACCAATGCAATCGACAGCCGTAAGATGAAATGCATTATTTATAAACATTCAATGTAAACATAAGTTTTCATTCAGTAAATAATTATAAAATCATCAGTTTTTTCTCTTTTCTCACCGATCGGTATTGTTTTCAATAGCCACACCCATACTGTGTAGCTAACGGGTCATTGAAATAATTTACCAATCATTAATTTATTTTATTGACTTATTAATCATTTTACTTACTGATAATTTCATCTCTTTCACTGATCCCTTAAATGGTAGCCGTATTCAATATCGTATAATAAATATAGTATCTCATACTGATGAGTATGTTAAGTTCGATAATTATTGCATTTTTGATATAAATACTAAGTATTCTGAGCATTATCATTTAGTTTTATTGATTTGATTGTTTATTATTCGATCTTTAAGAGAGATTTATTACGTATTATTTTACTTTTTATTGGCCTATCATAAAATTTACATCTTTACTCCTTTTAAAAGATATTAAAGGAGTACAGGCACTAAAAGCAATAAAAGAAACCAGAAGAACTGTAAAAAAAAATCATTGAGAATTTATGTATTCATATATGCTGTTATACTTTTACTTTGATATACAAATACTAAAAATAAAAGTGATTTGAGTCATACTATATTTCATAAGCTTGAGAACTGACAAGAAACAAATACGTTATCACTTTTTTTGAACCCTCTATCAAACAAAACATAGTAGAATGAAGGAAATAAAATTTAACCAATATTCCTCAGAATTAGGAATTTTATCAAATGAATTATTGTAAAAGAAAAAAACACTATTTGAAAAAGAATAGTTAAAAAATAATAAATTATCTAAAAATTATTATATAAAGGATGGAATCAATTGATTAATGCTTAAATATTTTATCCTTTCGTTCTTTGTATAATTCAATGTTCCGAAAGACGCAGAGATTCACAAATCGAGATATTACGATGTCTCACTTTGTCCGAGACAGCGAAAGGAGTCATGAGATTTAACAATATTTTCGTTAAGAATGTTAGTGTTTGTGTTACTTAGATTTCTGTTCTTCAAGAAACACAAACACATTGTACAATGCTTTAAATGGACTTGCAACCAAACTGAGCTATCTCAATATTCTTATATGCCTTTTTTATGGTAGGTTGCTACGGATTTTTAGATACGGAATCGGCAACTAACATCCCTACCTCGAAAGCCAATTTTGTAGACTATTGAACAGGCTGTTAAAAGGTATGTCGATTAATTTTGAGGCACTTAACATGTTCAGCAATATTTGATTTTCATAAATATTAGTCTTTTCTGTGTATCTAATCGTTCTATGCAAGAATCAAGTTGCTAGACCAATATGGGAGCTCATTAATTGTAGAAGAATCTACAAGTTATCGTTAGCGACGAAAGTCAACAATAAATAGGCAACTTTATAGAGAATTAAACACTGCATCGAATTCTATATCACTTTACGTGGGCAAGCCGACTAGTAGTCAGAGGCGTAGAATATTATCAGTTTATGGACCCAAAAATTTGTTTTAAGAGTATACCGATGTATCTTATTTCGATTTTTTGTCTGATTGAACCGATTTGCAAAATAAATCGGCTTGTATTATTTTCTTTTTGAATTCCTTTAAGATGAAACAAAGCAAAAAAGAATACAAATATGGTTTATTCTACAAATCTGTGCAATCAGACGAAAAGTAGTAATCGAATTCAACCAGAAAGTAGTAATTTCTATTCCATTCACATAGAAGTATACGAGATGCACCAGTATATTTTTGAAACAAACTATTGAGCACAGAGACAGATAATATGCTACGTCTTTGACTACTATTATCTAGTATATGCGGTTTAAATAAGAATTTTTACTATTGATGTATAGAAATGAAATTAAGAAAAAACATTTTTGTATTTTCTTACTCTTTGACCCGTCCCGCATAAAATTATCGGACTCGATATGTATTCCATTCAATATTATTCATTCGATATATCACACCACTTTTCTTATCTCGTATAGTTATACAATTGATTGAATTCTGGAATATATAATTATAATTAATAAATAAATTCAAAATTACACCAAGATTGTTTCGAATATTTTATGCATAAATATTCTATTTTACTCTTCTTTATGGTTTTTGTTACAAGATATTTTTGATAATGAATTAATATCCCAATCTGTCACTCAATGCTCTTGACGTATCCATCTTCGATCAGTTTCGATGGAGCAAATTAGAAGAGCTTTAAACAGTTGATATTCCGAGCATTCGAGTTTGCCCAATATATGTCACCTGATTAGAAAAATTTAGAGTAGACAACAAACAATACTCCAGCTAATATGCACAACATTACAAGAAACCCATTTCTGCTGTTTCTTTTAATTCCAACTTCAATACTTCACCTCACCATTCATTTGCATTTTCTATCAGTACTTCATTGAACTCCGACACAATTAATATCAGACATTACACTAATAAACTATCTGACCTACGTTGAAACCACATAAAATTTTCCATACAGAAAGGTAAAATCAACGACTGAAAACAAACTTCGCTATAATTTAATCTACAAATAAACCATTCCCTAGTACCAATGCCCTTCTTGTCAGCACTTGATAAAAACTATTGGTGGTTGACGTGTCAATATCATCATTATACGATATTACTCTTACTTGGTATCAAAGATGAATTATTTGTTATTATTATTATTAGTTTTATTAGTTTCATTGTGTTATTTTTAGGTCTTACTCTAATTACATTTTATCCTTATTGTCGATTTAGATTATAATGTTATTTCTTTTGGTTTTATGATTTTTGTCGTTTTCTGTTTTATTTATACTATCCGTGTCAAGGTTGAAAAATGTTCGTTTGACGACTGAAAATCTCTTTTTCTTAAAACAAAGAAAAACAAATTCTACATTTATATTTTTCTTACTATATTATAAGTAAGAAAATGTTGTTGAAGGTAATAGTTAATAATAACAGGATTCATAGTTCCCAACAAATCCTCGCTTCATTTCATGAATTAGGCTGACATATTATCTTAATATGACGGCGAGTAGGAGTATAACCAGAAGAAATTTCCAAAGGACTCCGTTATGTGAGCATGTCTGTTGAATGGGAGAAGATCTTGCTGCTTATGTTTCCAGGAGAGGCTCAAAGCCTTCTAGAAGGAGCCAGAATAGTAGTAGCTAAATCCTCTAGTCTCGTCTTATTCGGTCATTAACAGAAATAAGGATATTTATCATCGAACGATTATCCGTTTGTCGTTAAGTTTCTAGTATGATCTAAGAATATGAAAGAGCAGTTCGTATATTTAGATATTTGAGCTTTCTAAAAGTGTGGAAGAAACGAGAGAATAAAACTGAACGATTGATAGGACATTAATGCTCATCGAATGGTTACTTCCATAAATAGGAATGTGTGACAATTCATACACTCTCCTAGTTGTCAAGACTTCGCACGAAAGTAGCTCATTGTCTTGCACAAGATACATCGAAATTAAAATTGAAACGAACGAATAAATAGAACTTTAAAAGCTCCATAAAATGGTGTATTTAAATGTCCCAAGATAAACGAAACGGACTTCAGATACATGAACGATATGATAGATCTGCATAGAGCATATCTCTATGCTGAATACGAATCTTGTTTTATTTCTTCAATTTGAGTGAGAATCAGTAATGAAGTAAAAAAAATATGAGAAACGTTATAGTAGTGAAACAGAACTTGTATGTAATTACTGTAGTGATTATGAAGCAAATGCGATGAATCGATAGTTCGATTTGACTGTTATAGATTTAGAAAAGTAAAAAATGACTCATGTTGGTATGACCACTTAGATCAATACTAGTGCCAACTCCGATATATACATAAATACCATAATTAATATAAAAATTAGTCTTTTCTCCTTTTATCCAAGGCTACTAATGTTTTTATGAATAATTACTATGCCAATGATGTATGTCTAGACTTTCTTTTGTTGTCAAATACAGCTGTTTGCACAAAAAAAACTGATGATTTATTTTTATCAGAAATATCTTTGTATGATTCAATTAGGTTTATATTTTGCTAGGTTCTTTATTTTGATTTACATATTTGTCAAAGTTGTATTTCATAATCATCGAACTAGAACTTACTCTTCGATATTGTCTCAATGTTCTTTTTTTTTTTTATAACAAAAATTATTGATAATATGTGTCATTTGAGTATTAACTGAAAGCGACGATTCTCTGACATGTTCTTGTCTATTTGAAGTGCGTAAATAATCAAATAGATTTGTTTAGTGCTGAGAAAGAAAAAGAAACAAAAGAATGGTGCCCGATGAATCTAAATGAAGAAGCAAGACAATCGACAACTGAAGAAGTTGTTCTTGATCAAAACAAAAAAAAATTACATGATTATAATGCACAATATAATCGTGAACAAAAACGGTCAATAACATTGATAGGTACATTGGAATTTGTTTTTCTGATAAATCTATTATATTATTATCGATCGATCTATTAAGTTCCTAATTGAATGTAGATTGACATTTTCAAGAGAAAAAAAAAAGATATATAAAAGAGAAAGACAAGAGAATAGACTATTTGCAAACAAAATTCCAAAATTCTATCTTTTGCAATGGGTGAATCAAATATAACACTTTCTGATCAAATGCATCAAATATTTATTTTATCATCTAAACCAGTGGCTGATCATACTGGCACATATGTTGTATTATTATTAACTATTCTTCTATTTATTCTTCTATTTTATTTAATGTATAATTTTATTTCATATAAACGCTATTCAATATCTCGAAAAAATCAAATGAATTCATCTTTATATTCAACAGAACAATTAAATGATCATTTATCATTTGTTCTTGGTCAAACAATTAAGTCTAAACCTGAAAGTCATGTAAAATTAAATGATGAATTAAAAATTCCATTGCATCGATTACCATTACAAACAACTACTACATTATCAATGTATCCAAATTTAAGACAAACAAAAAATTTTATTTCAAATCAATATGAAATTACCAATCAACTTATTTCTGATCTCTGAATTTCTTATTTGTTTTCTCTTTTATGTTTTTCAAAAGACAATATATTAATTTTTATAATATTGCTTCTTGTGTCGAAGCATATTTTGCATTCATTCGTGATAAAATTAATTTTGTCGAACTATTATCATTTGGCAAAATTCGATCAAGTTTTTCGTCGACAACTTTTAATAATCTTAAAATATTTCCCATTGTTTCTCCCATAACATTCATTGTACCTTCAACACGTTGCATTCGTGCAAGAACAGTTAATTTAGCACGATCTTCAATTGCTACGGGTGCTTGTTTACCGATTGTATGTTCGATTCTAAATCAATAAAAAAACAAAAAATAATAATAATAATAACAGACTTCTATAGATGATAATAATAGACAAATATATTTATATTTTTTACTTTCGTTGTAATTCTTTTATTCTCATCATCATATTTATATGTCCATGAGAATATTGTTCAAGTACATCACGTACATCATATGGTTTTCTTGCTTGCTAGAAGAAATAAAAATTATTTAAAAATATAAAATAAACAAAAAAAAATTTTATTTACTTGAAATCGATTACGAGCAACAATTAATTGCATTTTACGTACACATCGTATCATTCGTTTATGATCTTCAGTTAAACTAACAAAATAAAATTTAAAAAAAATTATTTAAATATTATCAATTATTTATTCAGGATATTGAACATATTAAGAATGACAAAATTTCGTGTGACAACATTAATCTTTTATTAAAAGATAGTTTGATTATGAATATGAACAGTAGATATCTGAGGATAAATAAATTTTCTATACTGAAGCAAAAGTGAAATGTAAGCTTTTAGTTATATAGTTTCTTTTATACGATTATACTAATGTGCATTGCAAAGAGAAAGAAGATGATTAAGAAAATATTTTGAATAACTTAGCTAGAGACCTGTGATTTTCAGTTTTTTAGAAAGAGGTGATGAAGACAGATTGAAGCGTAGACTACAGGTTTTTCAATCAACATTTTTGAATACAAATCTACATCGTTAGATGATCTAAATTTAATTATTGAGCAATTAGAGATATATTCTACTCGAAATTCTAACATCAGAAGTCATCCAATGGATAAATCACTTTTCAATTAAAACTGTTTGCATTATGTAGATCCAAATGAGCTATAAATATTCGAACAAAAGCTCGTACCTCTAGCTTATTGCTGTAGAGATACTGCACTTTTATGGTAGATTTGAAATTTTCGAATATTGATTTGAAATTTTGCATTGATTTTATCACTCTCATGAAATACGAACAATGTA
Organism: Rotaria sp. Silwood2; assembly: GCA_905329745.1. NCBI lineage: Eukaryota > Metazoa > Rotifera > Eurotatoria > Philodinida > Philodinidae > Rotaria > Rotaria sp. Silwood2. The sequence continues at coordinate 9,488 of CAJNSZ010000166.1, read as the reverse complement.
AAAGACACGCCGTTACTATAGTTGTATCTTAGAATAGAAACATTCGCAAAAACCTATTCTTGTTCAGACCTGTCTCTATGCACAGTCGTAAATCGAAATTCGAAAATCAGTTTTTCTAGTGTCTGAAAGCAGTAGAGTTCGTCCGGTTCCGGTCTGAAATTCTCCTGCTAACTGAATCTGGGTGTAAAAATTTTGAACACAATGAGTTCTAGTGAACTTTTCAGAGTATTAATAACTCATTTGGGTCGATTTCATACCAGTGGTGTACCCAGGATTTTTCAGAATGCTGAATCTCGACTTCCGAGCATGGGATCCACATGAAAGTCACGGGAGGTGATGTTGGACCCAACTGATGGAGTTTTATAAAAAAAACTCGCACTCGCCGCTTGCGAAAAAAAATAGCATCTTCCTGGCCCCCCCCCCCCCCCTCTCTTTCTCCCCTCCCACC
>CAJNSZ010000165.1:180097-204994 GCA_905329745.1 Rotaria sp. Silwood2 | reverse complement strand
CGTCGAAGTTATAACTTCGTCACGTTTATACGACGAAGTTGTAACTTCGTCAATATCGATCGACGAAGTTATAACTTCGTCAAGAATGTTGACGAAGTTATAACTTCGTCGACCGGTGTAACTTCGATACGACATATACATAGAATTAAAGAAAGAGATAATTTTTTGTTTGTTTGCTGATTTTATAGTGCAACGTTTGCTTTATCAACTCGATACACTATTTGGAGTATTATTATTGGAGGTAGTTTTTATACTACAGCAGTATATTCATGTCTTCAAACTCAAGGACAACGATATATGTGTGTGAAAAGTATACGAGCAGCACAGAAGTATGTTTATAGATTATAAATTTATTGTATAGTAGTCGACAAAAATCTCCGCCTCAGAGCATTTTGGTCATTATAAATGCTGGAGTTTGAGCACATACTTCGTCAAGAGTGTAGGCCAAAAATATAATTCTGCTTGAATTGGTTAAGTACAAAGAAAATTATGATGGATGAAATCTATTTTTACATTAAGATTTTTAACCTGAAATGAACTGCCTACTCAATTTTGCAGTACTTTGTACCAAATATATGATTAATTCTTGATGTTTTTGAATGAAAATGAAATTCAGGCTATGTTTGTTGTTTATTTAAAAGATGAATTCATTTACTTGAATATTGATGTCTCTAACCTGTACCCCTAATGAAATACGTGCGCATGAATTTTCAATCCTCCATCATGAATAATGACTGAGATCCTCTAAGTCAAAGACCTTTGTCAAGTATAGTAACTCTATTTGAATTATAGGGTTGCTTGGATGAATTTTATTATGTATTCAATATTTATATTACTTTGTGCTTGTGTTGGATGTATTTTGTATGCTAAATATAGCCAATGTGATCCTCTTCGAGCTAAACTTATTTCTAAACCTGATCAAGTAAGAGAATTATTTTCTTTGACAAAAAGAAAAAAATTATTGTAAATAATGGTTTTTAGTTGTATCCTTTGTTTATAATTGAAACATTGGGACGATTTCCAGGTTTAACAGGTCTATTTATTGCTGGTATATTAAGTGCATCGTTAAGTACAATATCAAGTGGAATTAATAGTATAGCAACTGTTGTTCTTGAAGATATTTATAAACGAATAGCAGTTGAAAATTCTATGACAGATAAAAAACAAGCTATTATTTCAAAGATTTTATGTAAGTCTGAATTTATTATGAAACGTTCATAAGAAAATCAATGTTATTTTTTCTTTTTGTTTCTATAGCTCTTATTATTGGTCTTCTCATTGTATTTTTGGCATTTATTGCATCTTATTTAGGTGATAATATTCTTGTAATAGTTTTTCAAATTGCTGGATCATTTGTTCCACCAATTCTTGGCGTTTATTTACTTGGATTTTTTGCACCACGCGTTAATAGTCGAGTAAGTATATTGAGTGAAAATATTATATTCGATTGTATTCTTTTTTTGTCATAGAGTGTTCTGGTGGCATTTTTTTTGTGTATGATATTTCAAATATGGGTTCTCCTCGGATCTACTCTTACAATACAACAACACATACATAGAAGTGGACGATTACCAATATCTGTCAATGGATGTTTGTCAACAGTTAATATTACTCAATCTGTTCCTATACATCAAAAGTATTGTTGCTTTTATAAAGGAACATAAATATGATTTTGTCTGTATTAGTTCAAATAATCACCTATTGCCACTCTATTCGATATCTTTCCTGTGGTATTCTTTTAATGGTGTTTTTCTAACTGTTATTCTCGGTTTACTTGGAACATTTATATTTGGTAAAAAATTATTGTTATCAAAACAAAATGAATGTTAATTTTAACATTTAGGTTCGAATAATCCCAATATAGTAGACAAATCATTATTGTTATCATGGAGAGATGTGTTTGGTGGATTTTTATCAACTAAAGTATATATAATTTAGTACTTACGAGGTAACATGTGCAATTATCGGACGTCGTTCGACTTCAAATTATGGCTACGAGTCGTAGGTCTCAGTGAGACTTTAAAAAGCTTAAAAGGACTTGGGCTCATGGCCTACAGATGATGAGTTATAGTCGATTTAATGAAATTATTTTTATTGAGAATAAATCATTTTCGAAAAAATGGAAACAAAGGGTTTCAACATGAAATGTTTGTCTATAGGCACTTTTGATAATTATTACATAGTCCTGAAATTTTCAACGAAAACGAACATGTCTTTGTTGATTTATTCAATCCCATTCGTTTTCTTTGAAACTTTCAGGGCAAAACTAATTGTTTTGGGTTTTTGAGAAATACCTTGTTTTCAGTAAATATTTTATTAGAGCAATCAAAACTCTTGTAAGACTTTTCTTGTCTCACCGAAAGAATTACTCATAGCTAAAATATGAAATCAAACGACGTCCGATAGTTGGATATGTTCTCTCGTTAGTATTTGACTTTATTGATTTCTTTTTTTATTTGTATTTTATAGAAATCGTCGACATTGGAGACAGATGATTTACATGAACCGGAAAAATCAATTGTCGAACAACAGCAAATGCTTTAATTATTTTTTTTTCTGTTTCATTTATTCGAGAAATAAAAAGAAAGAAGTGATCTTTAGCTTTTTTTTAAAGATTTATTGTCCATAGCCTAGAGTCTAATATTATTTATTAGAATCAGTAAAAGAATATAGAGCGATTAATCTTGGTGATTTGTAGCAATTTATTGCTTAAATATCGTTAACTTATGTGAAACAGAGAAATTTGTGTTCTATGTCTAATTTCAGTTTTATCAAAATAAAAGAAAAACAATTGCAAATAAACCAATGAAAGATCGTTCTTTTATAATCGTTAGAAAATCCATATTTGAATAAATCACAAATCAGCCTGTGATTCTTCATTATCAAAATATTCGTCATTATCATTCGTTTTATTTTTTGTAAACGTACGACGAAATTTTTGTTGAAGACGATTACTTGTTCGTTGTGTAGATGAAAATGGTTCTGCTCGATTATTTTGTGTATTGGTAGTATCATTTTCATCAATATTATCGAGATAAGGTCGTGAAATAAACATTTCAAAAAACAGTTCTTTTAATGGCTCGCAAGTCGTTATACAAACGATAAATGGAAGAAGAATACAACGAATATTGTATACAAATAACATAAGTTCTAGTGATATTGCTTGTGCATCTGTATTATTATATTTAATATCATCGACAACACAATGCAAGAAAACTAACAATAATTCTGATATAATAACACATGATGAAAGTGATAAATAAAGTTTTGTATTAACACTAAAATGAAGTGGTAAATTTTGTTGTTGAATACGTGGTAATAAACATTGTTGAATAATAATAATCAATAAAATAAGAATAATTATGATTATTGCAAAGTGTTCAAACCAATATTGTATAGTATAAAATGAAAGAAATCTAGCATAGGTATATATATTCATTGAATTAAAGCAATATTTAAATGTAATATAGCGATCTGTTGAATTACTACTGACATCTTCTATACTGTCATATGGATCGATATCATCATTCGATGTTACATTTATTACAGATTGATTTCGTACAATTAAATTTAAAACTTGAAATAATCGAATAGACAATATTAAAATAGTGCCAAGAAAAATTAATAATGTATATAATCTTTGACATAATTGACGATAATTCATAAAACGTAAAAGAAAATTTGATAAAACTTTTGTAATTAATCTTTCAATGCTAAATAACAATGTTAAATAAAGTCCAATTGGCTTAGCAAATGTTGATATATAAACAATAAAACGACATGTATGATATGATAAATTTAGTTCACCTTTATCACTTATCATATATGCTTGAACATAAAGAGAACACATATTTGATAAACATACTAGACAGATAATAAGAAAATGTGATGTACGAGTTGTACGAAGTGATGATGGTGCAAATATGAATAAAACAGGAAGAATTAAAGAAGAAAATATAGCCATTGACCATGTCAGTAAATAATTATGAATAAATATGATAGAAACAAATCGATCGATTGAATTATAACCAATATAATACGATTTCTATACAAATGAAAAATTTAGAAATAAATTATACCATATAATAAATGACCACACGTTACATTTCCTATTTTAATCTCTAGATACTTTTTATTAAAAATGCAGGATGCACTATAAGGTGCAGCGTGAATAGTTCTATAATTTACATAGTAAAGCTTATTTTAATTGTATATTTTTTGTTATCAACATAAGCGAAACTCTGTAGGACAAAAATTCTTTTCATTAACGAAAAAATTTTTTTTTTCATTAGAACATGTTTATGCTGCAAGCTGATGAGATGTCGATGAACAAATAGATATAAACTAAAAGGCTAAATATCCAAAAAGAATTATGGTTAAGTGTATCTAAAACTGATCTTACACCTCCCATTATATATATATATAAATCTGATAATACATTATAATATGAAAATTATGTTGCTTCACAGTCCTATTAGAAATCATTGACATGATGTGAAGAAAATTTCATGCATTTAATACACACTGACAAATGATCAACAAATAGTCTTGATTTCAATGTTCTATATTATTATGAAGGAATTAATTGTATATCATTAAATTATATCATTCGTAGCATTGAAAATTTGTTTCATAGGATTTTGTCTATTTCGAGAATGAAAGATACACAATTAAAATTAGCTTTACTCTCTCGATTGTCGAGCTTTTCATGCTGTATCTTGTGATACATCGTGTTCTTTTTTTTTTAATATAACACATTATGAGAGTAAAGTATGAAATGCACAGTACGACTATTTATTATAGATCGTTCATTATTATTGAGAATTTTCTAGTAAATATTATTTACTTACTGCTGCTGTCCACTCCATTGTAATAGTATTATTTGCCGATGTTTTCTTTCCTTTTGTATTACTAATAAAAAAGAAATAGATAAGAGCATCGATGATTATTTTAATTGAAATGAAATTCGAGAGAGAAATCATTACGAAATATGAGAACAAATGTTATATTATCGATGACTTATTTTATCAATATTGAGGGATTCAATAATACAGAATACTCGGATACTATGTTGTTTCTTTTTTGCAAGGAAAGTAAATCTTATATATATAACATCTATTTTTGAGAGTACAGACACACAGCTCATGGTACAATAATTACAAGTTCTAGGAAGATCAGCCCAATTGTTGGAGAGCGCTGTTCCCCTTCAACTCTATGCTAGATTTAAATTCGTGTTGTTTTCTTTTCTCTACTAGAATCTATTTGAAAGCATAATATTTACTTTTCGTAATAATTTATTAAAAATGATTCTTTACATGAATGTGACCGGTAAAGTTTCGGATTCAGGTAAAATGAAATAAAGTTTTTAAATGATTTAAAGCAAAAAAGATCAAAAAGGATTAGACTAACGAAAACAATGAGGGACTTTTTAGCTGATGTATTCATTATGATACAACAATAAATATTTTATGTCGATGTAGAAGAAGTCATTCGTGTATACATTAGAATATAAGTATTGAAAATGGATATTCTGTCTACTTGAAAATAACAAGTACGTTTTGTGTTCTCTTAATGAAAATAAAAATTAGATTTTATTTTGAAATAAAAGATAACTATTGCATAGTTTTGTGTATAATTAAAAACGAAATCTGTCTAAATTAGTTTTACCGAATAGTCACATTTATCTGTAACATACATCTTAACAAACGCATGGATTTTGTTATTGTAATTGTTCATCGACACCATCATAAAAGCTTTTGTTAAATATCTTGCGCGTTCTTTGCCATTTCATTGTCAGATTCTGATGAACTTAAATAGTATTGTGTTTCTACAAGACTTATCAATTGTTAACGAGACATTAATTTATTTTGGTTGATAGGAAATAACTTTATTTTTCGATATCACAACTAAAGAATGTCTCATAAATTTTGATTCCCTTCAAGTAATACTCCTTTGTTATATGTTTTTTTCGGTAGAATAGGTTAATATTCACAGTATATATACTAGACATCTAGATCTACTCGATGCTAAAATTTCAGCTTTCAATCTCTTATAGTCATAGAGATGCAAGTAACTTAAAATTCATAGAATTTTTTTGAAATAATTAACGGGTGATCCAGAATAAATGACCACGTTTTGGTTTTTATTTTCTTATCATCTAATACATTATGTTAAGAAACAGAATATATCACAAGATGTAGCGTGAAAAACTCTACAATCTACGTAGTGAAGCTTATTTTTATTGTGTACCTTTTCTTTTCAAACAATGTGTCACCAATTTTTGATGCTGCGAAAAGTGGTCGCACATTTTTTTGAAAATGAAAGGTACACAGTTAAGATAAACTTTACTATGTAGATTGTACAGCTTTTCATGCTGCACCTTATGGTATATTCTTTTTTTTAAGAAAACGTATTAGGCGATAAAAAGATAAAATAGGCAAAAAAGGAATTCGTTTATGTAGAACAAAAGTGATCTTTTCGCAACATCAAAAATCGGTCCCACAGACTTTTTCTTTTTTTGAAAAGAAAATGTACACAATTAAAATAAGCTTCCTTGTGTAGGTTGTAGACCTTTTCACACTGCATCTTGTGGTATGTTTTGTTTTTTAATATAACGCATTAGATAATAAGAAAATAAAATACAAAACGAGATCATTTATTCTGGTACACCCGTTATTCCAAAAAATTCCAATGAATTTTAAGTTACTTGTATCTCTGTGACTATAATGGGTAGAAAGCTGAAATTCTAGCGTACAGTAGATCTAGATGTCTAACATATATGCTGCAAATATTACCCTATTCTACCGAAAAAAATATATAACAAAGGAGTATTACTTGAAGGAAATCAAAATTTATGAGACACCATTTATCTGATTGCTCACAATAAATGTTGGTCGCAACTGTCTGTTGATATTTTAATCATTTTTTTCACCACTCACACTTTAGTTTCTTTTCAAATAGAGTCTTTTTGAAATTTCCCATAAAATGACATGCTTTACTTAAGAAATACTTATCTCTCGGTTTTTAAACTATAAGATAATTAGAAATCAACATTTTACACAACTTTCAAAATCCACACTGTTTTCGATTTTTCCAGAGAACATCGAGTTCTTGATATAATTTTGTCGTTGTCGTTCAGATGTGATCTTTATACAAGCAATGCATTAGATCCACTTGAAAACTTTCTATAAGTATTGTAAGTTAATTAGATCTGAACCTAGATATTTGAATTTCAATACATTTATGATATAGGTAGAACTAATGAAAAATTATTTGCATTCAATTATTTCTTATATAATAGACTGATTCTTCAAGTAAAATATTTACACTCTCTGATAGAGTCGTACTACACTACTTCTAATGACTTCTCCGAGTTTGGCCATAGTTTAGAAAAAAATAGGTTGACTCTGTGATTTATAAATATTTTCTACGAAAGATATTGATAGCTGAAAATCACTAATGCGTTAAATTTGCATATAAATTGTACTCCTTCTCAAGAAAGAGGAAGATTAATAAAAAGAAAATAGTATAAAAGGATTTGCTCGCATCAATAGACGTCATTGTACGAGCTTCTAAGTCTGGAAAAAAGAGTTAAGAAAATTAGTGCGCTTCTTGGCTGAAATTCTATATCTTATATAGCATGGATGATTACGTCTTTTCAGAGATTCTGCTAGAGCTTAAACTAATTTTGAGTTGCATTCTCAAAAATAAAGAGCGTCATCAATTAATTCACACTAAAGAATCACCTTGTCATACTTAACAGCAAGATCTGTCTTTGTTTCATTGATGATCATAATTCATTCATTATCTATTGGTTATTATTAGTCTACAAATATGCAAAATACTATCTGCAATAAGTTCTTCACTCTTCGATTAAAGCAAAAGAACAAATTATCTTTGATCTTGTTTTATATATGGGTTAAAACAAGCAACAAAGCTTATGAAAAAATTAAGAAACAAATAACTATTTCGTGCTAATGTTTCGACTTTTATTGTACAATGCAAACAATTACAATTTGATCTTAATACAAAAACATCTCAATTCCTCAACTTGATAAAATATCGTAATCTTTAGTCCTAGTAAAGTATAGAATCATTGTACTACACATTATGTTGTTTTCCGTTCAAAGAAAATCAAAATCATTCAAAATTCACAACTTTGAATAAGGAAAATTAATCAATTTTCACTAGAAAAATACTGAACTTTGACAAGACATCAGAACTCATGTGGCATCTAACGTTGTAGAAAGTTTGAATAAGATTTTTAATACTTACTAGCTGAGGAACCAGTCCATCATACGAGAAATAACTGAATCTAAATAATTTTACAGTACTTGAACCAATAGTGAAAATACTTTAAGCTTCGAGAATCTCAGTTCATATTCAACAAGGACAGCTTCTATTTAGACTTTGTTAATTCGATAGTGAGAATATTAACTTGACAGTGCGAATTCGAATATACATTCAACCACACCTCTAACGACATCGATACCTACCCACACAGCCACGTCTCACCCATTATCAAATTTTTATCTTGAATTTTAGTTGACTTAGTTTTGTCATGATAAACACATCCGATTAAAAAAATAGAATAGAATATTGCTGTAACATATATGTAACAACGACGAATGAATAAAAATTTTCATAGTTTGTTCACAAAAAAAAAAGATGTGGTAAGTTTCTAGAGCTAAAATATGAATTAAATTCAAGCTTGATTGAGACATCGTTTCTAGATTACATTATGTTTTTCATTTTAACGAATGTTTCTTATGACTTTGGTTTCTTTGTAATCAAAAACTGAAAATAAAATCATTTCGAAAGACATTTTTGATGCACATGTTTTGACAAGTCGTATCAAAGGTAATTTATTATTATTATTTTTTTGGCAAAACAAGAAAAGAAGTTTTACCTTTACGTATTTTTGCATACAAAAATAAGAAACAATATAATACTTGAGTCTTCCGTAAGTGATTAAAAAGGTTGACTTGTTTTTTTTCGGTAAGCTAACGATGACAGGCTTCAAAAACAACAAAAAAATGCATCATTGCCAGGATTTTAACGTCTACAATACGGAATAAAATGAAATTGTGAATGGTAAAACGAATATTAAAATTAATCTATTTCAATTTGATTGACTAAAACGAACTTTTTAATCGAAATACAGTGAAAAGAAAATATTCATTTCATTAATTGAACTTTTATTGCTTTTGTTTTATCAATCATGCCAAAATCTCATTTTCATGGAATGTTTTGGAACTTTTAAAGCTTCTGATTATATCTCAGCATTTTGTGTTTTTCCTGGCTCCTAAAAATATCTCGCAAAAAAAACAAGATTTTTTTTCAAAGCTTTTTATTATCTCTTCATCAGCAAGCATAAATAGGCAATAAATAAAATGTACTCGAAACTCGCAAAGTATCTTAGAAATAAATCTTTTCGGAGATAGATTTATCGATTCTGTGAATGAGTGTAAAATTCCTTGAGACAGTCTTCATAATATTTTTGCGGGATAAAAAGTCACCAGTGTAATATCTTAAATGCAAGATAAGAAACTCAAGCAAGTATAAATGTCAAGAAACCAAAGGGTATAAAATAAGTAGAATATAATATGATACGCTAGTAGTCTGTTATTTTACTTTTAGAAAAGGAGACTTTACAAGCGAAAAATCATTATAAAAAGCGATTAGACTTTGCACATAGTTTTATTATTATCATAAAAAATAATTCATTTTCATATTCGAATTATTTTTCGTACTTTCTTTTTCATTTTTGTCGATTTGTATAAAGTTCGAATTCCAACATCATAAGTACGTATGCAAAAATTTTGATTAAAGACAATAGGAGATTAATTTAAAGATGAATATATCGAGTATGGATATTTTTGCGCTCGTAATATTCTATCTTATGTCGAGCAACATTCTTTTGTGTATGTTTTACGCCACCAGTTAGTGACCTTGAAAAAGTCTTGTCCATTTTTTTTATCCTTCTTTCTTTCGTTAAAATCAAAAAATAATTTCTTTCCAAAGCATGTCGTGCCTTGAAATATTATTTTTATTCTGAAGGCAATACACGAACATCATACAAACGTGATGAAGTGGGCTGTACTTTGATCGAAAATTGAAAGAAAAAAGAAACCAGTGGCAAGTTTTTCTTCAAATAAACTCGAACTGTGTTCTTTGGAATGTAAGTATGCAAAAAAAAAAAGAAAGAGGATAATGAATCGAAAAAAATATAAAAGAAACTGAGTTATATTTTCTATATAATCACAAAATAAAAAACAAAGGCGTGTACAAAAAAGCCTTCAGAACTTTGCCTTTTTCCTACTTTCATCAACACATAAACTTTACATACGCAATGTTTCTTTTCTTCAGTTTTTTACATGTAAAGATAATCTCTACAGGATTGCTTAAAACATATTAACATTGTGAAATCTTCAAATTATTAGCTGACATTTACTAATATTTTTTAGATTGAATTATTATTAGTAATTATGCCTCAAAATACTTCACAACCAAAACTAAATGCCGAATGGTAAGTATAGATGCATTTTACATATGGTTTATTTTTATGTTATCGTAATTTTACTCTACCAGTTCAACTGTGAAATCTGATAAGCATGCAGTTCGTAAACGGTTTTCAAAATTTTTATCTAAACTACTTTCGAATTTCAATCAACCAACGCAAAATTATTCATCAAACAATCGACGTTGTGCAACATCAGTTGGTAAACATGAATTAAATTATTTTGGTCATCAAAAATCATTGTTTGATACAAACAATGATCGAATGCCATATGGAATACATTATCGAAGGCGGTCAACCATTAAACGAAATCCAACATTAACATCAATTCAAGAAGAAAATGAAACAGAACTTATGAATGGTATATAAAATAACTTTGTTTACTCTAAGAGAAAATTTTTCTAGTCACGAATTATTGTATTATTTTAATGCGTATGTTTATTCATGTATTGATTTCATTTAGTGATTTGAACAAAAAAAAATCATTAAATTATGTAATAATTTTTTTCTTGTTAATAACATTTTGATTGTAATTCAAACAAAAATGTATGCGTTTTTCTTCAATTGATTCCATTATATTTTCGGTGTATTAATTAGAAAATAAAAAAATTCTGTAAATTAAATTTAAAACAGCAAAGGTATTATACGAAATTACAATCTTGCTTTTTTGTGTATAAATTAGATAATAAATATTACTAGAGGGCTAAGTTATTCGTGAATATTATAATCTTAAATTCGGATTCAAATTAATCTTATTAGCTGTAAAAATATTTTTCTATTCAATTAGATAGAATGAATAACTACGATGTATATGTAAATTATGAAAAAGAGGAAAGAGTAGGTAGTTCAGGCGGGCATCAGACATTTCTCACTTTCAATAGTGCCTTTTCATATTAATTTTCATGGTTTATTCCTCACTTAGTATCCATCAGTGAACAAAAAACTTTATAGAAGTATAAATTAAATATAACCTTTGTGTACTCATTCAATACTTATTACACATGAGCATTACGAATTAATGCTAAACATATGCTGCTTCCATTGACATGTACTTCGTTATCATCTATGACTGTGCGAAATGTATGTTATAAATAGAAAAAATACAAGTAAATCTATGATAAATAACTATTCGTGCTATTTCAATTAAATAGTTTGTTATTACATCGAGTGGATACAATGTCTGAGATATACTATGATAAATTTTTACTATAATAGTATTCGGCATCGACAAAAGTAATTGATTTGTAATAAAAAAAGCTTATGTGATTAATATTTTGAGGAAAAATAATTTTCAAAAACTCATGGTTTTATTATAGTTATTTATGATTTCATTTGAATATTCAATATTTTTGTTTATTAATTCATAATCACATATACGACTTAAAGAATTTTGAGTAATACGAAAATCAGAATAAACTTTCAAGTCATTTGTATTTTACATATAGATCATAACAAGCAATATTTTTGTCATTATATCATATTCATCGACATTAAGAGTCCACGTAGCATAAGAGAATCAGTTTTTATATTATATGCTTCATCTGTAACCTTTAACTTTTATGCAAATCAACCTTCCTGTTTATTACCTGTATGTCAAAGTTTTTCACTATTTATTTCGTCTCTTGATATTAAAGATTATGTAAGCTTATCTTTATATCTATGTCTAAATGCATCAATCACCATTCGAACAATTTGGTTTCGAAACATAAAAAAAACTAACAATTCATAAGTTTCTATTATTTTTATGACATCGAATAAATTCCTTTTTTGTTATTGCATTCTTTTCATCAAAGTCTTAAACTTTTTATAGTCGATTCAGTACTTGTTTCATGGTTTATATATATATAGATATTCAGAACGAGCATTAAAATAGTCGTAAACGACTGTGCACGGCATAAATTATGACCATATACCATTATATTACATACCTCATGAATTACGGCTATATCTCATCGTGTCATACACGACAAAGTACGATGTGCATACGACCAAAGTGATCTACTCTGCATAATTGTATAGAATGTCAGGTGTTGTCGTATCCACATATTGTTCTCAATTGAGAAGGAGGAACTTTCTCCATCCCTCTTGCTTTAAAACATGAAATTGTTGTTTTCTGGTTTTTGATAAAAAAACCATTCACTGTTTAAACTGCTGTTCAAAATTATCTGAATAAAAATTATTCAACTAAAAAATGATTTATTCCAAAGAGACTTTTATCATTATCTCGGATAGCGCAGAATAAATTACGCTCTTTGTATTTTTGTAGTTTTTTCTTTATTATCTTCTTGATTGGAACACTTGTTTTTAATTAAAAGATAGGGTTTGAAATTCTACACAAACTGGTATATTTTATTTAACGAATACAGCATTCTCAATTCTTCTGAATTAAAATGCAATCGTACAATCAAATAAAGTACAAAATTTAAATCTTTTATGTTTCAACCAGCTCAATCCATCAACTAAAAACAATGCTGAGGATGATCAGATGTGGGCTGAACAAGGCAGAAATAGACAAGAAGGGCGTTGTTCATGAAAAGGCGAAATTTCTGGTAAAGTTGACGGTGTAATTAGATGCATGTGGGCAAAGGCTGACAGTATTGATGGACGAAATAAACCCTTCCGTCAAAAAAACTGAAACATAAAAAATTTTAATTTTGTAGTTCATTCCGTTGTACGATTACGTTTAATCCAGAAAAATAGAGAAAGTTGTATTCGGTCAATTGGATAAGTGTAACTCGATTTACAACGAATTTACTCTCGCTTACGATTGTGCACGACAGTCGTTTATGTTCATCGCATATGTTATTCATGCTCTGGTGTATTTTGCGGTGTTGGTTTTTGACCTGTGCTATCGTCGTCATCATCCTGAGTTTTAGTAAGATCTAATATTGATATAATAACATTTTAAAGATATTGATATAACGTTCTTTTCATCCACTAATCCTAGATCAATCATGCTCGGTTGTACATGGCCGTTTACCAATCCATTACGGCGAATAACGGCAGCTATTTGTGGTAGTCATTTACAGCAATTGTAAACGATGCTTTACGATGTGGGTGTGGGGTGTAAGTGAGAGCTATCTTTTCACCCGCACTCCTTTTTTTTCCAACAAAATTTCCCTGTCTACACAATTTACAACGATTAATAGTTCTTCAATCGCTCAACTAAAATCTTGCATTTTTTATGCAGATCTTTATTGATTTATATCGGTTAGTGACCATCGAGTTCAATGCTATACATGGAGTATTTTATACCAATACAGACGATTCTTCACCATATTTCTGTTGAAATTCTAATGATCTTTCTCCTGTGATTTCATAGAAATAGATATATTTTTTTTAAACCTTTGAATTTCTTTGAATGCAGTAAAGAAGATTATTCTTTTCAGTTAATTATAATCTCTCAAGGATTTATTATCATAGCATCGAAAGTAGATACTGCTTCATTATTCGTACTAAGCGATAATCAACAAGAAATCTGAGAGAATTAAAATTTAATATGATCTCATAGTTCTTCGAAACAGTGTTCATATATGTCTTCTCCAATTCTGAAATGCGCATTGTGGTACAAAAAAATGTGAAGACATCTACTTAGATAATCCATAATATGATTTATGCAAACAAATAAGTTTTGTTTTAAGATGCACAGCGAATATTTTGGTAGAGCAACACATTCTGTATCAAATCAATACAAAGCCAGGTTTCAAAACTTCTTTTTAGAAATATTTCTAATTAATAGATTATAATACTCTAATTCACGTTGTAATTAATGTAATGATGTGAAGTATGAGCTGAGCAGATGTTTCAAAAATTTATATGAAAATACAACCTCAAACACTAGAAGAAATGTATATGAAGGACATCACTATCCTAATCTAATAATATTTTCCCATGTCGTAAAAATCGCTGAAAAATTACTGATTAATCGCGATATATCGAAACGATAATCGTGAGCTGAAACGCGATTAATCGCCGATTTTTAATGATATTTTTNGATTGAAATTAGTGGCTCTACCATTGATTCTGCGCAGCTCTTAGTACAGATAAGTGCATTATATCACAACAATTTTTGCTATTGGCTGTGCATGTTCATTTTACTTCTTATATAGTGGCATAATCTCTTCTGATTAATGATCGATTCAAAGAAAAACAATATTCGATTATTTGATAAACTAGTTATTGCCAGTTTGATTTTCTATATTGACGCTCTATCTTAGCGTATATATACAGAATAGGGCAAAATTATGGATCCCACTGACATATATATACAAAGTTTTTTATTTTATTTTTAAAACAAATGATATTGATCTGCTTATGATATGCGAAGATGTGGTACCCAAGTAATATTTGATCTCATGAGGCTCTTTTGGTTCGAGTCTCCTCTTTGGCTTCGTCTCCTATGATCAAGTCAAAACTTCGACGCGATTCATCAGATGAAGGTTCGAGTTTTTGTCGAAATCAATCGGAAATTGAAATCTGATTTAGCTTTGAACTCGTCCAAAGCCATTTGAAGTTGCGAGTTCTTCAATTCAAGGGAGGCACCACCTTTTCGTGATCTCCTTTTTCACTTTAAGA
The DNA here is from genome assembly GCA_905329745.1 of Rotaria sp. Silwood2. Lineage (NCBI taxonomy): Eukaryota > Metazoa > Rotifera > Eurotatoria > Philodinida > Philodinidae > Rotaria > Rotaria sp. Silwood2. The sequence goes on along the minus strand of CAJNSZ010000165.1, from coordinate 189,900 downwards.
AATGTCTTCATTTTCAAATAATTCTTAAATCAATTCCAACATAATACATATATATCACATTGACTTCAATTATCTTTAATTACATCGGTCCGTTGTACTAGATTTTGGATCGAGAATTAGTAATGAGCTGTTACTATTATTAGCTGAAATCTGTCAGAAAATGGCTATTATTAATAGGTTTAAGACAATTTTCATGGTGGTTTTCTTATTATCTGCAAAGATCATAACTAAATTTTGTATACAGCAATCAATAGTTTCTTTTCGTTCTTGTCTAACGGAATGGAAAATATGTTAATATAGACATTAATTTCTCTGCGTTGAAATGTGGGAAAAACCGAAAAACCGATTTAAGTATGTTCTGAGTTTATGGCTAGACAAAACAAACTAAATTCCAAAACCAGATAATATAGCACCGGTAAATTTTCAAAATAAATGACTCAGAAGTTGCAACATCTACAAGAAAGAGAAACTAGCAGGTCTTCAACAACTTTCATTCATTAAGCTATGGTGGATTGACCGAATAGAATGTGCGGATGTAGGTAAGCGTAGGTATGAGTAAGTGTGCATCTCCTCTTTATTGACACCCACACCCCATCTGATCATTTGAATGATTAATAGACACTATTTAATTACTAATACAACTCTTTTTGAGCTTCTTTTGTGACCAATATTAAGCACTTTGACAAAGTTAGCGCATATTGTGTTTCTAACGAATACTTAAATTACAAACATATGACATAAAAGACTATCAAAAGATAATGAATATGCAGCTAACAAAGATGGGGTATGGAAGAAAAGAAGAACACCCACATCCACACTCACACTCACACCCATAATCTCATGAGTACATATATCACATTATAGAAGTTTTAAAATAGTTCAAAAGCATTATAATCAAGACTTTTGTGTATTTAGAAAATAATATTTTATAAAAGTAGAATAGAAATGAAGAACTCGTTTCATATTTATACTTTATGAAGTCCTTGCTAAATGAATTATATTTATAACGATTTCTAAATATTTGATACTACTTATACTATTCTCGAATCATTATTTTCAACTATCAGTTATGAACAGAACTTACATCATTAGCTGACAATAAATCAATATAAAAAGAAAATTTTATTCAATGTTTGAAATATTTGTTGTGGGTGTAAGACAAACTGTTGTGAATCGTGAACTATTCTTGTCTTTAAATGAGACTACTTTTCTTTCTGTCAGGTCAACCAGATATGCCTATTAATTGTAGTGTAGATAGCAATATAAGCAGCCAATCAATATTTAAAGGACAAAAAAATTCTAAATATTGATTCTTTCCTTTACAATTTTATTTAATTTCATGTTGATGGCAAATATTGTTCTAAGACTTCGACAAGATCATATTTATTGCTAAATTTATCATATTTATAGGAAATCTTCCATATTCGGAGATTAATCATAGAATAAATTAATTTCAAAATACATTCGGGTTTTTCTACTTCAATAATTAGTATTCCACATTGAATGTCCAATGGTAATCGACTTAATTCAATACATCGCTTAATGTCATAACGATGGTGACGACATGATAGATCATGACCTTGTAAATCAAGTAGACGTATTGATGAGCTGGCCTATTCATATGGTGGCATTACCGAAGGGGTCCAAGATGAAAATGATACTGAGAACAGACATGACCAACAGAATCATAGGGAAAATGTATATCACATGGACAAGTCGATTTTGTATGATAATTCAAATCGTTGTCGAACAGAGAAAAATAATTAAATTCATACGATAATGAATAAACACGAATCGAAATATATTTCATCTGTTGTCCCCCAATGACATCAAATAAACCATTGATGACGTTCAATCCAAAATGATGTACGATATGTAGCAATATATTGATCAACTTTTTCTTCATTTGTTTGATCATTAGTCCTGAGACAAAGATGCAAATCTATGTTAAATTGCAAAAATTCCAGTTGAGGTAAATAATTAACAATAACTTGTTGCCATTGATGTCTATCTTAGTTGATATATAAGAACTTATTCACTTTTAGATGAATCACATTAGATAATAATTGAAATAAATTAGTCATTAGACGTTGTGAACGGATTGATGATAGGACGAGTTTTGTAATCAATACATTCTTAGATGATGGCATAAATTCATGAGCAAGAGGACGATCATCTTCTTCATAAGTATCCAATGACATGGATAATTTTCGTAAACGAGGTGTCTTTTCTAATAAATTGAGAAATTGATTCGAATACCATTTATTCTTGCAAATAGTTAAGTATTGCAACGAAGTTGATAGGAACTTAGGAATAGGAGAATAGTTTCCAGCTTTAAAATATAAATCCCAATATAAATGAATCAGTTTCGGTAGATTCCAAATTTGATCAATCACATCTTGGAAATCCATTATGTAAATGTCATACAATTGATAATTGATAGATTTCAGATGTGTTAAATGATGAGGATAATGTAAGTCGAAAAAAAACGTTGATTAATCTTTGAATCCGAACTAACGCTGTTGAATGTTAATGAACGAAGATTATTGAATTTACCTATTGTAAGACCAATGGATAAGAAATGAGTACATTGATATGGTGTGTCGTCATCATCGGAGATTCGAAGATAAATAATACGATTTATTATGGCTCGAAGGTACATGCGATAGAAAATATTAAAATCTTCTTTGAATCTAGAACGAAAATCGACACGAAAAGTTTGAAAATAGATCAATAATAGAGAATTAAAGCGAATATTGAGACGATGAAATGCACGAAAAAGATTAACTGCATTAAATAATTCGAATAAATCAAAGAACAACTCATTGGATAATGATTCTAGCGTCATCTTATTCATTGTTATTGCTGCGTTCAAATCTAGAACAAAAGAATAAATTTTATGCAGCACAATTCATTCAAAGATGTGAAACTATTCAATCTATAATGAACATAGAAAAGAAAATGTTCGCATGATATTAATTGGGTTATTTGATTTTTTCAGGCTACAATTTCTGTTATTCACATATTACTACGCAATGTACATATTTATCGATGAAAAGAATGCCAATCGAGTGTAATGATCACACGCAAAGAAAACAATTATCAGATCAATATAGGAAAACAAAAGATGATTCATTTTACTACACTAAACTTAAGTCGTTCTTAAAATTGAAGAAAGATAAACAACTCAACAGACCACCTGACCTGATATAGCAGACCAGATCTATAGCTCTAATTTATAGTACCAACTATAGCAAATAATTAAGCAAGAATTAAGTGAAAGAATGAATCGATGATTGAAATCTAGAATTACATTGCCATTAATGAGCTATCAAATCGCCTCTAACTACATTATGTTTATCATTGCTATAATATCAATAATCTTCAAACTAGAATCAATTTATGAACACTCTGTAGTCTTCTGAATAAGTCTTAGTCATGATATTGACTTGTTAGCCACAAGTATAAATTAAAAATATTATTCGTTTCTACGAATGGTCTCTTCTTTCATTTATCTTTTTAACATAAGAACGACCCAGCCACACCAACATCCATAATCTTTTCATTTAACCGATTTCCTATACGTTTCAATATGAATCTCGAATAAACCAAATACTGAAAAAAAATCTATTCACAGAATTTTTTAATTGTTATTCATTAATCGTATGAGTTTTCATAGAATAAAGGTTGAAATTTATGTAAATATACATTTGATTCCAACAAATACACTTTTTTTTCAGAGTTTCTTAACAACAGAAAAAGGTGCTGAACGATACTAACGACAAGACTAAAACTGTTCTAGAATATTCAAAAGTCTTCTTCGAAGTTTGAATGGTTGAAATACGCTCGTGAGTGTTCACAATAGTGCAATTGTCATGTGGTCAACAGAAATAGTGTGAGCTGATCATGACTTAGGTTTGAGAAATAATCAATTTTAGTTTGCCAGTTACGTCAATGCTTAGAATCATAATCATCAAGTTAAATTTAGAAACAAAAGGAATATGACGAAAAGTTATGACTAGTGAATGGCAACAAGTTAAACAAAAAATAGAGCGCCAGTAAATCAAAAAAACAAACTCCGGTTCTAAATCCAGAAATAAATAAGACAGATCGTGTGCCTGGTGATTGATTATCCTTTGGCACATAACTTTAATCTGCTAGAGATTTTTCCCTATATATGTTTTGTATTAGTATAATGATATCTATAAAAATCGAATGAATTCTACACAAATAAAAAAAAATCAACAGAAAGAAAAATTACTATCAATTGAACGAATATCAAAATAATATTCGAAGTTTAAAATTCCAGATCGTACCAAATAATTTTCATTGTTTAAGCGTATATTATGAGAATGATGCAACCTATTTTTATCTTACTATAGAGATTAAACAAGACATTATAATGAAAAAAATTAATTTACTGAAATTATTTTACATCTGTTCACATTCAATCAACAATATTTTCAAAGGAAAAGAAAAAAAGACTCTCCCCTAAATTCTATCTTCAAGACAGCAGATACATCACTCATGTACTTAAACCATTGTCATGTTTTTCTATTTCTTTCTACATGATGAATGCTGACCGATGATGTAACCAAACAATCAAAATCATTTAACTATAGTTCAAATTCAATGTAACCCGATAAATAAGCCATTTGTAATTGTCATTTTCTATAATTATATGTTGATCTGAACCCGGGAAGTAGACTGTAATTGGAAGATCTTTTTTGATAGTGAAGATCTGTTTGTTTTTTGGGTGTCAGTCTTATGATGATATATATATATATAAACGAATCTTGAATATTGACAAAGGAAAACAAGAGTTTTGACAGAATAGACACAATATGTCCATTTACTCTTCATTATTGTCCTTATTTGTGGACATCATTCCTGTCTTGAAGGTGTGGATGTGGGTTTGAGTTTTCACTTAAATCACATTCACATCCTGCAAATCAATGAGCAGATTTCTTCGCTGGAACCAGACGAAAGAGCATGCTTGTTACTGTTAAAAGTCACATCATCGTTCATTCATGACGTTTCAAGGATCTTGAAAACGGCAAAACATGCTAATAACTATCGAATTAACAAAAACTCACTGTTAGCTTTAGCTTCTGCGATATGCGCGTCTAGTCTCGCTTCTATTATCTCGCACACAGTGAAAAAAGTTTACAAATTATTCTCATCATTCGGTTTTTACTTTTGATGAATGAAATGTGCTATTAAAAATCGGAGAAAATATTTACCAATGTGGAAACTCTCTTTTCTTAAATATATTCCAGCGACTATCAAGCAATGTTCTGTTCTTGAGATTATTGTGTCATAAAGAATGGGCTTTTCATACATACGAACGAGTTAGATTTTTTTTAAATTTATGCGCAATATCTTGTCTAGAAGAATATAAAAGATACGTGAATATGATTCACTCTTATCAATCCCACAAGTTTGGTATAAAAAAGAGTAAACTGCGTTAGCATTTCTTTCTTTTCTTCGTTCTATAGAAGCCATTGAGTACGTATTTATAAGGTATGTACATGTAGGTCATTTTATTATTGTTGAATTGTGAATCTGCTGTAAATAACCGAATAAAATGGTTGAAACATCGAATGAAGAAGTTTAAATCAGCAGTATACTGTTTCATCTATTCAAATACCTCAATAACCGAAATACTCCGCTTTATTCTGATGACCATAGTCGCTCACACATATACACACAATACCTGCATGAATACTGCAACATCTTACCGTATGTCTATGCCTATATTACCCATACTCTAGATACCTCAATGAGAATCTCAATAGAAAGTTGTTCTCACAAGCCAGATTTTGCATATTATTGAAACATATCAGCTAATGATTAAAACATTTGTCGATACTCAAATCTAGAAATAGATAACAAATCGGAACAAATATTATTATAGTAGAACAAAAAGAAAAGGAATTATCGAAATCTCTGTAATTTGCATAAATTCAAAACTCGCATAGCAATGTAAAGCTGCTACTTTGAGAAGGTGTGGAATTTCAGAAATTTCGATAATTAGGGAATATCAGGAATAACGAAAGCTTTGGGAAATTTGAATATGGCTGACCTGCTACAAGCTATTAAAGCGACAAAACAGTCTTTTACGTTGTAAGAAAAAGAAAATACTTCTGCTATTTTTCGCGTAACAAAACATGTGATGAAAAGAATACAAGCAAAGATAACAACTTATAAGTCAAAAAATGCGTATCTTTTCATCGTTGTATCTTCAGTATACTTTTACTTGTTATAAACAAGACGGCAATATTTTCATTTAATTCATACACAGTAACGTGATAGAAGTTTTTTTTTTGAAAAAAACTAAAGTTAGTTGTGATGCATATCTGAGCAGATTTAGGTCCTTACCAATTGTTTCGTTCCTCTTTCTGAAATATATATCAGAGAACGTAATCCACATAGAAGGCAGACTCTAAAAATCTTGTTGTCAAGTTGACATCTCCATGTAACGATAACAAATTCGTTTTTAAGTAACGACAAAACCCACTCTAGAATGTAGGCTACTAGCTACAACAAATATTATTTTCGACTACTACAAAAAGAAATGTTATGGTCTATATGGAGAGTCTCATATTGTTATCCTGCAAGAGAAGGATGAGATTTTTCTTTTGATTTCTCTCTCTTTTCCAGATTCTACTATTCAAGATGTCTCGCAACGCTCTCGTTACTGGTGCTGCTCGAGGAATTGGACGTGCTATTGCCCTCCGCCTTGCTAGAGATGGTCTCAATGTTGCTGTGAATGATATCCAAGCAAGTTCTTCAAGTCTCAACAAGGTTCAACAAGAAATCGAAAAAATCGGTCGAAAATCCGTCGCTATCACTGCTGATGTTTCTGTTGATAAAGCAGTTGAAACAATGATGCAAAAAGCTGCAAAAGAACTGGGCAGTTTAGATGTAGGTATTCCTTTTTTCTCGATTTTTTCATCTTTTTACTAGTAAATAATACAGGTCGTAGTCGCTAATGCAGGAATTGCTCAAGTGAAATCGATTCTTGATATTACTACAGAAGACTGGGACAGGATGTTTGCAACCAATGTGCGAGGTGTATTTCTTTGCTACAAAGAGGCTGCAAAAGTTATGATTGCGCAAGGTAGAGGAGGCAAAATCATCGGTGCTTGCAGTCAGGCCGGACACAAATCAGCTCCAATGCTAAGCCATTATTGTGCCAGTAAATGGGCTGTTCGTGGTCTTACACAAGCCGCTGCTATGGAATGGGCCAAACACAAGATTACAGTGAATGCTTACTGTCCAGGTATGTTTCATACAGGTTTTTTGAAACACAACTCTGACGATCAAAATAGGAATTGTCGAAACTGCAATGTGGGATATGATTGATGAAGAATTGGCAAAAGTCGAAGGAAAGCAAAAGGGAGATATCACTAAACATTACTTAAACATGATAACTCTCGGTCGTACAAGTGTGCCGGAAGATATCGCAAACTTTGTGTCATACTTGGCTAGCAAAGATTCTGACTATATGACTGGACAAAGTGTTCTCATTGATGGAGGCATCAGATTTTCTTAATTTCAAGTTATGTCAGTTTCAAAAAAGGGGTTTATTCATATATGTCTTGTATCAGAAGTTTTCATTATCGTGTGTTAATAAAGAGAGAGAGAGAGAGAGAGACAGAATTGTTCAAAGATTGTGAACTTCAAGCAAAAGGATCGGACGTGGAGTGTGACTGTGGGTGTGAATTAAGATAAGATAAACACCTAGCCACACCCATACCCCAGACCCACACACCCACCTTCTCGGCGCACTCTGCCTTCTGAAACTCGCATTTCAAGATCACCAGAAAAGTTGTTTTAAGAGAGACAAAAAATAATTTCTCATTTCATCAAATTTTATTTATTTATGGGCATGATCATATATTGAAATATATATTCAATCAATGTTGCAGCGAACTTTGAAGTAAAACGTGTGAGACAAATAATTTTTCGGTAGAAAAATGTATTCATTCCTTTCGAGAGAATCTTTCTAACGAGGAAAGAAATTAAATTTTGATACTTGTAGACAAATAACTAAGTTAGATCACTTACTATTTTGTAGGTTTACATATGTGACGTTGTGCAAATCTAATATTTGTGTCAATGAGAACTATTGCTAAGCTATTTGAATTTAATGACAGCACAAAAAGACCAGTTACTTGGGAGTACATTGTCTGCGAAAAAAAATACCTCTGTGCAACAATGAGTTAAAATAAATCTTTCGCATCGTTCTGTTTCGAATCATGCAATGCGTGCAACCGTGGAGCACCAACAAATTTCAAATCGTGTCTCGAGTGACTGGAAACTGTTTTTTTTCGTAAAGCTTCAAAAGACTCTAAATCAAGAGTGTGAATGAGTGTGTGAGCATCTTCTCTTAAATCACTTTTTCACCGGCCATACCTACACCTGCATCCTTCTATGTCTTATAAAGGAACTTTGATAAATGCAAGTTAACTTTGGAACTGGATCATCTACTTTGTGTAGACTGTAATAAACTATGAATGCCTGATCAAAATTTCGTGTCCATATGTTGTTACTGTTGAAATATCAATTTTTCCATATTGTCTTACGACATTGTCATGGTTCCCCTCAGGTATTTCAAAAAAACTGAGTTTCAAGTTTCGACTTGAAATTCACACAAACGAATAATACAATAAGAATATTTTATGGTAAAATTTTCAGAGTTTTTATTAGTCCTGTCGTGAGATATGGTCACGAGAAAACAACAACTGTATTGTATGTCGCTCGTCAGAATTTGAAGAAGTATAAGTCTTTTACGATTTTTTATAGGCACGTCCAAACAAGCTGAAATTTTGAATTTAGAGATATCTCGTCATGTTCTTTCATTTAAAATATTCAAATAAACAATTCGAAAAGTTTTTTCTATAGATACATGCAGTATCGGCATGGCAAATTTCATATTTCTAGTCTTGTTGGAAAATGCTATATACCAAAACTCAATTCTAATTACAAACGTTTGGAAATGTCATTTCGTATTGTCTGATATTCTCTTTCAAATGAATCTATTCTCAAACTTGCCCATTGGATAAAGCTGCATTTTACTGAAAAATGTTGCTTTCAAAAACGCTCAAAATTAGCCTGAATAGCTATCCTTTCAATATCGATATCTCAGGAATGACTCATTAGTTTGAGTTGAAACTTGATGCTTGTTTCTATATGGCAACAACCTATCTATCTTAAAAATATGAGCTAAAGACGTGAAATTCAGTGGACACGTTTCTACTACGAGTAGTCGTGCCTTAAGTGTAATGTCTTCTAGTGATTGGTGTCAGAACATTTTCTCGCAATGACTTCTTTTAGGAGACTGGTGCAACAATGAGAACAACTAACGATGGCTAAATTCCGCCCGTTTAGAAATCGATATCGAGCAAAATTAGATTTGAATACAACATCACCCACACATGCGATTATAGATGGATCATGAAGAAAAACGGGCGGATGATTTTCGCTGATCTCTTAGATTTTATTGAGCAACTCTGGATTTTTGAATTTGTATTCGGGTGAAATCTGGAAGTTATCCAAAGGCTTTGACATTTATTCGCTGCTGAAGTGTTATGAGATGAAAGAGTTTAGATCACTTGACACAGTACTTCTGTGCTATCCCTATTAAAGATTACTTCAGCTAGTTGTTTTTTCTACTCTTGTTGGCATATCTTATGTGAGCTGAGATCAAGACACGACATTGAAATACGTCGCAGTGAGACAGATTTTGACTACTGAAGTTTGAGAATTACAGTGGAGCGTCAGAGAACATGGTGATC